>JAUIMM010000012.1:21685000-22067500 GCA_031769625.1 Taudactylus pleione | reverse complement strand
TCCCGGGGTGCTGCTGCAGGGGCGCCGCGAGGCGGGTCTGCACCCTGCTCTCTCTATGTTTTTATTTCATGGGAGGCTATTTTTTTTCATATTCTTTCAGATTTCCCGGGGTGCTGCCGCAGAGGCGTCGCGGGACGGGTCGGGTCCGCACCTCACTCTCCCTATGTTTGTATTTCATGGGTGGCTACAGAATTACTTTTTTTTTAAACTTTCCAGGGCGGCCACCGGGGGGGGCGCGCCGCGGGACTGCACCTCACTCCCTCTATGTTTTTATTTCACGGGTGGCTATACAATTTTATTTACATTTTTTATTTTACCAGGCGGCCACCGGGGGGCGCCGCGAGGCGGGGCGGGTCTGCACCTCACTCCTCCTGTGTTTTTTTTAGTCTCATGGGTGGCTACATAATTTTTTTTTTTTTAAATTCCAGTGGCGGCCACCAGGGGGCGCCGGGAGGCGGGGCGGGTCTGCACCTCGCTCACCCTATGCTTTTATTTCATGGGTGGCTATAGAATTTTTTTTTTTTTTTTTTAATTCCCGGGGCGGCCACCGGGGGGCGCCGCGACTCTGCCCCTCACTCACCCTATGCTTTTATTTCATTTGGTGGCTATGTCATTTTTTTTTTTTTTAAACATTTCCCGGGCGGCCACCGGGGGGCGCCGCGAGGCGGGGCGGGTCTGCACCTCACTCCCCCTATGTTTTTATTTCATGGGTGGCATATAATTTGTAATTTTTTATTTATTTTTTATTAAATTCCCGGGCGGCCACCGGGGGGCGCCGCGCGGCGGGTCTGCACCTCACTCTCACTATGTTTTTACTTCACGGGTGGCTATTCAAATTTGTTTATTTTTTTTTCATTTTCCCGGGGGGCCACCGGGGGGCGCCGCGGGGCGGGTCTGCACCTCACTCCCCCTATGTTTTTATTTCATGGGCGGCTATTTCTTAAAAAAAAATAAAAATAAAAAAAATTCCCGGGGTGCTGCTGCAGTGGCGCGGGGCGTCCACCGGGGGGGCGTCCACGATTCGGGCGGGCCTGCACCTTGCACTCTCTCCCTATGTTTTCATTTCATGGGTGGCTACTTTAAAAATTTTCATTTTGTTATTTATTTTTTAATTCCCGGGGCATCCATCGGGGGGCGCCGCGTGGGGGGGGGCGGGCCTGCACCTTGCACTCTCTCCCTATGTTTTCATTTCATGGGTGGCTACTTTAAAAATTTTCATTTTGTTATTCATTTTTTCGATTCCCCGGGGCGTCCACCGGGGGGCGCCGCGCGGCGGGGCGGGCCTGCACCGTGCACTCTCCCTGTGTTTTAATTTCATGGGTGGCTGTTTTTCATTTTTTTCAAAATAATAATAATAATAATAATAATAATAGTAATAATTTCACGGGGCGCTGCTGGTGCAGCGTCGCGGGGCGTCCACCGGGGGGCGCCGCGGGTCGGGGCGGGTCTGCACCTTACTCCCCCCAATGTTTTAATTTCACGGGTGGCTCTATTTTTTTTTATTTCAATTTTTTGCCCTCCCGGGGTGCTGCTGCAGCGCCACCGGGTGGCCACCGGGGGGCGCCGCCGTGCCGGCGGGCACCGGCCTTCGCCCCTGCCCCCTCCCCGGCCCCCCAGGCCAAGGGGCGGCGGTCCACGGGAGGCCGACTCCCCTCTGCGGAGGCCCCGATGAGGTCGGACCGGGGTGCCCTCGTCCGCCCTGCGCTTCCGAGGCTTCGGGGAAGAGAGGGAGAAGTCGCCGCTGAAGGTGGCGCGCAGCACCGGTGGCGTGACCCGTGAGGGAAACCCTCCGGCGGATTGTTAGGAGAGGGAGAGAGAAAGCGAGGCGACTGGCCGGGGGGCCTTCTCCCACCCGAGGAGGCCCAGGCCGGGCTCCAGGAGAGCACGGGAGATTCTGCGAGCGAGGCGTCCCAGCCAGGGCTCCAGGAGAGCACGGGAGATTCTGCGAGCGAGGCGTCCCAGCCAGGGCTCCAGGAGAGCACGGGAGATTCTGCGAGCGAGGCAGCCCGGCCAGGGCTCCAGGAGAGCACGGGAGATTCTGCGAGCGAGGCGTTCCGTGCCAGGGCTCCAGGGGCGACCGGGGAGAGAGCCCCCTCCGCCAGCGCGGGAGCCCCCGGAGGTCTCCCGGCAGGGCCGAAGGGGTACGGCCCTTCCCCTTCATCCGTTCCCTGCGGCGCAGCGCCACCCGGCGGCAGACAGGGGAACTGCAACCTCTGGAAGTCCCGATGAGGTCGGGAAAAAGGGCCTCGTGCCGGGACCCGGTTCCAGGAGGTCGGGTAAATTCTGCCGGCGCCCCGCAAAAGGTGGCGCGCAGCAGCGACGCCGTGACGTCCGAGGGAATTCCTCGGGCGGATTCATAGGTGGCGAAGAGGCGAGAGAGAGAGAGAGCCAGGAAGAGATCCGTGGGGGGCGCAACGCAGTACACTTGTATGTTATGTTTATGTATGTTTTTTGCTGTCTTTATGTCAATAAAGAATGTATTTTTCAATAAAAAAATCTGTTCTGCAGCTGATGCACTTGGTCTTGGCCAGAGGGCACTCAGTCCGTCCTTGTAGGGGGCCCTAAGGTAACGGGAAGGTGATTATGTGATATTCTGGACGGCATTATGATTGGAGTTAAAAATACTTTTCGACTGGAGGTCGACCTGCAAGCCAGGAAGGATGTGTATCTCAAGTTTGTGGTGGAAAAAATCCTTTTTGGACTTGTGGATGTAAAAAAAGGTGAAGTTTTGTGTCTGCAAGATTTCCCTAAGGCTGGTATGTATGGCATTACCTTTATTGAAGAAAAGCACTGTTTTGATGTGTATGGGAAATTAACTGAATGCATCAGTTACAATTTATGCAATGTTTGCACTTTGCACTGTGCAGCTGATATTCAGGAACCAAGAAATAAGGATCAGCACAAAGCAAGAGGAAACAAAAGCATATAAAAAAAAAAAAAAAAAAAAAAGGTCTCCCTAATACTACTGGTGTGTGATTTAAACTACCCCCAGTGTTGTGTATTGGTATTTGAATTCATGTCAGGTTGTGGGTTTGACCCTTTTGGGCTGCTCTGTACCTAAGGCACTGATGCTATTCCCTTTTGGGAAGAGTCAAAAAGCTTGTGTTGTATAAAGAAAGACTCTTGTTCTATTTACAGAATAAGTGAATGGTGGCTTGTAAATATAATGTGCAGATGGATGCATAACCCCCCCTCCCCTCTACCCTCCACACCCATAGACCTTGTTGATTGTTGCTTTTGTTTAAGTACTGAATGAATAGTGCAAGCATTAGGTATAGTATAGGATGTCTTGTGCTATATGTTTTGCAATGCATTATATTGTATATTTGATTATGTTTGATAGTGTATTGGGTTTAAGCTGTGCTGCGACACAGTATGTATGTTTTTTGCTATCTTTATGTTTAAAAGAATGCTTTTCTCAATAAAAAAAAAAATCTGTTCTTATCAGTGTTGACTGACTGAACTTTGGCTACACTGGACCTGCACTGGCCGAGGAAGCTGAACGAGGACTGCTGAGAGGAAGAAGGATTTCGACCTGCCGAGGGTGAGACTTCCCAGCTCTGCCCTCTGGAGAAGCGACTGCCGATCTCCGACCAGCGTCCCCCAGACCGCCGACTGCGATGAGGAAGGACTACAAGTAGCAGAGGGTTAGACTTGTTTGCTCTGCCCTCTGTGAAGCCGACCTCCGACGACCAGACCCTGCGACGAGGAAGGACTTCGACTGGCATTGGGCTAGACTTGTTTGCTCTGCCCTCTGCGAAGGCGACTCCCGACCTCCGACCAGCGCAGACCCTTCTCCAGCCCCACTTCGACCCCTGGCAAGAAGCAGGAGAGATGGCTTCAGCTGCCCCAACCCCGGTGTCAGCTCCAGCCTATGCTCCAGCCACCTCTGCCAGGAAGAAGGCGGCAAAGAAGTGACCGAAGCCGGCCAAGGCCCATCTCGACCCAGTCCCATCTACCTCCACCGCCCCCCCAGCAGCAGAACCCGGGAAGCCCAGCAAGACCCAGCCCAAGGGTACACCAGCCTTGGATGAGGCAGACCGTTGTGATGAAGCTGAAGGAGGTGGACGGAAAGATGCCGGACATGACGACGGAGACCTCTGGCAAGAAGATGGTCCTTGAGCAGGGGTTCTCGATGGCTGAAACCCTCTGCATACAGAACTATCTCAAGGGGATCTTTTATGTGACCTTTGCCTCCATTGCCATTTGCAAGAGATATTGGGAAGCGTTGAAAGCGCTGAATCCCCTTTCTCTCGCTTTGTGGGCAATTGCCCTATTCAAAGAGAGGAGAGTGACGGTTTCAATGCGGAACCCACATACACCTGGCAAGGACATCGCTACCTTCCTGGGCAGTTTCTGCACGGTGATCAAGGACCCCTCCAAGATCCTGGACAGGAATGGCTTCTGGACAGGCAAGTGGGCTGTCATTGTCAGGCTACAAAAGGACAACTGGAGCCTCGATGGAGTCGTGAACCTGCCACAGTTCTTCTCCCTGGGTGCATCAGCTGGATTTCTCAAAGTTACCCTGAACAGCCACGGATTTGCAAGACCTGCGGCGGGAAGGACCACATTGGGAGAGACTGCAAGGTGGTTGTCTGCAGGAAGTGCAAGTTGGCAGGTGATGATACCAAGGACTGTCCCATACAGAAAACATGCAACCTCTGCGGGGAGGTGAGCCATGTTTACAGAGACTACCCCAATAGGGCGAAATCCTATGCGGCAGCAGTGTCGGGACAAGGCCAGCAGAGGTGCCAGTAGGATAAGAAACCTTCCAATGCCAACCCCACCCCCCCTCCTACCCTTCCCACCCCCTCCCTTTCCACCCCTCCTACCCCACTCCCCCCTCCCACTGTGACAGCAACTCCCATCCCCACTGCTGGCACAACCCCTCCTCCCTCACCTTCCAGCTCTCTGCTCCATCCCACTGTCTCTACCACCACACCTGTCTCTCTCCTCTCCGAGGAAGAGTTTCCCCCTCTTGTACCCTCTGCAGGCACTCAACAGTCAAGTAGGAAGCGAAAGGAGTTTGACAGCCCAACTGCAGACCCCGATCCTTCCAAGAAGCTGGCGGTCAAGCAGGTCGATAACCCTCTTCCACTGGAGGATGAAATGGAGGAGCAGGTCGAAAACCCTCTTCCACTGGAGGATGAAATGGAGGCGATGGTGGAAAGCCTCGTGGAGGAGGAAGTATCTGACCCAGGTACCGACAGCTTGATCGAACAGCTGATCGAGAGCTGCATGCATGTGCCCCAACAGAGAGACCCGGCAACTGAGCAAGAGGAAGCACCGCCCAACAAGAGTGGTAGCTAAATGTACTTTCTGTGTTCTAACCTTTTCTCTCCCAACTAATGGTGTCTTTTTCCCTTTTTACCATTAATGTGAGTATTAAGGATAAGTTTAGAAGACAGTCTGTGTTTTCCTTTTTAGATATTCAGAAATGTGATGTGTACATGTTGCAGGAGTGCTCTATCCCTTTCTCCAAGTCCTACAGACACCTGGGCCGGCAGTGGTCTCACGGTCCAAACTATTGGACTGGTAGGAGTGAGTGTAAGACTGCGGGGATCGCCATTCTTATCAGCCTCTTCACGCTAGATTCTGTTCAGGAGATTGTCTGCAACAGATTGCTTATCGTAGACGGCTCCTGGGCAGCTGAGCCTATCAGGCTAATCTGTGTGTATGCACCCCCTGGTAAGAATGAGTGTCTGGAGATTTTCCAGACCCTGCGATTGCAGCTCGCAACCACTAGGGCAGTAGTGATGGCCGGAGATTTCAACTGCCCCATGGAGGAGGATGGATGCAGCAAGCACCTGTAACACTGCTAAGCTTGACTCGACATCTAAACTGCTCATAGAAATGGTAACCGAAGCTGCGGGATGCTGTGGGCTCCATGGGGGCTGGCTCCATGAATTACACGTGGAGCCGCCCCGATGGCTCGGTGCATTCCCGCATTGACTTTGTGTTTACCTCTAGAGCAGTGAAGCAGAATAGGCATGCTATGGTTCCCTGCTTCTTCTCTGACCACAGGGCCATTCTCTTCCAAAGAGTCCTGGGCAATGGTTTTGCTCCTGGAAGTTGAACTGTGCTCTGCTGGAAAGGGAGGAGGTGTTGGCTGAGCTGAAGGAAGAATGATAAATGTTATTTATCATTTATCACATGGAAGAATGAAATGTTATTTTGAATGCATGAGTGATTGGTGGGAATATGTTAAGGCTAACATTCGCAGTTTCTTTCAGATCAAAGGTAGACAACAGGCATGCGACCGGAAGAGGAACTTCAAGGGACTGCAAAGACAATTGCAGTCCCTGCGGGACCTCCAACGGTGCGGCTTGGACGTGAGAGGTGATCTGGAGGAGACCAAAAAGGGCCTGAAAAGGCACTTTGAGGAGGAAGCCAGATGCATCGTCTTCCGTTCCAAGTTGGAGAACCTGGAGAAGGGTGAGAAATGTAACTCTTTCTTTTTCAGGAAACTCCACTCTGGCCGGACGTCACTGACTGAGCTGTGAGATGAGACCGGTATTCCCAGGCAGGGGAAGGAGGGCGTCATGAAGGTCATCACAGACTACTATGGCGACCTCTACTCCCCAAAGACAACGGACAGTGCTGTGTCTGATGAGTTCCTGCCAGGTATCACTAACACTATTGATCCTGCAGGTAAAGCAGCCATGGATGCTCCCTTGGTGTTGGAGGAGTTGCACTCTGCCGCCAGATCCTTTAGGCAGGGCAGGACCCCGGGCAGTGATGGTCTCCCAGCAGAACTCTATGTAGCACTGTGGGACCTCATTGGCCCGGACCTGCTCGAGCTGTACAAGGAGATGGTGGTGGAGGGCAAAATGCTTCCTTCACTGAGAGAGGGACTGATCACGATCTTGTATAAGCATAAGGGGGAGAGATGTGAGCTGAAAAATTGGAGGCCCATCTCTCTCCTGAACGTGGACTACAAGATCCTCGCCAAGGTACTTGCCAACAGGCTGAAGGTTGTCATCGGTCAGATCATTCACCCGGACCAGACCTGCGGCATTCCTGGCCGCAGGATTGCAGATAGCCTTGCCCTCCTCAGAGACACGGTCCATTACATCAAGGACCGAACGTGCATGCGACTCTGGTCAGCCTTGACCAGGAGAAGGCCTTTGACCGTGTCTCACATGAGTTGATGGGTAGGGTCCTGCAGAGATTTGGGCTTGGTGAAACGTTTTGCACGTATGTTAACCTGATGTACCTTGATATTCACAGCTCGTTGTTGGTTAACGGCTGGAAGACTGAACCCATTCCTATTCTATTTGGGGTCAGACAAGGCTGCCCTCTTTCACCTCTTCTTTTTGTTTGTGTTATAGAGCTCCTGGCTGTATGCATCAGACGGAAACCAGAGATCAGAGGGGTCATCGCACTGGGTCCAGACTGTAGAGAGGCCAAGTGTTCGCTGTACATGGACGACGTCACTGTCTTCTGCGCTGGCCAGAGTTCGGTGACAGCACTCATCCAGACCTGCGAGAGCTTCGGCCGAGCCACAGGGGCAAAGGTCAACTGCGGGAAGTCAGAGGCTATGCTGTTCGGGCAGTGGCACCTGTCATCCTCCTCTCCATTCCCCTTTGCTGTCAAGCCAGACTTCATCAAAATTCTGGGAGTCTGGCTTGGTGGAGAGGGTGCGGCCCTGAAGTGCTGGGACGAAAGACTTGCCACTGTAAGGCAAAAAATTGGACTGTGGAGCCTCAGAGACCTTACCATCGAAGGGAAAGCACTTGTACAGCGCAACGAGATCCTTCCCGTACTGCAGTACACAGCGCAGGCCTGGCCACCTGTGGTCACGGTCTGCAGGGCCATCACAAGGGCAGTGTTTCACTTCATCTGGGGCTCCAAGATGGACAGAGTTAAGAGGGCCATTATGTACAAGGAGCCCCTCAAAGGTGGAAAGGGAATACCAGATATCCCCACCATGCTGCAAGCCTTCTTTGTGTGCAACTGTATCCGCAGGACTTTGTGTGAGACTGATAATAACTCTGCAGGAAACTTCATGTCTCGCTTCTTCCTCCTACCCCTTTGGAGGGCCCTAGCCTGGGACAAGTGGGACACTCCCTGGTTCTACCTGGATGTGTCCAAGTTTGTGAGGGAGCACCAACTGGAGGGAGTTAAACCTGACTTATGGAAACCTTAGACTATCCACAAGCTCATCAAAGCCAAAGATGTTATGGAGCCTATTCCAGGGCTCCCTTCAGCAACTGCCAAGCAGGTATGGGAAAATGTGGCCTCCAAAAGGCTCACAAATAGACACAAGGACATGTCATGGATGGCAATCCAAGGGGGTCTGCCCCTAAGGACATTCATGCACTCCCGTAACCTGTGCAGGTACAGACATTGCCCCTGGTGCATCTCTCATGAGGAAACATCTATGCACTTGTTTTGGGATTGTATTTATGCACAGTTGTTGTTAGATGCCCTGGAACATGAACTCAGAGACTGTGTGCCAAGGAACAACCTTTCGTACCACTCGGTACTTTATGGACTGTTTCTTATGGGGCAATCCAGGAGGCCTGGCACCTTATGAACTGTTTTAAGGATGCTGCGTGGCTTGCCAGGAACCGCCTCATTCTCAGGAGGGAGAGGATGTCCATCCAGGACTGTCACAGGCTGATCCACAGCCTGCTAAGAGACTATTCCATCATGGACAGCCCTGAGTAAGAAGAGGACTAAACCCCCCTTCTTCTGCCCCTCTCCCCATGTGTGACAAGGACTGGGACAGTGGCCCCCTTCCCCCCTTTTTCACAGAGACTGATTTTTTATTGATATGTCTTTCTATTTATTCACCCTTCCCATATACCGTATGTGTCTCTTTCATTAAAAACGTCAGATCTGTGATTCCCCCTCTCCTCCACACCCATAGACCTTGTTGATTGTTGCTTTTGTTTAACTGCTGAGAGAATAGTGCAAAGCATTATGTATAGTATAGGATGTCTTGTGCTATATGTTTTGCAATGCATTATATTGTATGTTTGATTATGTTTGATAGTGTATTGGGTTTAAGCTGTGCTGCGACACAGTATACTTGTATATATGGTTTATGTATGTTTTTTGCTATCTTTATGTTAATAAAGAATGCTTTTTCAATAAAAAATCTGTTCTTATCAGTTTAATATCTGATACGCCCCCTATCTGGGGGCCATATATTAAATGGATTTTTAGAACAGGGAGATGGAAGAAGAGCTTGCTCTGTCCACTCCACGCATTGACCTGGTACTGCATTACTTCCAGGACCAGTGATCCTTTCCTATTCTGTCATGACTCTCTTTCTTTTGTCCAGATGTAACAAACTACTGTTTTGTCCGTGTCTATACGTCATGCAATCAAATGTGAATACCACATGCTGCTGCACCACTCACCTGCCTGTACTTATTAACACTTCATTTGGTTCATGTAAGTGACCACTGATCATAAACAAGATCTGTTTCTTTGGTATTGTCTGTTGGTCTCCATTTAGGCCTATTTCTGCAGCTGAAATACACTGTATATGTCTCCTGTGGAGATGCAGAGAAATTGGTAAATTAATTGGACAATGAACGTATACTATGGTTTGAGCCCTGATTATCCACGCCACCCACACAACGCCACATTAGGTTTATTTCCCTCCTCCTTTGCATCTCTTTTTCACTTTTTGCACCATTGCAATGTCAACCACAGGGAGAGATTGAACTTTTGCACTCCTGAATTGCCCATCTTTTCATTCGGAAAACTTGGATATTTTACAAACTTTGTCCTACATATAGAAATTTGGCAGACTATGTTCACATGAATCATTTCATAGTTGCAGTCATTTTGTCAAGCAATTTTTTTTTCAATAAATTGTTTTGTTAGGGGCTTGAATTTCCCTCTCTCAGGATAATGCAACCACCAGGAAGCATTCTTTTTCCCAATTTGCAAGGACAATCAATGGTAGAAAGCATCTCGTGGTCTGTGTCTCCCTCCAATGGACCTCAGCAAGCAAGTGCAATACTTGTAAACATCAGAACACAATGACATCAGAGTAGAATGTTGGTTGAAAATTTAGAATGTATCAACATTCTGTTGCCCTTGACCATCCATGGCAAATCTTCCTGAACATTCCGTAGAGACTGAACATTCCGAGAAAGGTTTCTTAGCATTTCAATGAATGTTTCACACTGTTTAATTACCTACAGGGACACGGCACGAAGAAAGCAAGACCACAAGCCATCTTGTGGGTGTGGCAGAGGCTTTCAGGAGGCGGTGCCGATGCAAATCATGCAGCTAGCAAGAGAGTATGGGAAAGAAAACCAGAGTCTAAATCGATGCTAAAAGAAAGTCGTGCAAAAAAAAAAAATCTGGGGCTTGCTGTGGGTCAGTCAATGCAGTAGCTAGAAGCACCTTGGACAGGGCAGCAAGCAATAGGAGGGAGGCGGGCTACTCAAGAGTTTATGGGTGGGTACTGTAGCTTTCTCCTTGATTGAGTGAGTTTGGTCTGAACGAAGCGCGTCCATAATGGGTTACCGCTTCTCGGCGATAGATCAAGTGCAGAGTTTTCTGTGCTTGGGCTGCTGGAAGATTTGGGGTACCTCGGCTGGGGTCCCTGGGCTATAGGGAAGGCAATCTGTGGATGCTGCTTTGGGGTTCTGGTAGACTGCCAGAATGTCAGGAGTAAAGAATACTTTCAGGTTCCACTTCGACTACAGCACAACTGGCCAGAGGAGGACCCTGTGACATGCCTGGTTCAAGATTCTTGTTGCTTTGTGGGATGTTACAAAGGATGATGTGTACTGCATTCAGGAGTTTCTATTTGCCGGGACCTATGACATCACCTTTTATACAGCCCATGCCTGCCTTACATGCAACGAACTGGTAAGAGCACAGCTAAATGAGCCCTTTATGAAAACATTCAGATTCTGCCTGTTTATGGGGTCTGAAAGGCCACTAATTGTACATATGTATGATCCTTTTGTGAAGCCAGACCAAATAAAAGCTTTCCTTTTGAGATATTGCTCCTCTGTCCGTGGGGTACACGCCTACTGAATTATGTGGGCATCTTTAATGGTAAGACAAAATTTTGGGTGAGACTCCGTCTAGACCCTGATGGGATTGGGGGTGTGATGCATCCCCTGCTACCTTTTCTATTGGTGGGGCTAAAGGATATCTTTTTTACCCAGAGCAGCCCTATTACTGCAGAAACTGCTTTAAATTTGGTCACACTAAAGATTTGTGTATGGTGGGGAAATGTTGCAGGAACTGTGGCAAACCAGGACATGAGGCTGCAATTTGTCCCCAAGGAAAGAAGTGTGATCTGTGTGGAGAGGCTGGTCATTTAATGAGGAATTGCCCTATTTATGGTTCTGGTGCTTGTGCTGATGAAGACAATGTACAGCAGCAGGATATGCAGCCTGTTTCATCTGCAAAGGCTGCTCTAGCTGCTAGCTTAAAAATGGTGGCTTTGGATGAGAAGGAAAGTTTGCGGTCTACATCATATTGTGAAGAGTGTTCTGGAGGAGCTGGCTAATGTACAGATAAGTGACGTCATCTACTGTATCCAGGACTTTCCGAATCAGGGGTTGTAGGATGTCAGTTTTGTTTCTGGACAGGAATGATTTAAACTGTTAAGTGTTAAAGATTTGGATTCAATCATGGAAGGCATTCCTGGTTTTCCCTTATTTACAGGTCAAGTAGTACCAATTACTGTTCATGCATATAACCGGTTCATGAATTTTTCCTTAATTAAATCCTTTTTGTTGAGGTATTGCATGCAGTTCAGTAAGAGGAGAGTCTTTGCATAATTCCTTTGGGATTTTTAATGGTGTAATTAAATACTGGTGCAAGTTGATAAAAGATGGTAGAAGTCTTGGGGGAGTTTTGCATTCTCCAGCTAACTTCACCATAGGGGGGGAGAGGGGTTTCCTTTTTTACTCCAAACAGCCAAGATATTGTCTTAAGTGTTTTGAGCATGGCCACATAAAGGAGTGTCATAAAGGTCAAACATGCAGAAATTGCAAGAAAAGTGGGCATGAAGCTAATAGGTGCCCTGAAGATCGTTCAAGTGATTTATGTGGTGAACCCGGACATGCTTGGAAAAACTGTCCTGCATTTACAAAACAGCGTCAAGAAGGCGCTCTATATATATTGTGCGAGAAGAGGAATGGGAAGAAAGAGAAGCAGCATGTAAAGCTGCTAAAGAGAAGAGGGACCAGGGTGAGGCAGCTGCTGGCGGGAACTGCAATGAGTGAAGTGTCTGTAATTAGACTGTGAGACAACAAGAGGTGGCACAGGAGCCAATCTCCATGCTGGGATATGAGAGTGCAGACTGTGATGATGCCACAGGAGACTGAAAAGAATGTTGTCTGTGTAGTGTTACAGTAAGTTGTTGCATCAGGAGCTGTTACGGATGGTGTGGAACAGCTTAAAGAGTATGCAGTCAGTGCCAGTGAGCAAGGTATTGGCAATATAAGTGAATTTGAAAGTTCATATGAAAGTCCTGGTCCTGCATCTATGTTAGTGGAAAGAATGGAGTCAGATGTAGAGAGTACAGTATCTGATGTACAAAGTGAACCTGTACTCATCAAGAAAGCAGCACAGGAGTAAAGATCGGCAAAGAAACCCAGGATAGAAGGGGTTAATACCACCCTCTCCTGCAGTAGGAAAGTCCTAGGATGACAGAAAACATGGACAGCTCCTCAGATTATGTAGGTCTGGACTAATTTTTTTCATCAGAAATAAAAATTGCTAAACTGGCAGGACAGGAAGATTACTCAGATATTGGGTGATATCAGAAGAGAGTAGAATGTGTTTTTTTTTCTCTTGTTTTTTGCTCTAAAAGTATCCAAGGCTGACTAATGTGGATACTTTGTCTTTAATGAATGTCTTCTAATATTGGCAACAATAGTCTAAAAGTTGCTACAGTTAATGTTAGGTTAATTTCCAGCAAACCAAGGCGTGCTGCAGTGTTGGATGATTTAAAAAATAAAGGGGCAGATATCTTGTGTTGGGAATGTGGGATATCAAAGCCAATACAAAAAAGATGGATGGGATAAGGGTGACTGTATTTGGTCAGGGTCTGTTGAAAATAAAAATGATGGTGTAGGAACATTGATAAATATTAGGGAGGTGTTTATAGATAGTTACACTGTGGTAGAAGTAGGTAGATGAATTTCAAGTGTTTTGGTGTATAGAGGGTGGAAATTTAGGGTGATGTGTGTGTATATGCATATGCATGTAAAAAAGAGAGGAGAAAGTTATTTGAAAATATGAAGTTGTATATGCCTGGAAGAATTCCCATAATTTTGGCAGGTGATTTTAATTGTATAATTGAGAAAGCTGGGAGAATGGGTGGTGGAATGGGAGGAAATGATGTAACCGGTAATATAGTGAATCAAATTATTATGGATTTTTCTCTTATAGATGTGGCTGTGCAGTGTACGGGGAGACTACCACTGCCAACTTATAAATTGGACAGATGGGTTTTACATCTCGGATTGACTATGTGTTTGTTTCAAGGGAGATTGCATGTGTGAATCAGGTAAGTGTGGTATATTCAGATCATGGGTATATAATAGCTGAACTACAAGATAAGAAAGAAGATGTGAGAGGAAAAGGTATGTGGAAACATAGGCCCTCATTCAGAGCCGCTCGTAAGCGGTCGTACGCTCGTAGTCATCCGATGTTGTTAAACCACGCATGCGTCGGTGTAACAGTGCGCATGTGCATACGGCTGATTGTGATAATTTTTTCAGACGTTCGTCGAATAGCGAACAGGAAGTGACATGTCAAATGTGATTGACAGAACTGTCCGTTTTGGGGCGGTGACGGGGGTGGAGATGGGAAAACGCAGGGTTGTCGAGGCGTTTTTTGGGCGTACATAAATTATCTGATGTGAACGGCCAATGTGAACGGAACAAGTGTTACGTCACTGTCTGATCCACTTTCCATTAAAACTGCTCGCTCAGCTTGTGGTCTGGTATTCTCTACCGCAATGACGATGGTCTCTTCGTTCTTCCCGAGGCTCATCGATTGTTTTCCGATTTATCAATTGAGGCCTCAAAAACAATCAGTTTTGAATTGCAAAAATGCTTGTAAGGTTAGCCAATAGCCTTTTTTTAGTAGCAAAAAAACGTACGCAGGTGAACTACTCAGCTGCTAATTTCTGGGTTAGACAGGTGAACTACTCAGCTGCTAATTTCTGGGTTAGACAATCAATTAGCTTACAAATTTATTTTACATTTGCGCGTTTTTGCCAAATTTGTTTTTTTTTTTTTTTAGGGCAACAGTCTTGTACGCATGTTTGTTGTTTTTCTAAATTTTTTAGGGGCCAAGAAAACAATCGTCCTTTTGTTTTTTGCTAAGTGTTAATTAAAACTCATAAATTGTTTTTAACCCTTGGTTTTTTATTCAAAAATAATGTTTAGATTTCCGTTGTATTGTTTGTAATGTTGTTTGCGGGATTACCTTTTAACCAGTTTTTGAATAAATTAACAATAGAATTGTGCAGATTTTCAACATTATTTTATTTTTTTTATTTATTTTTTTTTAAATTTTGGGGAAATAATAAAAACTTGATAACGTAAAAACAAATGATTTTAGAAACACGCAAACAAAATAAGTGGCATTTGAAATCCACAAACAAACACAATTAATAAAAAATTCATAAGAAAGGAGAGGGAGGTTTTGGGCATTAAGGAATATGGGGCAAACACTGAGAAGGATTGTGGGAAAATTAGCCAGTGCTGTCATCGCCGTTTGGCCGGGGTAGGGAGGGAGCCTGAACGGGTCCGGGATGTCCTTCTGCTGGCCTGGCCAGATGCTGTGGCCTCTGGACTAGGCATAGGGCTAGGCACATTTGGAGGGATGGCTGTTGTTGTGCCAGAGGTGGAGGGTCCTGATTATCTGACAGGAAGGGAGGCCGGCTCCAACATGTGCTGGTGAACGAACTGCTCCAGAGCATTGCTATTCGCACGTTGGCCCCAGTATTTTCCGCCAGGGCCTTAGCAATGGTCACGTTGGCCGCAGCACTTTGCTCAAGGGCGTCCGCCACCCGTAGCAGATTGGCGTCCATCCTTAGCAGAATCTCGGTCTGCTAATCCGTTTTAATATTGAGATCAGTGAGGTCCACTGCCTGCGAGGGGGAATGCTCTGGACTGTCTGCCACAGGGTCCCCAGCCGGATCTACTGCTTCCTCCCCTGCAGAGCCAGCAGAAATTCTGCGGCCAAAGCTCCCCTCTGGAGCAGACTCATCCGCCTATGTCTCTGTGAGAAAAAAAGAGAAAAGCGTAACATTATAATCTAGATATTGTCCCAAACACATTTCTGAGTTGTTAACATTACAACATTTACCTGGGGCAACATGAGGAGCCGCAAAGTCTGGCATGTCGGTATCCATGTTCGACACGCCAAACACCACCTCATCCTGCACACACCCCTGGGCCATCTCCTTCAAATCTGCAAGCTCCAGTGACACAGGGGTGGGACCCCACCTGTCCCCTCTGCATGCCTAGCCCTATCAGCCAGTTTTTGCTTAAGACGATATTTGAAGTCGCTCCATCTGTGGGGTAAAAAGTTGGCATTATTCCGGCAGTATTTGGACCTGTAAACACTTTTTACTAAAATTTAGTTTTTACGTACCGGCGTTTGACCTCCCGGGTTGAACGTTCAAAATCACCCACCCTATTGACACCACTGGCTATGTCATCCCACATTTTCCATTTCTGGCTTGCACCCATATTCCTTGCTGCCTGTGGCAGGTTGTCATTGCACATTTGCACCAAAGCCTCCATCTCTTTTCTTGTGAATTGTGGCTGCCTTTTTTTTTTTTGTTTAGTTGGCCTACTAGGCACAGCAGCCTCTTCCATGGCATCAACACCTTTTTTTAAAATGGGATTAAAATTTATAATGTAAAATGTTCCCAAAATTATTGTTAAACATAATCCTTTTGCCCAAAAAAGAGAAATACTTACCTGGCGCCTCTTGGCCACTGCTTTGCTGCTCTGTAGTCATTTTGGACTTTCAGGTCGCACTACAGCAGACCGATTTGGCTTTTCAGTGACGTTTTTATACATGCGTCAGCATTATTCGGCCGCATCATTGACTGTGCGCTCCTATTGTCCGTCCTTAATTTGAGCAGGAAAATAAAGACTATTTATGGCTTGGTGTGCCTGGAGTCGATGTGGCATGTTGTTTGTTGGAGGTTTGGCGTTGGAGTGGTTTTGAGGCTTAGTGAGTAGGTGGACATATTCAGAGCGATATTTTGTTTTTTTTCTAGCTTCTTTCTTTTCCATTGGTTATTTTTTTTATTGTTTGGCTATTTTTTTGTGATTTTTTGAGTAAGTATTTTAAAAAACCACCGTAAAAAATAATAGTAAATAGTTTACAAATGTTTGTAATATTTTTTTTTTTGGTTTACAGTTAGTTTGGCATTGCCCCAGTGAAGTTTTTGAACTTTGGAATATTTGTCTGTTTTTGGTAAGTGTTTTTGTTTTCATGATTTTACAAATTAGATGTGTTGTTCTTAGCATATGTTTCGCAAAGTAATGTTGTTTATTTTCTGGGAACAATCATGTCTTACCACTAAATGTAGCGTACTATTTAGCTCACTAATGTGTCTTGATTTAACTGTAAAAGTAGCATACTATTTAGCTCACTAATGTGTCTTGATTTAACTGTAAAAGTAGCGTACTATTTAGCGCACTAACGTGTCTTGATTTAACTGTAAAATTAGCATACTATTTAGCGCACTAACGTGTCTTGATTTAACTGTAAAAGTAGCGTACTATTTACCGCACTAATGTGTCTTGATTTAACTGTAAAAGTAGCGTACTATTTACCGCACTAATGTGTCTTGATTTAACTGTAAAAGTAGCGTACTATTTAGCGCACTAATGTGTCTTGATTTAACTGTAAAAGTAGCGTACTATTTAACGCACTAATGTGTCTTGATTTAACTGTAAAAGTAGCGTACTATTTAGCGAACTAATGTGTCTTGATTTAACTGTAAAAGTAGCGTACTATTTAGCGAACTAATGTGTCTTGATTTAACTGTAAAAGTAGCGTACTATTTTGCGCAGTAATGTTTTTAGAATTTTTCATTGTAAAATCATCTCTTACCACTAAATGTAGCGTACTATTTTCTTCACTAATGTGTGCTCCCTTCTCTATTTTTTCACCAAAAAAATTTGTTTACAATCCTATTTTTTTTAAATTAATCTAAAACATATTTTCTACTTTGGAAATGTAGGTTGTTCTGCACATGACATGGCCCAGGCCTGTAAGCATCTTTGGATTTCTTAGAAAAGATAAGTATATTTTTCTTAACACATTTGTCTAAAACAATAACTACCTGGCTTACCATTTCAGGTTGATGTTGGTCGTATTATATTGGCCATAGTTCCCGAACCCGACCAACCTCAACTTCGTCCCAGGCGTAGGCCTCGTAGGCGTGCAAGGCCCCAGATATATATAACACGTGTCAATGATGAGGTATTGAGGCAATACCGTCTGCCGCCCCAAATCATCATAGACACTCTCTCATTAATATAGTGATCTTGAACGGCAAATTGACAGTCCTACAGCAATACCACCACTTACTCAATTAATGTCGGTTACATTTTCGTGCCTCAGGATCCTTTCAAACCACTGTGGGAATAGTTGCGGGAATATCCCAATCCTCCTTTTCAAGGATCCTGAGGGCAGTGATGGAGGCCCTTTTTAAACACCTCCATCATTTTATTAAAATGCCATTGGATATGGGTACCCTTAATGTGGCGAAGGCAAATTTTTACCAAATAGCTGGCTTCCCACACATCATAGGGGTTGTGGATGGCACTCACATACCACTTCAGCCTCCAGCAAGGCTATATTTAGGAACCCAAAGCACTTTCATTCACTGAATGTAATGGTGGTATGTGATGCCTCCCTCCAGATCCTGTCCCTGAATGCCAAATTCCCCGGCAGTGCACATGATTCCTTCGTCATCCGGCAATCAGGGATTTGGCACAAATTAGACAACCTACAAGCTGGTGATGCGTGGCTTCTGGGTAAGTTGACACCTTCTGTTGAAACCAATGCAAAGCTTGTTACACAATGGTCCTGATGTTTGTTTTCGTTTTTTCACAGGAGACAGTGGTTACCCTTGCACGCCCTGGCTGCTCACTCCTTATTTGGTTCCCACACCAGGGCCACAAAGCGAGTATAATTCCGCACTTACAGCCACCAGGCAGGTGGTGGAGCGCTGTATCGGCCTTTTAAGAGGCCGATTCAGATGCCTCCACCGCTCTGGTGGCGAGCTCATGTATTTGCCGGCTATGGTTTCGAAAATTGTGGTCCTGTGTGGGATATTTCACAACATCACCATAAGGAGTGGTGTCCCAATGCAGCCAGAGGATGCCTTGCCTGAGGATGGCCCCCCGAGGTTGGTCGGAGGTCAGTATATGGGAGGGCCATACACGATGACATTGTGGCCAGATTTTTTAGGTAATTATTTACCCAAATTAAGTTAATTGACACAATGTAGACATTATACATATGAAAATTGTCTTCCGCACTCTCTCATCAGTCTGCCTCTTGTACCTACCCTGCAATGTCATTTTGATATCAGGGGAATGACAATTTGTGCACACTGACAGCAGAAGTGCCCTTTTGCTTCCTTACTACCAGCTGCCAAACCCCGTTCTCTCATCCCGTGTCCTCTGGTTACATGACACAGTGACAGCAGAAACGGGGGAGACAAATGTCTGGGCCCCTTTTTAGAACAACTTTCAGGAGCGCATATACTTCTGTATAAAACGTCAACTTATAATTACTGCATGCAACTTATTTCCCAATTTAGGTGACACAGTGATTATAAGACATGTACTTTGAGTATCATGTTTTAAAGTTCATTTTGCATGCTTCCGATGATCCATAGACTTCGCCTATTAACATTACGTAGGTGCTGTTTAATAACATGATCTTTTTTTCAACAGATTATATATAACAAACTTCTGTTGATGCCTGTGTCAGAATTATATGTAGTAATTTACACCATTACCTTGGGTACAGTGATTCTTCTCATGCCTGTCTATGTGAACAATTGTTTGGTGATTTGTTATGCTCACTTAGGTGAGCAAAAGTTTGGCTGTATGTAACATTAGGAAATCTCTTCCTAGTTACATACTTAATTTTGACAATTCAGTCGATTGACCTTCTAATACCTTATTATTATTCGCCTGCGGTTAAGCTTATTTCAGCTTAGCTCATTTTCACATCATTTATCAGTGCTATATGCACAATTTGTTCCACCTATCTGAGTGATATTGTGGACGAAATACACTATATATTCTTTTGTGTTGTATGTTGTATGTCATGTACTGTTGATTATTTACTATTTTATATTTAATTATATTAAAAGTTAAGTTTTAGTATCACTAGTTTTACTACTGATACAATAATTGAGTGCCCCCAACACAGAGTCTTCTTTTCTGTCTCTACATACCTACATACTGTGTATCCTTCTGACTCAGGGGAGCACCGCCAACTCAAAAATCCACATCTTCCTCATCATTGAATACCATTAATACTATATAAGTTGGTCCAATAGAGATATATACCACTCCATCCTATGGGTGTAGTTTGTATACACCCAGGAGGTCTATTATACTACCCCTTTTTTCTGTTTTTTCCTGTGCGGGCTCCAAAAATATATTTTTTTGTACAATGTAGACATGTAAGATTTTAATGTTCAATTTTAATTTTTTTTTCTTTTATTCCATAAAATTACCCTAAAAAATGATGCCTAGTACCTGATCCCAAAAACTGACTTCATGTGGACACATTGGATATAACTTCGGGAACAATGATTTCTTCGCCTCATTTGTGGAATCATGTTGGCATGCTACTTCTTCAAACAGTTCCTGATTGTTGTTTTACTTTTGTTGTTTTGGGTGTGTTTTGGGTTTTTGTGTGTTTTCATTGTGTGGTTTGATTGTGACAAATCACTTGGTGTTTATTATTTGTGTGCATTAAACTTTTTTTTACCGTTAAACAAACATTTCCTGGGTAAATTATAAGAAAGTGTAACCTGGTCCAAAAAAGGCAAACTTGCTTTATGTCTAATCCTGTAATGTGTTAAATTGTAATCTTTTTGACCCTGCTTTGTCGCTAAAAACAAACACCAAAGGTATTATGGTGAATCAGTCTGTTTGCCAATGTAGGCCTAAGCAGGTTTGGTTTAATTTTTACGTTACCCCCAAAAAAGAACACACTATTGTTGCTGTTAATTCTACAACCCTATTGGTATTGTTAGGTGTTTAATGTGCCAGCTTACATACTTACTTGAGCTTTCTACAATCCAATTTTCATTACTTAAAACATCATGGTAAAATAGTAGACTTATGTAAGGTTCCACAATCTAAGATTTTCAGACAAGGAATGAGACTTAAATAAATCAAATTTTTTTTTTTTTGGTAAAACAAAAATATTTGTGGCGAAGGAGCGCCAA
This sequence comes from Taudactylus pleione, assembly GCA_031769625.1. Taxonomy (NCBI): domain Eukaryota; kingdom Metazoa; phylum Chordata; class Amphibia; order Anura; family Myobatrachidae; genus Taudactylus; species Taudactylus pleione. The sequence continues at coordinate 22,047,048 of JAUIMM010000012.1, read as the reverse complement.
CAGGTGATCCAAGACCACTAGCATGCCAACTACATGGCCCCTCAAGCTCTGCAAGCTGGCATACATTTCTTCGTTCCGCCTCAGGTCCTCTGAGGGTTTAAAAAAAATGTGGGGATTGCTAAAATGACACCTTAATTTATATGTTACCAAACTACTTAAAAATCAGACTACCAAAAAACGAGGATAAAAACATCTACAAAACAAAAGTAATGCAAAACGCAAAGATTGTTGTAAAAAAGATAAAAAAAATTTGACATAAAAAATCAAAACAAAATAGGGACAACTACGCAAAAATACTACATTTGTTGTTACCGTGAACAAGAAAGACACAAGTATGAGTGTTTGGACATGTGTCATATGTGTAAGGGGAAAACATCCTAGACATTGTTTCACCGAGATATATATCCAAAACATTAGAACTACGTTACAATTTTGAACTGCACAGGCAAAAGGACATAACCCAAAAATCAAAAAATGCCAAAGCAACCATAGTTTAAAAGGGAAACATACTGGGCCTAATGCTGCCTGGGCCAGGTGCCCCGAAATCGTCCTCCTCAGAGGTGGGCCAGTGCTGCACGGTGAGGAGGGGTGATTTGGGAAGACGTTGAGGGTGAGGAAAAGAGAGGGGGGGTGGAGGGGAGGGTGAGGAAAAGAGGGGGGGTGGAGGGGAGGGTGAAGTTGGAGGGATGGGAGTGTGAGGAGAGGGAAGGGCCTCACGGTCTGCAAGGTCTGGGGTGGAGGGGGAATTTGGGGAAAAGTGGGGAGAGGATGTTTGGGTGGGAGTGGGAGAGAGGGGACGAGCCCGACGTCGGTGACGTTGGAGACGTCGGTGACGTTGGAGACGTCGTAGTCTGCGCTCAGCCCCTAAATGATGTTGAAAAATTTATATTATTACATATTTTACATTTTGATTCCAAAATTTACACACAAAAAAAAAAAAAACAGGGCTATAGGGGAAACATGCACACGCAGGTATGTCCAAAATAAAGAAACAGGGCTATACGGGAACCATGCACATGCAGGTATGCCCAAAATAAAGAAACAGGGCTATACGGGAAACATGCACACGCAGGTATGTCCAAAATAAAGAAACAGGGCTATACGGGAAACATGCACACGCAGGTATGCTTACATTTTTTAAAAAACACTTACTTTCCATGATTTGCTGACGCAAATTGTCCAACAGGCGTGGGGATAGGCGCCGGAGATCGGACCACCGCTTTTCCAACTGTCCGATATTTCAGCGGTATCCGATCCTACGCAGGCGGCGCCGCCGCACCATCACATCAGTGAGGACCAGGAGTTCTCTGCGGCAAAAAGCTGCGGCTTTCATGATGGCAATGATTTTTTTTACACCAAACAGTTTTAATAAAGGTCCTAGAAAAAATTTGATTGGCTAATGTACTTTGTAAATTAACAGAAAGCATTCTATTGGTTATTGTATGAGTCATGTGACCTACACCCTCACAAATATAATGTGAGTTATGATAGGCTTGATGCAGTGACATGCGTAAGCTAATTTAAATATTAATAAAAAAGATGAAAAATATTCATATAAAAAAACGCAAAATAGTAGCATTCAACTTTTAATTTTGAACAACCATCCCCTTGGTCCAACCGTACGTATTCTGCGGAATCAATGACACACACTAACAATAATAAAGTTTATTGACATTGAGAACGTTCGCTAGCTAGAGGAGGGGTTGGGAGACTATGGGGCGGAAGATTAGCTGCGAGCGAACATACGAGCGAGCGCTTGATTTTACATTTTTACGCTCATACGCCGAATGGCCACTTGCGTCCGGGTCTGAATCAGGCCCATAATGTAAGTATACTTGAGGATGTGAAAATGAGAATGGAATTTATTGATAAATATGCAGAATGGAATAGAGTGAAGAAAGAATTTGTGAATGTTTTTGAATGGTGGGATTGGTTGAAAAAGAATGAAGAGGTTTTTTTTTTTCAGAAAACATGGATATAAGAAAGCAGTGAGGAAGCATGTGCAAGATTGAATTTGTTATATAGAATGAGTGAACGTGGTGTAAATGTGGAAATATTATAAAAGAGGAGTAAAATTAATAAGATGTTGCATGAAAGGGATAAAAAATAATTTTTAGTGCTAAAATAGAACACAGAGAAAGATGAAAAATGTACTCAGTTATTTTTTAAGAAAGTATGTAATGTAAGGAAAGATATGGATGTGATAAAGGGAGAAAATGGGGGTGTTTGTGAAGGAGATAAAATTTATAGAGGATGTGATAACATTTTATGGTAGGTTGTATGAAAGAAGGATGGGTGAGGTTAATATGGAGGATGAGGTACTGAGTGTGGTGCAAGATAAAGTGAGTCAGGAGGATCTGTGTGCTTTCATGGATGATATTGGTGAGGATGAGGTGAAAGGTGTGGTGTTGAATGGGAATAAAAATAAAACACCAGGTCAAGACGGATTGCCGGTGGAATTATATTGTAAATATTGGGGTATTGTTGGTGCAGATCTGGTGGAAGTATGTAAGTGTATGTGGGAAAGTGGTAAGATTGGTAAATCTGTGTGATGGTATAATTGTTTTGATGCATAAAAAGGGTGATAGGAAAAAGTTGGGCAACTGGAGGCCAATAAGCTTGTTAAATGCAGATTATAAAATATATGCAAAAATATTGGCAAATCGTGAGAGTTGTGTGGTTGGACAAGTAGTGAATGAAGATCAAGTATGTGCAGTGTCAGGTTGAAGAATGAGTGCTAATTAGATGTTGGTAAGAGATATCTTCGGCGATCCTATAGGGCTGTGTGGGTTTGAGTCTGGATTTTGAAAAAGTGTATGATAGGGTTGCACATGATTTTATGTTTAAGGTGTTGGTTAAAATGGGGTTCCAGGGTGACTGTGAGAAGAGTGAGAAGTTTGTATGCGAAAGTAGTAAGTAGAATTTTGGTGAATGGGCATGTAAATGAAGAAATTATGGTTGAAAGTGGTGTAAGACAAGGATGTCCAATGTCTCCTTTTCTGTTTATATGTTATTGAACCGTTGTTACAAATGATTAGGTGTGATAAGGTTGCAAGGGGTGTGATGATACATGTGTTAAAGTGTTGTGATATATGGATGATGTGGTTGTAGTATGTCAGAATCAAGCTGCATTAAATCGGGTAAATTATTATGTGGTTTCTTTTGTAGTGCATCAGCATTTAAGATAAACTGGGATAAAAGTAAATTTAAAGTGTTTGTGTGGAAATGGATGAGGTTAAAAGGGAGGAGGGTGGGCTGAACATTTTGGGTATTGTTTAATATGAAAAATTAACAGGGCATGAGAGTTAGAAAGAATGTGAAAATAACATTGTAAGAAAGTTAAATTTTTGGAGGTTGAGGGATTTAACTATGACTGGGAAAGTTTTGATTGTCAAAAATGTGATTTTATCAATGTTATGGTTTGTTGCTTGTGTGTTCCCTCTCCCATATGGTTGTTTTAGGAAGATTGTGAGATTATTGTTTTTGTTTCTTTGGGGATGTAAAATGGAGAGATTGAGACGTTCAGATGTGGTTAAAAAAAGAGAATGGTGGGATACATTTTCCAGATTTTGAAAGCTTTATTGGTATAAATTATGTAGCATTAGTGGCAAAATTAGTTGATGGGAAATCAAAGGCGGCATGTATGTCAAGATATATGTCAGGGTGGATAAAAAAGTCTTTGTGTGTGCCAAAGGCCTTCAGTTGTCCAACTTGGTATGTGGAGAGAAATTTGTAAGGAATAATGATTTAACAGGAATAAATGAAAGATTTTGCGAATAAGAGGAAGATAATGAAGGTTTTGATTGATAGAGAAACAGTATGTAATATAGAATATTTGAGGACAAAAGAGGCTGTAGAGGTGTGGAAAAAAATTGGAACAAATGGGATGTCAAAATCGACAGAAAGATGTGGTATGGATGACAATGCATGGAATTTTGCTTGTGAGTGGTGCAAAAGAAAAGAGATTTGACAAGAATAGAAGGTTGTCCAAGAGTTGATTGTGGTGATAATGAGACTGTGGTTGCATGTAGTGTGGGGAAGTAAGTTTGCTAGGAAAGTGTGGAAGGGGATGAATGGATTATGTGAGTAATTATGAGGAATAAAAGTACTGTCATTGAGGTTGGATATGTTTGGTTTAGGAGCAAAAGGAAAGGTGAAAGAGATTGATGTGGCTGTTGATGACATGTATGATGGAAGTGTTGTGGGACAATAGAAATATGTATTTGTTTAAAAAAGAAGATAGAAGTGTGAGTGATTTTATGAGATTAGTATTGGGTAAATTGTATATATGTTATTTGGTGGATAAGAGAGGCAGTGATAGTTTTGATGTGGAAGGTGAAAAAATGGATGCATGTGCTTAATCTTGGGTGCTATGGGTTGAGGGTATATTAAAACACGGTGTAAAAGGGATTAAAAATGTGATGGTGGGTGTTGGGTTTGTCAATGGGTATGGTTTTGTTTGTTTACATTTTATAAAAAAAGTTATGAAATAGTTTAAAAAAAAAAAAAAAAATAGCAAAACCAGTATGATGATTGGAAAAGCTTTTAAGAGGATAAAAAGGGAAAGCTTTTTTTAAACCTGATGGTTTTAAAAAGAAAAATCTGTTCTTTCACTGACAGTGCTGCTACTTGCTTCTTGGACCGCAAACTGTCCTTATAAGGATTAGCTATAACATCTACTGGCCGAGAAGCTGAAAGACTGCAAAGAAGGACTTCACATGAAGAGGGAGAAGCTCTACAGCGACCTTCCAAGTGAAAGACTTATTCTGCTCTGCCCTCTGAAGAAGCGACCTCCTTCCGTCCAAGACCAGCCTGCCCAGACCCTCCTCCAGACCCTCTTCACAGTCTGCAGGGAGAAGCTTGAATGATGGCCTCAGCTACTCCAGCCCTGGTGCCGGCCCCAGCTCCCACTCCAGCCACTTCTGCTATCAAGAAGGGAAAGAAATAGACGAAGACGGCCGATGCTCTGCCTGACTCTGCCCCTTCTACCTCCACTGCCCCACCAGCAGCAGCACCAGGTGAGCCAACAAAGGTCCCCCATCCCCCCCAAGGGTAACCCAGCCCTGGAACCGTGGATGAGGCAGACTGTGGTGATGAAGCTGAAGGAGGTGGATGGAAAGATACCGGACATAATGACGAAGACCTTCGGCAAGAAGATGGTCCACGAGCAGGGGTTCTTGCGGCTAAAACCCTCAGCATTCAGAACTACCTGAAGGGGATCTTCTATGTGACCTTTGCTTCCATTGCCATCTGCAACAGGTACTGGGAAGCGGTGAAAGCGCTGAGGCCTGAATCCCCTTTCTCTTGCTTTGTGGGCAACTGCCCTATTCAAAGAGAGGAGAGGCAGGTGACTGTTTCAATGCGGAACCCACATACACCTGACAAGGACATCGCTACCTTTTTGAGTCATTTCTGCACGGTGTTCAAGTACCCCTCCAAGATCCTAGATGGGAACGGCTTCTGGACAGGTAAGTGGGCTGTCATTGTCAAGCTGGATAAGGACAGAACAAACCCGGATGGCATCAGGCACCTGTGGCAGGACTCCTCCACTACCCCTACCAGCCATGGGACTGCAAGAACTGCGGTGGGAAGGATCATATCGGAAGAGAATGCAACATCACAGCCTGTAAGAAGTGTCGATTTGCAGGTCGCGATACCAAGGACTGTCCCTCGTAGATGACATGCAACCTCTGCGGAGAGGTCAACTATGACTACAGGAACTACCCTGAGAGGGCTAGAACATACACAGCAGCAGAAATAGGAAAAGGTAGAGGCATCAGGAGGGTAAGAAAACTCCCAAACCACCCCACCTCCTCCCACTGTGACAGCAACCCCCATTACCACAACTGACACGACCCCTGCTCCCTCACCCCCCCCACTCTCTGCCCCATCCTGTTCCCCCTCCCACCCTCTCTGTACCTCCCCTCTCCAAGGAAGATTTCCTCTTCCTTACGTCCTCTGCATGTGCAACACAGACAAGGAGTTAAAGGAGTTAGCCAGCCCAACTGCAGACCTCAAACCCGTCCAAGAAACTGGCGCTTGAGCTGACCCAAGACCACCTCCCACTGGCAGAGGAAATGGAAGAGATAGTGGAACACTTTGGGGAAGATGGAGAACCTGCCCCCAACACATCCAACCTGATCGACCAGCTAATAGAGAACTACATGGGGTCACCTCAACAAGGCGCCCCAGCAGCCGAGTCAGATAAAGCACAGCCTGACGGGGGCAGCATCTGATTGTACTGTAACCTAACCTTTTCTTTTTTTTTCCCCAACTAATGGTGTCTTTTTCCCTTCTTACCATTAATGTGAGTATTAAGGATAGGTTTAGAAGAGAGTCTGTGCTTACATTCGTAGCCACCCAGAAATGTGATGTGTTCATGTTGCAGGAATGCTCTATTCCTTTTTCCAAGTCCTACAGACATCTGGGCCGGTAGTGGGCCCACAGTCCATCCTACTGCTCCGGCGGGGGTGAGTGTAAGTCTGCAGGGGTCGCCATTCTTATTAGGGGGAGCGTCTTCACGCTGGATTCTGTTCAGGAGCTTGTCTGTGGCAGATTGCTTAACGTAGACGGCTCCTGGAAAGGCGAGCCCATCAGGCAAATCTGCGTGTATCGCAGAAAAAAGATTCCCTCCAGCTCACTGCAGCAATGTCAACAAAAAATACTTAAATCCTACATGATAATAGAGATTCAGAGGTATTAGTTACATACATTTGCACTCCTTCCAGAATTGATCCCTCCTCAACATCCTGGGGGCCACACAGAAAGACCCCCAAACTCAGACCAGGCAATAAACCTGATCTGAGCCAAAAGGCAGAGAAGCGATAACCCATTAAGGGGCCGGAAAAAACATGCTTCATTCAGACCAAACTCGCACAATCAAGGAGATTGCTACAGTACCCACCAACTAACTAATGAACGGCCGGCCTCCCTCCAGTTGCTTGCAGCCCTGTGCAAGGTGCTTCCAGCTACTGCATTGACTGACCCACAGCAAGGCCCAATTTTTTTGCACCACTTTATTTTAGTATAGGGTTACAAGTAGACGCACTCTGGATTTCTTTCCCATACTCTCTTGCTAGCTGCATTATTTGCATTGGCACCGCCTCTGCCACACCCACAAGATGGCTGGCGGCCTTCCTTTCTTCGTGCCGTGTCCCTGTATGTAATTATATGACCCAGAGTGGGTGCTACTGTTAGGTAGCAACAATTATTTTGGGGTGAGCGTCTGGGGGTGGGGCCCCTGGAGTTGCTCTGGCTGGGCCTTTTTCAGGGCATCACCACTTAATTCTCAAAGATATTTCTTCATCACCTTTCTATTGTAATTTTAACTCTCATTATAGTAACTTATTGATTTATCTTTACACATCTATTCTTTACACTTAATTATCAAATTTTTGCCCCTTTTCATGTGATGCCCTGGGGGTGGTCCTTGGCTGGAATTTTTTGGGGTACCTTGCTTCTTGGACGTGAACCCCTTATTGTTAGGGATGCCAGTATAGAGTAGCCTTGACGATGGCCTGGTGATTATTCATATATTTGCAAATGTATGTAACTAATACCACTGAATCTCTATTATCATGTAAGACTTAAGTATTTTTTTGTTGACATTGCTGCAGTGAGCTGAAGGGAATCTTTTTTTCTGTGGTTCAGTGTAAACCCCGCCCTTTACAAGCACCTGTGCTATGTCATTAAGCTGATATGAGCGTACACCACTTTTTGTTTGTAATCTGCGTGTATGCACATTCTGGTAAGAATGAGCCCTTGGAACTTTTCCAGACTCTGTAACTGCAGCTTGCAACCATGAGGGCGGTAGTGATGGCCGGAGACTTCAACTGCCCCATGGAGGAGGATGGTCACAGTACCTGCAACTCTGCTAAGCTAGATGTGACATCTAAACTGCTTAAAGAGATGGTACCCAAAGCATCGCTGCAGGACATGGTGGGCTCCAGGAGTACTGGCTCTGTGAACTACAGGTGGAGCCACCCCGAAGGCTCTGTGCATTCCCGCAATGACTGTGTTCATCTCTAGAACAGTAAAGCAGAATAGTTATGCCATGGTTCCCAGCTTCTTCTCTGACCACAGGGCCATTACCTTCCAAGGAACCCTGTGCATCGGATTCCCTCCCAGCCCAGACTCTTGTAAGTTGAATTGCGCACTACTGGAAAGGGAGGAGGTGCTGACTGAACTGAAAGATGCCTACATCACATGGAAAAATGATAAATGTTATTTTGAATGTATGAGTGACTGGTGGGAATATGCTAAGGCTAACATCTGCAGCTTCTTCCAGGTCAAAAGGTAGATACTGTAACAGGCGTGCGACTGAAAGAGGATGTTTTGTGTTGGGAAAAAAATGTATCAAAATACTGAAGGAGAGAGAAGTAATGTGGGAGATCGAGTGTTTGAGAATTTCTGAATGTGAATGTTTGGAAAAAGTTGGATATGAATATGATAACGAATAGACAGAAAGATTTGGTATGGATGATGATGCATGGGATATTGCCAGTTCGGGAAGTACAAAAAAAAGAGAGATCTAGTTAGAACTGATGTATGTCCAAGGAATGAATGTGGTGCACAGGAGTCAATAAGACATGTGGTATGGGATTGTGGTTTTGCAAGTGAAGTATGGATAGAGATGAAAGGAATATGTAAAGAGTTGACTGGGGTAGGTGTGTTAACCTGGAGGGTGGCTGTGTTTGCTATTGGTGTTAAAGGTAAATTGAATGAAAAGTACGTATGGATAATAAAGGCATGTATATTAAAGTCTGTATGGGATGCAATAAATAGTGTGTTTTTAAGAAGGATGATTGGGATGTAAATAAGTGTTAGAATGATATTGGCGACGATGTATTTGACATATATACAGTCAAATGGTTGTGGTGCAGTGCTCAGCCTGGTTAGTATGTGATACTAGTAATAATCTATTAGTTGAGTTACAAAGTATGAGTCCACTGTAGTGTCAAGGCAAGTGGACAGTGTAGCTGTACTATAGGGATATAACAGCTGTGTATAACTGTCCTACTGAAACACAATAATAATGGTCTAAGACAGATATGTATAAAAACAATTGTAGGGTTACTGTTAAATGTCAAACAAAAAGGAATATCCTAATACATAGGATGACATAAAACATAAAGAGGATATGGAGGAAAGTGCCAGCCAAAAGTGTGGAAAAAAGACTAAGCTTGACCCTGTGGGAAATGCAAAACCTGGGGTGGCTGTTGAAAGTGCTAAAAAATTTAAAACTGGTCCTTTTTCTGTGGAATATGTACAAAGAGATAAACAAGTCATACTGTATTGTAAAGAGATTTTTTTTCTAAGAAGAGAATTCCTATGGAACATTTGACCCATCTGGGTTTTGTTGAATTTAGCTGTTGTGGTATAGTCACTATAAGTTAAATGATTGTTATAAGACTAAGGGCCAAATGTAATAAGGTATCAGTTTTAGTAACAGTACAAACTCGCACCTTCTCACACTTTTAAAAAGTGCGAGTTTATACTGAAACTCGCAAATTCAATAGGGTGTCAGTTTTGAAGCACTGATGATTGTGACATGCGAGTTCCCGCAAGATTACACTCCATAAAAGCAACCATTGGCACACCAATAACTGCTGATCAATGCACACCCTATATAAAACCCTTGTTCCTCCATTTTGTCCTTTGATAGGTTTGTGAAGGAGATTGTGAAGGTTATAGGTGATTATATATTTCTGCTAATTTTGATTTCACTACCAAGTTTTCCAGACCCAGTAGGGGTGAGGAGAGGCAGGAGGAGGAGGATGATGCTGTCAGATAGGCATTTACTGAGGAGGAGGCGAGCAGTGATGCTACACAGGAGGAGGGTAGTGAGGAGGAAGTTGCTCCACAGCCTGGCAGAACGCAGACAGGGCACAATGTGCGTTTTACGCATGCAGAGAATTGTGCCTTAGTCCATGCAATAGTGCCGTTGTATAGTCGCCTCCTGGGCGAAGATGCACATAAGACCCCATTGGCCCATAAAAAAGCTATGTGGCAAAGTGTTTTGGATGCTGTTACTGCTGTTGGTTCATGCCCGTGATGTGAAAAATATAAAAAAGCGATATAATGATGTTAAGCGGGGTTTAGAGGGAAAATTGGCAGATGAGATGCGAGAAGCGCGCAAAACTGGTAGAGGATGCCGTGTCCGGATATGTTCAGCAGCTTTGAGGAGGAATTGAACCTCCAGAAGTACTGCCAAGCGACCATATAGACGATCTGGATCGACCAGCTCCAAGGCGTTCTGGTGAGTTTTTTGTTTTTGTTTTAAGTGAAAGGTCCATTTGGGCGAAAAAGTATCGCGGGTGATGTCATTTCGCCTGGCGGAAACTTTTTGGCGTATTCAATTTCAAAGACTTTCGCTTAGGCGGAAAGTCAATGCAATGGACCCAGCGGAAAAGTTTCGCCTATGAATAGCAGGTGGAATAAAGTGCAGAATTGGGGTTTTGGGGTGCAACATTGCGGGAACCCACATGCAGCTTTAAGACAGTCCCCTAAAGATAATCTGCGTCAAAGTTTAATAAAAAAAAAAAAAAACTTAAGAACACAACAAAAAAGTACTTTCGTTTTGGGGGCAAAAAAAAACAAAGTTGGGGGCCAAACTTAAAAACTAGCGAAATAGACTCTAGGGGGGTCCCTAAGTATGCCCCAGGTGTTTTTTGGATTGCAGGAGCTTGCAGCAGGTGGATTTTTTCCAATTTATAAAACTTCACTTTACCAACTTTTAATTATGCTGTTCCACATTTTCAGGTACCCCAGATTTGCTGGGAGTAGTTACTTTCTCTTTAAAATAATGGTATTCTTCAGCACTTATGCAAAGATGCTAATTAGAACCTATTGAGAACATATAACTACCGAAAAATACCTTCAGCACGCCTATTCGGGTGTGTTCATAGTGAACCCCCATGTCCGTGCATCTTTTGGGGGGTGTCAGGCTGATTTCGCCAAATCTGACAGGACGTTCCGCCTGTTTCAGTTTTGCCGGGTGCCGTTTTCGCATCCTTTGAAATAGAATAGGGCGAAAAGTGGCCGCGCACGCAGAAAGTCCGGCAGGTCAAAATTTTGGGATTTTTCGCATGAAATTGAATATGCCCCGTTTTTGCCTGCCGAAATGACGTCATTGACCACTCGTAATTTTGCAAAAACGGCTTTTCGCCTGTACTTCTAAAAACCATGACACAGTAATTCTTTAAAATAATAATAAAAAAAACCATTTGCCTATCTTTAATCAGTATTATTTTACTTATTGATTAATTAAGAAACAATGTTACTTTAACTAGCTGCTACTTTGAAGAGGAAAAAAACACTAAATGGGCACGCTCAACTGTGTGATGAAGAGGCGGGTGAGTTTTCTTCTTAACCCACTATAAACATACCAAAAAACGACATAAATAGAGCCAAGCATCAACACAACCACAGCTTCTTTCTTACCTGTGTGCGTCAATGCATACTGGATTCAATCAGACAAACATTGACGAACAACAGTAGTCATCTTGCAAATTCAGCTGTGACATGTTTCAGCCTTGTGCCCTATTTAACCATGCACACCTGTGTGTTTGTAATGTTTCTTACAAATTAAAGGCCATGTAATGACTTCAAACAACACTCACACACCTGTTTCAGTGAACCCTCCTTGATAATGTCCACAAACACTCCAAACATGTCACTCACCCTGTGTTACTTTCCTTTGTCAGTTAAAGCAGTGGAATTTTATCACACACGCAATGCAGCTTTGACTCAGGTGTAATGCAGACCATAACCAGGGGCGTATCTACCCAATGGCCAGGATGGAACTCGCCAGGGGCGCCGACCAAAGGGGGGGCGCCGCCCAGCAGTGCCACCAGTAGCCAAGGGGTGGACAAGTCCCCTGGCCCCACAAGTGTAGGGCAGACCGCAGTGATAGCGGCGGCTGTGTGTTTGTAATAGCAGCCAGCTAATGAGAGTCAGACAGACTCTCATTTGCTGCTGCGTCGTACACGGAGGGAGCCAGCTGGAGCTCACTAATGAGCTCCGTGTGCCGACTCCCCCCGCAGCATGTGATGGGAGAGACGTCATACGTCATGATGTATCTCCCAACCAGGACCAGGAGAAGAGCGGCCGGGACTGAGATCAGATAGCGGCGGTTGCGTCAGGAGCGGGGATCAGGTAAGTTGTATTTTTTTTGTTCTTTGTGTGTGTGTTTGTGTGGGTAAGCCTGGCACTACAAGGGGGGGCTCTGAAATAGGGGGTGGCCGCTACTGGGGGCACTTTATGGGGGGGTGCCCGCTACTGGGGGGCATTGTATAGGAGTGGCCACTACTGGGGGCAATTTATGGGGGTGGCCACTACTGGGGGCAATTTAGGGGGTGGGTAGCCACTGTATAGGGGTGGCCAATACTGGGGGCAATTTAGGGGTGTGGCCACTACTGGGGGCACTGTATAGGGGGGACTACTACTGGGGGCACTGTATAGGGAGGCTACTACTGGGGGCAATGCAGCGTAGAGGGGATTACTACTGGGGGATTACTATTGGGGGCACTGCATGGGGGGTGGGGGGCACCAGTCCATTACATTGCCAGGGGCGCTTGGATCACTAGATACACCCCTGACCATAACATTTGAAAAAAATTAATTAGGGCATTATGGCTTTTAAATAATACTTACAAAAACATATTACCCATAGTTGTATGGAGGACTACCGAACTAAAATTTATTTTTTCTATGTAAAACTAGTTAAACCGTTGTTTGAGGTTGATGTAAAAGTAACACTATTTTACAAAAACATTTTAAGACCTTCCACAAGACAATATTATCAACCAATTGGACTCACACCAGCACCAGATGTCCCAGCAAGACCTTTGGCCCTGGAGGTTTATTTGGATATGGAGGACGCTGAGGACACCACCATTATCCTCACTCCAGTTGAGCCAACACCCCTCAGCCCTGTAGCCCAACCACCCCAACCCACACAGGCAACAACTGAATCAGCCATACCAAATGTAGATGAAATGACCCATTCACTACACAACTTCCGTGAAGCCCAGATGGAATTTATGGGTATGCAAACACAACAATTAAATGCAATAGCACACCAACTTAGAAAGTTGAAAGAACCACTGCAGTGGCCCAGGGAACACGCACCCGTATGGCGAGTGACAATAATGTTGGAATGTTTGAACTCACCCAAGCCATATGGGAGCAAACCATGGTCTTACGGGAGTTGGCACAGGCCTTTCTTTCCCAACAAAGGGACTTGATACTTCCAATGCAGGATGTTGAGACCACAACAATCTCCTGCCTAAGTTCACAACCCACCAGCCCCCAAACTGCATCCCTACATTTACCACCTCGACGCAGTGCACGTGTGCACGGAGGTGCATCCAAAGGGGCAGGGAGGGGCCAAGGTTCTTTTGGTTTAAAATAATGTTTTGTGGTGATTTGTTACATTGAGCATTTCTTTGAATGCTTTTTGTGTTTGTATGTTTTTTTGTCTTTTTATAACAAAAACATTTAATGGTTAAATAGATCATATTTTTGGAAAATTTACACAATTGTGAACCTAACTGCTCAAAAATGTTCACTTTGTTTTTTTATTTTTAATGGAATGCAGGATAAATGTCAGCAAACTATATTTGACATTTACAATAAGGCCAATTACATACCATTTTGAGTGTGTTGTGGAATTTGTTATCCAAAATTTACAAATAAACACACATGTTGAGGGTGATTCATTTAAAAATTTAACATTGAGCTTTTAAAGTTGCATTGGTAGAGGTCTCTACAGAAGGAAAGTGTAATTATATATTGTGAACATCTAAATAGTAGGGGTCTGTCACATTTGAAGACGCATATACATTGCAAACATTAACATTTGTCCTGGCATACTTGTACATCTCACAATAGACACATTATTAGTTTAATTGTATTGTTTAGATATTTCGTTGATCATTTAAAATGCTATTTTTTTTGGTTTTGGATGGCAAAAGAATAATGTTAACATATTTCAAGCCAAACAATTGAAAGTAAATAAGCTTCCAAAAGCAGCATCCATGAAAGAAGACACGTCCATGCATCAAACAGGAACTTGATCTGTAAGAAAAACATTTGACATTTAAGGATTTACACAGTTTTTCAAATTAAAAATAGTACAAAACACAAAAACAATGTAAGAGGTGGGGTCACATGAAGATCCAACAGACAAAACAAGTTTGGGACCATGGTTATGTGTAACACATGCATGCCTGATTTGGTAAAACACATTATTAAGGACAGTTGATAAGTGATTTGACCACATTATAAAAAAAAAGAAAACTGGCACCATCAAGTTCAAGACCAACAGGAACAGTAGAACATAAAGATGATGCTTTGCCAAACTACAACAGTGTATACACTTATGCTTGCAGAAGAAACACCAACAATGTAAAGTCTATACAGTATTCAATGTTGCATTTTTTTAAAAAAAAAATTTGCTTTTTGAAAGCACATACATATGTGGCTGATTCGTGTGACACTACAAATGGAATACTTATTTTAAAATGTAAATAAATGAGTGTTACACACAAGAAATCAACTTAACATATATATAGGTGCATTGGCCAATAAAAAAACACCAAAACAATTAATGGTATGTTTTTTTCCCCTCTAAAATTTAGGTGTTAAAAATTAGGATATAGGCATCATTGCAAGACCCGGGGTAACCTGTAACCACACTAAGAATACGAAGATGGGCATCGCAGACCACCTGCATGTTGAGGAGTGTTGTCTATGTAAATAGGCATAACTATCACTCCCTCAAGTGCGGTGCTCTGATCCAAATGTGGGTACAATCTATGGCTCCCAGCACATTAGGGAATGCTGAGAGCCTATAGAAAGCTACCTTCAGGTCCTGCCAGTCGGACTCACAACTTGGGAATGAGATATTTTCGCCACAAATTCCTCATGGCACTTAACATTTGAGATAAATGCCTTGAGAAAGTGGCCTGTGAAATCCCCAACACCCTAGAACTCACAAGCTGAAAAGAGCCTGTGGCAAAAAAAATGCAGGTAACACATTAATTTAAGCAGCCCAGGCACTGCATATAGTTACTGCCTGCCAAAGGCTCCAAATCAGCTCTCACCTGCTCATATAAGTTCAGGAGGTTTTTATGGCTCAGCCTAAAAAGTTGAACCACCTCCTGATCTGAGATGAAGTCCAGATCCATCCTTGTACTATAGGTACATGTGCCACGCAGCCAAATAGGAACCTGCATCTGGTCACGCTCCTGCGCCCTCCTCCTGCGTAGCACCTCCACAGTAATAAGGCCAGACACATACAGCTCATATGAAGTTAACAAACACGCCATTGCTACACCCACACAGGTGAAATTGATGTAGGTGTGGTTATATAGGCTGGAAACGACTGGTAATGGGATTCATCTGTGGTAATATGCCTCAGATGTGAAATTACAGTTAGTGAGAGATAAGTCTGTTCAATCTGAACGTAGTCTAAAATTTGGTGCGTTTGGGAAAACTATTTTTGCGAGTTGAAAAATCGCAACCTATTACATTTGGAGAGTTGCATGATTGTAATGGGAAAACATCTGGATGCGATTTTGAACATGGCAATTTGGAGTAACGGCGACAAAATGTGAGATCAACGAAACGGACACCCTATATTACATTGGAGAGTTGATAAAAATTGCGAGTTTAGCTCAAAACTCTTAATTTACCAAAACTGACACCCTATTACATTTGGCCCTAAGTGTGGCTAAAAAAATAAAACATCAAGGGAAAACCAATATGATGAGTTGGAAAACTTTGTTTATTGATGGTGGAGTGATTGCTATCCTTGATGGATAAGCAGCAAAGTTTTTAACCTGAATGGTTTAAAATAAAAAAAATCTGTTCTTATAATATCGGCAGGCCAAGAATAAGGAAAGACTGCGCCTTGAAGAGAACCCTGAGAACCTATTGCTGTCTCCCCAACACTCGGTGGATGCATGCTGGCTTTGGCCTAACACTGATGAGGGTAGTGCGGACAGTGTGATCTCGGCCCCACGAAGACTACGACAAGGAGGGGGGATTTTGCTTTGAAGAGGGAGAAGTTCCGCAGCAACCAGCTGAGGGTTAGACTTGCCTGCTCTGCCCTTTGAAGAAGTGACCCCCTCCCCTCCAGAGCCTGGCACGGATCCCTCTCTAGACCTCTTCCCTAGCCAGCTAAGGAAAGCAGGAAGGATGGCCTCAGTTGCTCCAACCCTGGTGCAAGCCTCAGCCTCCACTCCAGGTCCCCTGGCGGGGAAGAAGGAGAAGCCCGAGTCCGCCCCCTCCACCTCCACTGCCCCCCAACCAGCAGGAATGGAGGAGCCCAGACAGGCCCGTCCCCAGGGTGCCCCAGCCCTGGAACCTTAGATGAGGCAGATGGAAAGATACCGGACACGACAACAGAGACTTTCGGGAAGAAACCCTAATAATACAGAACTACATTAAGGGGATCTTCTACATTACCTTTGCCTCTATAGCCATTTGCAAGAGGAACTGGTAGGCCCCAATCCCCTCTCTCTCGCTTTGTGGGCAATTGCCCTATTCAAAGGGAGCGGAGGCGGGTGATTGTTAAAATGCGGAACCCACACACACCTGGCAACGACATCGCTACCTTTCTGGGTTGCTTCTGCACAGTGATCAAGGACCCATCCAAAATCCTGGACGGGAAAGGCTTTTGGACAGGCAAGTGGGCCAACACAACAAACCCGGATGGCATCAGGCACTTGCCACAGTGCTTCTCCCTGGGCGACTCTGCAGGACTCCTCCACTAGTCGTGGAACTGCAGTGGAAAGGATCATATCGGAAGAGAAAGCAAGATCACAGCCTGTAACAAGTGTCGATTGGCAGGTCACGAAACCAAGGGCTGTCCCTCGCAGATGACATGCAATCATTGCAGAGAGGTCAACCATGTCTACAGGAATTGCCCTGAAAGGGCCAGAACTTACACAGCAACAGCATCAGGAAAAGGTCCCGAATCCAACCTGCCACCCCTGCCAGCACCAAGGAGCCAGCAAAGGCATCAGGAGGGTAAGAAAATTCCCAAACCCTCCCCCCCTCCTCCCACTGTGACAGCAACCCCCATTACCACAGCTGGCACAACCCCTCCTCCCTCACCCCCCACTCTCTGCCCCATCCTGCTCCCCCTCCCAGCCTCTCTGTACCTTTCCTATATAAGGAAAAGTTCCCCTCCCTTACCTCCGCTGCAGGTGCAACACAGACAAGGAAAAAAAAGAAAGGAGTTAGCCAGCTGCTGACTCCTACCCTTCCAAGAAACTGGCGGTCGAGCTAACCCAAGACCACCTCCCACTGGCGGAGGAAATGGAAGAGATAGTGGAACACTTTGAGGAAGATGGAGAACCTGACCCAACACCACCCACCTGATCGACCAGCTAATAGAGAGCTACATGGGGCCACCCCAAAAAGGCGCCACTGCAGCCGAGCCAGATAAAGCACCGCCCGATGGGGGCGGCATCTGATTTTTATGTAACCTAACCTTTTCTTTTTTTTCCTTCATATTTCAATGACAAATACTTTCTCCAGGTCTGAGGTACAGCGATGGGGAGCACTTGTGCCCCCACATATTCCAACCTGTACCTCGGATGGTGGGAGGGAGTGTGTGTTCAATATGGTCAATGACATCTATACAAAACATATTGTTGGCTGGCATCGATTTATTGATGATATCCTGATCATTTGGGAAGGAGAGCGAAAAATATTGGAGGGATTTCTCCAAATTCTTAACTGCAATAACTTGAATTTAAAATTGACAGCTAATATCAGTCAGGAAAATGTCACATTTCTAGACCTCTCCATAACTAAAAACAGAAGAGAACAAACTGATCATGGATATTTATCAGACAAACAAAAATGGCAGCTGCTCAATCAATCTAGCAGTACTAATCAGGTGCATGAAAGGGAGGGGTCATACTAAGTAAAAGAAGGAGGGGGATTTAACCCCCTATTGTACCTCAGCACACTGAATAATACCTGCAACAATATATGAAGACTATATGGTCATAGAAATTCAGAGATATTAGTTGCATGCATTTGCAAATACATGGGAGGCTGCTGGGCCACGTCACGGCTTCTCTGTTACCAGCAGTCCCTAACACTAAGGGATTCACGTCCGGGGCGCAGTGCACCCCAAAAAACGTCCAGCCCAGGACCCCCCCAGGGCATCACACGAAAATGGAAGAAGAGTGACAGTGCAGTGTAAAGTATAGCTGTGTGTGAGTAATCATTAAGTGTGGAATGAGAGGTTAAAATATATGTGAAAAAATACATGAATAATAAACAAACATAAAAGGTGATGTGAAAAGCAACTATGTGTATTAAGTGGTGATGCCCTGAGGCGGCCCAGCCAGACCAGTCCCAGGGGCCCTACGCCCAAACGCTCACCCCAAATGTAAAATATACCAATTATAAGGCCTCATGATAAAGGCACATATATAATTTTGTCAAATGTAAGGCCTCATGATAAAGGCACATACATAAATGCATCCAAATTGAGAGCCAGCTTACCTGGGAGTCACCCCTGGGAACTCCAACTAGCACTACTAGAACCAGCATGCCCTACTAATGCTGGCTCCTTCATGCAACTCATAACAGACAAACAAAAATGGCAGCTGCTCAATCAATCTAGCAGTACTAATCAGGTGCATGAAAGGGAGGGGTCATACTAAGTAAAAGAAGGAGGGGGATTTAACCCCCTATTGTACCTCAGCACACTGAATAATACCTGCAACAATATATGAAGACTATATGGTCATAGAAATTCAGAGATATTAGTTGCATGCATTTGCAAATACATGGGAGGCTGCTGGGCCACGTCACGGCTTCTCTGTTACCAGCAGTCCCTAACACTAAGGGATTCACGTCCGGGGCGCAGTGCACCCCAAAAAACGTCCAGCCCAGGACCCCCCCAGGGCATCACACGAAAATGGAAGAAGAGTGACAGTGCAGTGTAAAGTATAGCTGTGTGTGAGTAATCATTAAGTGTGGAATGAGAGGTTAAAATATATGTGAAAAAATACATGAATAATAAACAAACATAAAAGGTGATGTGAAAAGCAACTATGTGTATTAAGTGGTGATGCCCTGAGGCGGCCCAGCCAGACCAGTCCCAGGGGCCCTACGCCCAAACGCTCACCCCAAATGTAAAATATACCAATTATAAGGCCTCATGATAAAGGCACATATATAATTTTGTCAAATGTAAGGCCTCATGATAAAGGCACATACATAAATGCATCCAAATTGAGAGCCAGCTTACCTGGGAGTCACCCCTGGGAACTCCAACTAGCACTACTAGAACCAGCATGCCCTACTAATGCTGGCTCCTTCATGCAACTCATAACAGACAAACAAAAATGGCAGCTGCTCAATCAATCTAGCAGTACTAATCAGGTGCATGAAAGGGAGGGGTCATACTAAGTAAAAGAAGGAGGGGGATTTAACCCCCTATTGTACCTCAGCACACTGAATAATACCTGCAACAATATATGAAGACTATATGGTCATAGAAATTCAGAGATATTAGTTGCATGCATTTGCAAATACATGGGAGGCTGCTGGGCCACGTCACGGCTTCTCTGTTACCAGCAGTCCCTAACACTAAGGGATTCACGTCCGGGGCGCAGTGCACCCCAAAAAACGTCCAGCCCAGGACCCCCCCAGGGCATCACACGAAAATGGAAGAAGAGTGACAGTGCAGTGTAAAGTATAGCTGTGTGTGAGTAATCATTAAGTGTGGAATGAGAGGTTAAAATATATGTGAAAAAATACATGAATAATAAACAAACATAAAAGGTGATGTGAAAAGCAACTATGTGTATTAAGTGGTGATGCCCTGAGGCGGCCCAGCCAGACCAGTCCCAGGGGCCCTACGCCCAAACGCTCACCCCAAATGTAAAATATACCAATTATAAGGCCTCATGATAAAGGCACATATATAATTTTGTCAAATGTAAGGCCTCATGATAAAGGCACATACATAAATGCATCCAAATTGAGAGCCAGCTTACCTGGGAGTCACCCCTGGGAACTCCAACTAGCACTACTAGAACCAGCATGCCCTACTAATGCTGGCTCCTTCATGCAACTCATAACAGACAAACAAAAATGGCAGCTGCTCAATCAATCTAGCAGTACTAATCAGGTGCATGAAAGGGAGGGGTCATACTAAGTAAAAGAAGGAGGGGGATTTAACCCCCTATTGTACCTCAGCACACTGAATAATACCTGCAACAATATATGAAGACTATATGGTCATAGAAATTCAGAGATATTAGTTGCATGCATTTGCAAATACATGGGAGGCTGCTGGGCCACGTCACGGCTTCTCTGTTACCAGCAGTCCCTAACACTAAGGGATTCACGTCCGGGGCGCAGTGCACCCCAAAAAACGTCCAGCCCAGGACCCCCCCAGGGCATCACACGAAAATGGAAGAAGAGTGACAGTGCAGTGTAAAGTATAGCTGTGTGTGAGTAATCATTAAGTGTGGAATGAGAGGTTAAAATATATGTGAAAAAATACATGAATAATAAACAAACATAAAAGGTGATGTGAAAAGCAACTATGTGTATTAAGTGGTGATGCCCTGAGGCGGCCCAGCCAGACCAGTCCCAGGGGCCCTACGCCCAAACGCTCACCCCAAATGTAAAATATACCAATTATAAGGCCTCATGATAAAGGCACATATATAATTTTGTCAAATGTAAGGCCTCATGATAAAGGCACATACATAAATGCATCCAAATTGAGAGCCAGCTTACCTGGGAGTCACCCCTGGGAACTCCAACTAGCACTACTAGAACCAGCATGCCCTACTAATGCTGGCTCCTTCATGCAACTCATAACAGACAAACAAAAATGGCAGCTGCTCAATCAATCTAGCAGTACTAATCAGGTGCATGAAAGGGAGGGGTCATACTAAGTAAAAGAAGGAGGGGGATTTAACCCCCTATTGTACCTCAGCACACTGAATAATACCTGCAACAATATATGAAGACTATATGGTCATAGAAATTCAGAGATATTAGTTGCATGCATTTGCAAATACATGGGAGGCTGCTGGGCCACGTCACGGCTTCTCTGTTACCAGCAGTCCCTAACACTAAGGGATTCACGTCCGGGGCGCAGTGCACCCCAAAAAACGTCCAGCCCAGGACCCCCCCAGGGCATCACACGAAAATGGAAGAAGAGTGACAGTGCAGTGTAAAGTATAGCTGTGTGTGAGTAATCATTAAGTGTGGAATGAGAGGTTAAAATATATGTGAAAAAATACATGAATAATAAACAAACATAAAAGGTGATGTGAAAAGCAACTATGTGTATTAAGTGGTGATGCCCTGAGGCGGCCCAGCCAGACCAGTCCCAGGGGCCCTACGCCCAAACGCTCACCCCAAATGTAAAATATACCAATTATAAGGCCTCATGATAAAGGCACATATATAATTTTGTCAAATGTAAGGCCTCATGATAAAGGCACATACATAAATGCATCCAAATTGAGAGCCAGCTTACCTGGGAGTCACCCCTGGGAACTCCAACTAGCACTACTAGAACCAGCATGCCCTACTAATGCTGGCTCCTTCATGCAACTCATAACAGACAAACAAAAATGGCAGCTGCTCAATCAATCTAGCAGTACTAATCAGGTGCATGAAAGGGAGGGGTCATACTAAGTAAAAGAAGGAGGGGGATTTAACCCCCTATTGTACCTCAGCACACTGAATAATACCTGCAACAATATATGAAGACTATATGGTCATAGAAATTCAGAGATATTAGTTGCATGCATTTGCAAATACATGGGAGGCTGCTGGGCCACGTCACGGCTTCTCTGTTACCAGCAGTCCCTAACACTAAGGGATTCACGTCCGGGGCGCAGTGCACCCCAAAAAACGTCCAGCCCAGGACCCCCCCAGGGCATCACACGAAAATGGAAGAAGAGTGACAGTGCAGTGTAAAGTATAGCTGTGTGTGAGTAATCATTAAGTGTGGAATGAGAGGTTAAAATATATGTGAAAAAATACATGAATAATAAACAAACATAAAAGGTGATGTGACTTAATGATTACTCACACACAGCTATACTTTACACTGCACTGTCACTCTTCTTCCATTTTCGTGTGATGCCCTGGGGGGGTCCTGGGCTGGACGTTTTTTGGGGTGCACTGCGCCCCGGACGTGAATCCCTTAGTGTTAGGGACTGCTGGTAACAGAGAAGCCGTGACGTGGCCCAGCAGCCTCCCATGTATTTGCAAATGCATGCAACTAATATCTCTGAATTTCTATGACCATATAGTCTTCATATATTGTTGCAGGTATTATTCAGTGTGCTGAGGTACAATAGGGGGTTAAATCCCCCTCCTTCTTTTACTTAGTATGACCCCTCCCTTTCATGCACCTGATTAGTACTGCTAGATTGATTGAGCAGCTGCCATTTTTGTTTGTCTGTTATGAGTTGCATGAAGGAGCCAGCATTAGTAGGGCATGCTGGTTCTAGTAGTGCTAGTTGGAGTTCCCAGGGGTGACTCCCAGGTAAGCTGGCTCTCAATTTGGATGCATTTATGTATGTGCCTTTATCATGAGGCCTTACATTTGACAAAATTATATATGTGCCTTTATCATGAGGCCTTATAATTGGTATATTTTACATTTGGGGTGAGCGTTTGGGCGTAGGGCCCCTGGGACTGGTCTGGCTGGGCCGCCTCAGGGCATCACCACTTAATACACATAGTTGCTTTTCACATCACCTTTTATGTTTGTTTATTATTCATGTATTTTTTCACATATATTTTAACCTCTCATTCCACACTTAATGATTACTCACACACAGCTATACTTTACACTGCACTGTCACTCTTCTTCCATTTTCGTGTGATGCCCTGGGGGGGTCCTGGGCTGGACGTTTTTTGGGGTGCACTGCGCCCCGGACGTGAATCCCTTAGTGTTAGGGACTGCTGGTAACAGAGAAGCCGTGACGTGGCCCAGCAGCCTCCCATGTATTTGCAAATGCATGCAACTAATATCTCTGAATTTCTATGACCATATAGTCTTCATATATTGTTGCAGGTATTATTCAGTGTGCTGAGGTACAATAGGGGGTTAAATCCCCCTCCTTCTTTTACTTAGTATGACCCCTCCCTTTCATGCACCTGATTAGTACTGCTAGATTGATTGAGCAGCTGCCATTTTTGTTTGTCTGTTATGAGTTGCATGAAGGAGCCAGCATTAGTAGGGCATGCTGGTTCTAGTAGTGCTAGTTGGAGTTCCCAGGGGTGACTCCCAGGTAAGCTGGCTCTCAATTTGGATGCATTTATGTATGTGCCTTTATCATGAGGCCTTACATTTGACAAAATTATATATGTGCCTTTATCATGAGGCCTTATAATTGGTATATTTTACATTTGGGGTGAGCGTTTGGGCGTAGGGCCCCTGGGACTGGTCTGGCTGGGCCGCCTCAGGGCATCACCACTTAATACACATAGTTGCTTTTCACATCACCTTTTATGTTTGTTTATTATTCATGTATTTTTTCACATATATTTTAACCTCTCATTCCACACTTAATGATTACTCACACACAGCTATACTTTACACTGCACTGTCACTCTTCTTCCATTTTCGTGTGATGCCCTGGGGGGGTCCTGGGCTGGACGTTTTTTGGGGTGCACTGCGCCCCGGACGTGAATCCCTTAGTGTTAGGGACTGCTGGTAACAGAGAAGCCGTGACGTGGCCCAGCAGCCTCCCATGTATTTGCAAATGCATGCAACTAATATCTCTGAATTTCTATGACCATATAGTCTTCATATATTGTTGCAGGTATTATTCAGTGTGCTGAGGTACAATAGGGGGTTAAATCCCCCTCCTTCTTTTACTTAGTATGACCCCTCCCTTTCATGCACCTGATTAGTACTGCTAGATTGATTGAGCAGCTGCCATTTTTGTTTGTCTGTTATGAGTTGCATGAAGGAGCCAGCATTAGTAGGGCATGCTGGTTCTAGTAGTGCTAGTTGGAGTTCCCAGGGGTGACTCCCAGGTAAGCTGGCTCTCAATTTGGATGCATTTATGTATGTGCCTTTATCATGAGGCCTTACATTTGACAAAATTATATATGTGCCTTTATCATGAGGCCTTATAATTGGTATATTTTACATTTGGGGTGAGCGTTTGGGCGTAGGGCCCCTGGGACTGGTCTGGCTGGGCCGCCTCAGGGCATCACCACTTAATACACATAGTTGCTTTTCACATCACCTTTTATGTTTGTTTATTATTCATGTATTTTTTCACATATATTTTAACCTCTCATTCCACACTTAATGATTACTCACACACAGCTATACTTTACACTGCACTGTCACTCTTCTTCCATTTTCGTGTGATGCCCTGGGGGGGTCCTGGGCTGGACGTTTTTTGGGGTGCACTGCGCCCCGGACGTGAATCCCTTAGTGTTAGGGACTGCTGGTAACAGAGAAGCCGTGACGTGGCCCAGCAGCCTCCCATGTATTTGCAAATGCATGCAACTAATATCTCTGAATTTCTATGACCATATAGTCTTCATATATTGTTGCAGGTATTATTCAGTGTGCTGAGGTACAATAGGGGGTTAAATCCCCCTCCTTCTTTTACTTAGTATGACCCCTCCCTTTCATGCACCTGATTAGTACTGCTAGATTGATTGAGCAGCTGCCATTTTTGTTTGTCTGTTATGAGTTGCATGAAGGAGCCAGCATTAGTAGGGCATGCTGGTTCTAGTAGTGCTAGTTGGAGTTCCCAGGGGTGACTCCCAGGTAAGCTGGCTCTCAATTTGGATGCATTTATGTATGTGCCTTTATCATGAGGCCTTACATTTGACAAAATTATATATGTGCCTTTATCATGAGGCCTTATAATTGGTATATTTTACATTTGGGGTGAGCGTTTGGGCGTAGGGCCCCTGGGACTGGTCTGGCTGGGCCGCCTCAGGGCATCACCACTTAATACACATAGTTGCTTTTCACATCACCTTTTATGTTTGTTTATTATTCATGTATTTTTTCACATATATTTTAACCTCTCATTCCACACTTAATGATTACTCACACACAGCTATACTTTACACTGCACTGTCACTCTTCTTCCATTTTCGTGTGATGCCCTGGGGGGGTCCTGGGCTGGACGTTTTTTGGGGTGCACTGCGCCCCGGACGTGAATCCCTTAGTGTTAGGGACTGCTGGTAACAGAGAAGCCGTGACGTGGCCCAGCAGCCTCCCATGTATTTGCAAATGCATGCAACTAATATCTCTGAATTTCTATGACCATATAGTCTTCATATATTGTTGCAGGTATTATTCAGTGTGCTGAGGTACAATAGGGGGTTAAATCCCCCTCCTTCTTTTACTTAGTATGACCCCTCCCTTTCATGCACCTGATTAGTACTGCTAGATTGATTGAGCAGCTGCCATTTTTGTTTGTCTGTTATGAGTTGCATGAAGGAGCCAGCATTAGTAGGGCATGCTGGTTCTAGTAGTGCTAGTTGGAGTTCCCAGGGGTGACTCCCAGGTAAGCTGGCTCTCAATTTGGATGCATTTATGTATGTGCCTTTATCATGAGGCCTTACATTTGACAAAATTATATATGTGCCTTTATCATGAGGCCTTATAATTGGTATATTTTACATTTGGGGTGAGCGTTTGGGCGTAGGGCCCCTGGGACTGGTCTGGCTGGGCCGCCTCAGGGCATCACCACTTAATACACATAGTTGCTTTTCACATCACCTTTTATGTTTGTTTATTATTCATGTATTTTTTCACATATATTTTAACCTCTCATTCCACACTTAATGATTACTCACACACAGCTATACTTTACACTGCACTGTCACTCTTCTTCCATTTTCGTGTGATGCCCTGGGGGGGTCCTGGGCTGGACGTTTTTTGGGGTGCACTGCGCCCCGGACGTGAATCCCTTAGTGTTAGGGACTGCTGGTAACAGAGAAGCCGTGACGTGGCCCAGCAGCCTCCCATGTATTTGCAAATGCATGCAACTAATATCTCTGAATTTCTATGACCATATAGTCTTCATATATTGTTGCAGGTATTATTCAGTGTGCTGAGGTACAATAGGGGGTTAAATCCCCCTCCTTCTTTTACTTAGTATGACCCCTCCCTTTCATGCACCTGATTAGTACTGCTAGATTGATTGAGCAGCTGCCATTTTTGTTTGTCTGTTATGAGTTGCATGAAGGAGCCAGCATTAGTAGGGCATGCTGGTTCTAGTAGTGCTAGTTGGAGTTCCCAGGGGTGACTCCCAGGTAAGCTGGCTCTCAATTTGGATGCATTTATGTATGTGCCTTTATCATGAGGCCTTACATTTGACAAAATTATATATGTGCCTTTATCATGAGGCCTTATAATTGGTATATTTTACATTTGGGGTGAGCGTTTGGGCGTAGGGCCCCTGGGACTGGTCTGGCTGGGCCGCCTCAGGGCATCACCACTTAATACACATAGTTGCTTTTCACATCACCTTTTATGTTTGTTTATTATTCATGTATTTTTTCACATATATTTTAACCTCTCATTCCACACTTAATGATTACTCACACACAGCTATACTTTACACTGCACTGTCACTCTTCTTCCATTTTCGTGTGATGCCCTGGGGGGGTCCTGGGCTGGACGTTTTTTGGGGTGCACTGCGCCCCGGACGTGAATCCCTTAGTGTTAGGGACTGCTGGTAACAGAGAAGCCGTGACGTGGCCCAGCAGCCTCCCATGTATTTGCAAATGCATGCAACTAATATCTCTGAATTTCTATGACCATATAGTCTTCATATATTGTTGCAGGTATTATTCAGTGTGCTGAGGTACAATAGGGGGTTAAATCCCCCTCCTTCTTTTACATGGATATTTATCGTAAGGAAATAGCAAACAACAATATATTACATTTTACAAGCTCACATGTTCCCTCTACCCTTAAAGGAATTCCCAAAGGGGAGTACATTAGAACTAGAAAGAATTGGGGGGCGTGGCTTGGCTGGCACTCTGAGCAGACATGCTCGGATTAAGCTCCCGCAGCCTTGCCACTGACGGGCAATTTTGAGGGTTTTCCCTATCCCCAATCAAATTTTGCAGTGCCCTCACTGGTTACAAGTCCTGGGGCTACATTGTGCCCACATTCCGACTCACCCCCGGTGGGTCCTTGCGATTGGGCCTGAAGCTGCAGTCCCGAGTAGAGGGCTGCCCCCACCGGATCTACCTGTGGTTAAAGCCGGACCCGGTCCACTCTGTGACCCTTCCAGGAGTGCTGCCCTGATGTTCAAGCTACCCCACTTACCGGGGTTGAGGTGTGCGTCCTGTATGTCCGGCGGCTGGCTCTCCTGGGACACCCACTGAGTTAGCTGTACTCTGTCTCCCTCCCTCTTCTCACAAGCTGCAGCAGCGTACCCGCATGGTGAGAGCGACGCCATCTTGCTGGGCTGTGGGATCGCGGCTGTTACCCCACTGTGCTGCTGTAGACTGCGGCAGCCTTCCAAAGGGCCCTCACCTGTTACACTGTATATGCGCTGGGGAGTCTGCCATCTTGCTGCACCTCAGCTAACCTGAGAATAGGGGAGAGGGGCTGGCCCTGCTGCGTTGGACTTCCCAGCCTTACTGCTGTGCAGCTTTCCTCACCAGCATCTACTGTCCTGCCCGTGGCTGAGGATAATAGCAATCATCCGGCCTTTCACATCACCCTAAGGTAAGTCCCTGGACCCTTTCTCTGCTGGGGTCAGGCTCAGTCCCCCAATAAACAGTACCTCTACCCTAGCCATCTATGCCAGACACCCAATTGTCTCCTTTTTTTTTGCCCCCTTACTGATGTTTTGCTAGGGTGCGGTCAATCAGTCCCCTGGGTGTCCCCCCTTATTCCCTGAAGCGAGCACTGGTTCTTCCCTCCTGAGAGGTCCATCCTCTTTCTCGGCTCTGCACGCACAAAGTTTCCGGTTCTCCCCAAGGGGTACATTTCTCTCCTGTGGTGCTTTCCTGGGTCCTCTCTCCCATGCAGAAGTCTAAGGCCAAGACACCTAGACAAGGAGGTGGCGACATCTTGCAACATTTTACCAGGACGACAAAATCTATTCTGCAAAGGAGCTGCCCCTCTTTGCCCTGGTTTACTATGGATGACTCTCCTCCTCCAGCTCCCTCCACAAGGGAAGATATCCTGGCTCTCCGTTCCTTAATTACGGATCTCAAAGACTCCATTGAGACCAAACTGGATAAAGCAGTAGCTTCCATTAAATCTGACATCTCCCTTGCCACTCGAACCTCCAAGTTAGAATCTCGCCAGGAAAATTTTCAGAAAGCACTCAATGATACAAGCACGGATCTGGACCACATAGTTGCTCAACTCTTGGATCTTTGCACCAAAAACAAAGGCTTGGGGAATAGAGAACGCAGAAATAACATCCCTATACGTTATATCCCAGAATCCGATATGATTGAGGCCTTTGAACTCTATATACATAATCTCTTCTCATTCTGCTACCAGACCTTTGACCATGGAAGCTCCTTTTGGAAAGGGCGCACAGCCCCCTTAGACCTAAACCCAAGGATAGTGATCCTCCCCGGGATGTAGTAATCTGTTTCCTCAGCTACGAAGACAAGGAATTGGTCTTCATTCCCACCAGGGGCAAACGTCACGTCCTCTTTGACAAAGCTAAACTACAATTCTACCAGGCCACAGCTCCTCCAACCATTGCTAAATGTAGAGACTTCCGAGATCTAATCAAAGCACTTCGTATTCGTGGCATCAGGTACTGATGGGGATTTCCCTTTAAACTCATTGTGGACTTGAATGGTAAGACCGTCCTAATTCAAGATAACAGAATGCAAAGATTTACTCACCCATTTTGAAGAATCTGGCCCTCCCCCGGGTGGAGATGCCTCCGCACCGTGAGTGAACGACTCTAGCGGCCCCAGGATCTTATGTTAGCAATTTCCATCAGCATAAAGTCCCTTATTATAGTCCCTTAGTCCACTACTTCATTTACACTGTGTAAGCCCATTCTAATTAGTCTCCATTTCTCTCATATTGATTTTATGTGGTCATATATTCTAGGGTACATGTTCTGTATATTCTGGTTTATAGTATTTATATTGTATTGTTATCCATGTACCTTTTTTCATGTTATGCATACAATTTATGCTAAGTTGTTGAGTCTCTGCTGGGGGTGTCCACTGGTTCATGCCTATTAGTGATGTGTTTCTCATCAACATCATTATGTTTAAACCTCTAGAATGGATAGACCAGTCCCCCCTCGGTTACCCACATATATTTATTTTTATTTTATACTGTCATTCCTGTTATACCAAAAATATAACATATGTTGTATGTTTTGTATATGTTTACTGTACCGGGATACTGTGTAGATATGTTTTTTTACTCTTCTTTTGAGTTCCAAATACTTTTCGATCCTTTTCAGCTACAAATAATTTCTCTCTTCATCTCCCCCAACCTCTCTTTTGAAGCTTTCAACTTACATATCTCCTTTTTCCTCATTATTTATTCTCCCTTCTCTCCTTCACATTTCCATTCTCCTCCTCTTGTTTGCTAGTTATTCTCCGATCATCCCTACCCTCTGTCTCTTGGATAGTCCATCTACTACTATGCCACTAACCATAGCCTCTATGAATGTTGAGGGATAAATAAACCTCAGAAGCGCTCCCATTTACTTCGTTGTCTCCGGAGTCTAAAAGCGGATATTGCTCTATTGCAAGAAACTCACTTTTGGGATTCTGGCCATCCATCATTGTCCTCCAAGAACTTTTCCACACACATATGGGGTTGCCATCATGATACATAAACAGCTGCCTTTTGTTCAGCGATCTGTACACACTGATGGACGGTTTATCATTTTGACTGGCAGGATGGGTCACCTCGAGGTCACTATTGCTACAGTTGATGCTCCCAACACCAGTCAACAATGCTTTTTCAAATCTTTTTTATAGAACTTCATACATGGCGGGAAGGATATTTATTTCTAGTTGTGGATTTTAACTGTGTCATTGATTCAGATATTGACCGTACTGCCTCTCGGACTCACCCTAGAGCTTGCCCGCTTTCCCGTGCTCTCGCTTTACATATGAAAGAGGCTTCTCTCAATGACACCTGGCGGGTCTTAACCCCACCTCAAAGGACTTTACATTCTGCTCAGCCCCACACCGCTCATATTCCATAATAGATTTGCTCTTTTGTGGCCCTCCAGTCTCTAGTCATCTCACCAACGCCTCTATTCTCCCTAATTCCTGGTCAGATCTTTCTATCATTACCTCCTCATTTAATTTCCTTGACACCCCGGTTTCCCGGCCTCCATGACGCCGTAATGAGACCCTATTGAAAATCCCCCAATGTCGATCCAAGATGGATTTGGCTCTGAAAGACTATTTCTCTTTAAATGTTCAGGACTCTGGCTGCTGTCCCTTGGGATAGGAAGCCCATAAATCTGTCATTCACGGCCATATTATTAGCTACGGTTCACACAGAAATAGAGAGCACAAACAACTCCTGCAGTCTCTTACCAACCAGGTCCATTCACTTGAATCCCTTCATAAATGCACTGCCACGGGTGCGCTTTATAGACAACTAACAACTGCTAAATAATCCCTTAATGCGCTTGACTCAGAGAAGATCGAAAACCCCCTACGTTGGCTGAACCAATGGTTTTATGAAAAAAGCAACAAATCTGACTCTTTGCTCACCAAACTTCTAAGAGCTAGAAACACCGCTTCGGCCATTTCGGCGATTAAAGACCCTACAGGCTCTCTTCATTATAACCCATCTAAAATTAACTATTCTTAAAGAATACTACAGATAACTTTATAATGCCTCCAAGAGCCCCCCCCCCCCCCCTCAGCCAGCTCCGTCTTCCACTCCCTGCCTCGGAATATTTAACTTCTTGTGCCCTTCGACCTCCCAACCTCCACTGCACTCAATCTACCCATTACTGAGGAGGAAATTTCAAATGCCCTTAAGATACAAAAACCTTCCAAAGCACCGGGACCTGATGGCTTTCCCTTTTCTTATTACAAGACTTCCCTTTCCAATCGTCCCTTGTTCCCCACCTCTTAAATCTTTAACCAAATTTTTGATGGCAATTTTTTCCATCCTGACATCACTAGGGCGAAGATCACAATATTACCAAAACCGGGTAAGGATCCCCAGTTCATCACCAGTTATCGCCCAATCTCTCTGATAAACACAGATCTAAAACTATTTGCTAAAATTCTCAGGATCAGACTAAACCCCATCCTTCCCTCACTCATCCACCCGGACCAGGCGGGCTTTGTACCCTCCCGTCAAGCTCTGGGTAATACCAGACGCATGGTTAACTTAATTTACTAAATTAAACACCCCTCCCTACTCCTGGCCCTAGATGCAGAAAAGGCCTTTGACAGGGTCTCTTGGCCATTTATGCCCTCTTACCTCTATGTCTGTCTGTTATTACCCTGTTTTGTTCTATCAATGTTTCCAATTGTAAAGCGCAACGGAATATGCTGCGCTATATAAGAAACTGTTAATAAATAATAAAATAAATAAATAAATAAATGCTTGCCACCCTTCATCAATTTGGTTTTGAGGGCAAATTTCTTCAAGCTGTACAGGACCTCTATCACAATACCTCTACGTCAGTTCTACCAGGGGGCCTCCTCTCCGACTCTTAATATCTCGAGTGGGACAAGGCAGGGATGCCCACTCTCTCCGCTCATCTTTACATTAGTTATTGAGCCCCTTGCTTGTAAGATCCGGGGCAATCCGGACAATGTTGACATCACCGTTAAGGATTCTACTTATAAAATATCACTTTGTGCTGACGATATTCTCCTCACCATGTTCAGTCCCCTAATTTCCCGAATCTATTTCAGGAATTGTCACTTTACGGGCACCTCTCTGGTTATGAAGTGAACCATGACAAATCCGAAGTGCTACCTTTACACATTCCGAAGTCAACTATAGCTCTCTTGCGACTCAATTTCTCTTTCACCTGGCGCAAGGACTCCTTGAAATATCTCGATATTCATCTAAGTCATACGATAGCTGTATAAGGCCAACATTCCACCCCTTCTTAGGTCTAATGAGCAAGACATCACCAGATGGCACAAATATTTAATCTCCTGGATAGGCCGCATAAACTCAATTAAGATGAATATTCTCCCCAAAATGTTGTAAATTTTCCAAACCCTACATGTTGCGGTTCCTGCTCGGGTGCTTGCCTCCCTACAAACCTCCTTTGGCAAATTTGTCTGGAATGGTCGGAGACCACGTTTATGTAGGACAATCCTCTTCAAGAAACCACTTGACGGTGGTTTGGGCCTGCCATCTATCTCCAAATACTATCAGGCAGTCTGTCTTAGCCAGTTGGTGACCTGGCATTCTCCCAGGTGATCTAGATGATGGGTGGATCTGGAAGGAGAGTTGGGAGGAGTGGATTCTGTCATATCAACCGTGACTTCCCCACAAACATAGATCTCCATCTGTTTTATCAGTGCCCTCGGTAGCTCTCACCTTGTCTGTTTGGGATTCCCTTGCCACAAAGATTGAACTATATACCTATCCCTCCTCGCAAACTCCCTTGTTGCAGCATCCCTAGTTTACTCTGGGCCAATCTAGTCATATGACTTCTATTTGGACGGCAGCTGGTATTACTCGCTTTCGGCATGCATCTGGCAGTTTTGCTTCTCAGTCATTTTCGGATATACAGGAAAGGCACTCCTTACCCCCCTCTTGTTTTTTTCAATACCATCAAATCCGTAGTTTTGTAGACTAATTTTCTTCCTCCTCTTCTCCTCCTAGTGCCCCCACCCCTATGGAACACCTGTGTATTTACCGTCCTTTGGATAAAGGCACCATATCCCACTTGTATCACTCTATTCTGACCCCAGAACATCCACCCCTGGCTACCCATGAACTATCATGGGAGACGGACCTTGGATCCTCCTTGGCGGAGGATACTTGGGAGGCATCCACAAAGAGACCTTATATAAGGTGTACTCCCGCTGGTATCTGGTCCCAGACCGCTTACACCGAATGTTTCCCAATGTCTCCCAGTAGTGCTGGCGTCAATGCGGCCAGATTGGTACCTTTTTCCATGTTTGGGGGGCCTGCCCAATGATCGCACCGTTTTGGGATATGGTTATATCGCTCATATCCTCTATTGTGCCCTCACACCCTCCCCTCTCTCCGGCCTCGCTGCTCCTGTGTGCCCCAGTCTGCCACTCATTTAAACAGGTCAACAAACTGATTCTACATATTTCTTCTGCAGCTAAATATCAAATTGCTAAGGCCTGGAAGCAGCCTTCCCTGCCCTCTTGTCAGGAATTAATAAACCGGATTTGGTATATTTCCAAAATGGAACACTTAACTAGTCTTCAGAATAGCAGTGTTCGGGTTTCATGATGTTTGGACGCCTTGGTGTCTATCTCAAAATATTCCTCTCCCTGGACTCTTCCTTTCTCTTCCCTCTTATTCTGTATACATTTTGTTGACCACTTCCACATCAGTTCCAGCCTCTTTGCACTCCCCTCTCTACCCCTTTTTTCCTGGCTCGCATTTGTCCATTCCTTTTTTTTATTCTTTGTGTTT
Organism: Taudactylus pleione; assembly: GCA_031769625.1. NCBI lineage: Eukaryota > Metazoa > Chordata > Amphibia > Anura > Myobatrachidae > Taudactylus > Taudactylus pleione. The sequence continues at coordinate 22,013,429 of JAUIMM010000012.1, read as the reverse complement.
GTGTATATCTATATATATATGCATATATGTTTCTAATGTTTTTTGTATGACTGATTTATGTCATTTATGTACATTCATCCTTTTTATTTTTTTATTATTATTTGTTTATCTTAATGGCTGTTTTGTTGCTTCTGTTCTTATTGGTCCTATTTCTATGGACAACTATATTCCTATTTGTATAATTTCCAATTTTCAAATCATTTTTGTGACAAAAAAAAAAAAAGGAACTAGAAGGAATTGCTCAGAAGATGCTACCTTTGAGAAGAGATCTTTGGAATTAAAAGATCACCTAGAAAAGAGAGGGTACCAAAAAAAAGACCTAAATCAAGCTTATAAACAAATTAAAAGTCTGAATAAAATGGATCTCCTCACTCCAAAATAACAAAATCAACATGATAACAAGACCCGCTTTATAGGCAAATTTTCTCAACAGTGGAAAAATTATTGACAATATTTTACAAAAATATCATTACATATTACCACTGATAAGGATTTGAAGCATGTGAATACATGATCAAATGATGATAATTGTAAACTTTATCAATTGTACAACTCAAGGGGTAATTTATTGCCTGGCATGCCCCTGTGGACAAAAATATGTAGGGATGACTAAAAGACAATTCAAAAAAAGAATATTGGAACATGTGGGTAACATCAAACATGCAAATGATGATCGTCTCAAAATGAAACAATTGACTAGCATGGCAAGACACTTCCTCCATAAACATGGGGGGATGCCACAAAGTTGCAGGCTTTTGGCCTAGAAAAGGTACAGCTTTGCTACACTATGATAGAAAATATATTAAATATAATCACATGTTTATTTGATTTATGTTGAGAATATCCATATCATATACCTCATTATACTCTTACATATTATTCCTTATAGATATTATTTATTTAATTACTATTTTGGTCATACATTTCTTCAACTATTTATATATATGTGCAGCATTATGCATTTTATCATATGATACACAAATTATTATTAGATCATTTTCACACTATGATACTATATTAAATATAATCACATTTATTGTTAATTATGTTATTTTTATCTTTTATTGAGAATATCTGTATTACACACCTTATTATATTCTTACATATTATTCTTTATAATTATTTATGGCTACACATTTCCTCAATTAAATATCTATATATGCAGCATTTTGCATTTTATCATATTATACATAATATAAATATTTTTACACATTCCACTTACATATACAACTTTTATTTTATTAATTTTCCTTTCTTTATATTATTCACTTAATACCACCCATATCTGTCACAGTACACACATATTTCCTTATACTTATCACATTTTATCACTTAATTATTTTTTAATTCACATTAACATACACATATACATTTTATCATCTTAATTTCATTTACTTTATTTTCACACTATTTGACTTATCACACATGTTAAGAGTATTATATAGCTTTAATATTGTGCAATGCTGACAATCTATATATCAGCTTATATAGGTATATGATTTATTACTATACCAACTTTAGTGTTTTCTCTTTTATCATCAAATATTATAATTTTATATAAAACAAACATTTTTTAAAAATATATTTTATAATATGTATAGTTTTCTCTTTGATCATTATTTTTAGATATTTTTGAAAGTCTATGAATATATCCTATATACAATCTGTAGGTCAACGAATTCAAAAAATAGATCTATAATAATTAACTGTGCCAGAGTTTGAGCTTGGGGGTACTTCCGTGGTACTCCCTGGACATCGAGGAGGGGTTGTTGCTGGAATTTTTTGCCTGGGAAGTGGAGAATCAGAGGGAGCACCATGGCTTTGAAAAATACCATCCGTTTTACTGTTGTGGAGGAATTCAGGAATATCCGGAATTTGGCTCATATTGTCAGAAAAGTTCATGTTGGGTTGGCTGGAGTTAAGGTAAATGATGACCATTTTTGTATTCAGGATTTCCCTGGACAAGGTAATTATGATGTTACCTTCTTTGGTGATAACATACTTTTGCGTGTTTTTGAACTTTTAAAAAGTTAACTTTTAAATACTGAAATGGATGGCATCCTTATGACCCCCCTATTTTCTACTCATGAGGTACCTATCACGGTACATATGTACAACCCATGGGTTGCTGCTGATATGGTTAGAGTTTTCCTGTATCAGTATTGTTCTGAGGGGAAAATAGGACAAAGATTAAAAAATGCTTTTGGAGTGTACAATGGGAATACAAAGTTTTGGTGCTCTTTGAAAGAGTACAAAACCTGTATTGGAGGAGTTAAAAGGCCTCCTGCAAATTTCTCCATTGGGATAGATAGGTAGTACCTTTTTAACCCAGGCCAACCTAGATTCTGCAGGAAATGCCAGGAATATGGGCATACTAAAGAAGAATGCAGTAAAGGTAAAATATGCGGTCTGTAAAAAGGACGAACATGAGGCAAGAGACTGAGAAAGTGTGATTTGTGTGGGAAGGCTGGCCACTTTCAAGTATTGCGAGGTGTTTGTGAGGAAAAGAAAGGAGGAGGGTGCTCAGCTCATTAAGGATAATGAAGAAAGAGATGCTAGAAGTGGGAAAAAAGGCAGCCAGTGCAGCAGAGCCTGCAACATCAAGTGCTCCACAAGTAGGGTTGCCAAAGGCATAGAGAAGAGCTGAGGAGAAAGCGGAAATTAAAAAGGCGTGAGACTGTGATGACGGCTGAATCACAACGGGACATGGGGACCAGTACGGAGAGCCCACCTAAGGGGACGCAAGACCTGTGAGGCCCAGGGAGTTGGAGCAAAGCACGGTTTTAAGAATTTCACCCCCAGCAGTAGCTGGGAAAGATCAGCCACAGCTGTATGTAGAGTGCTCAGAAGTGACTGGCACTGATGACATACAGGATGTTGAAAGTCCACAAATTACTACTGTGATGCAGATAGGAAACACAACACATCTTCTGAAGAAGAGACTGAAGAGGAAGTTCTCACTAGAAAAGCAGAGAAAGATGAGCGGGTAGTAAAAAAACGCCCATGTAGAAGAAGACGCTCTCTCACTGCCGGAAGCAAATATGGACTGTGTTCCAAGTCCTAATAGTACAATCAGTTGTTTCTCTCCAGAGGCATCAAATATATTTGGAACCAATGAACATACTATAGCTACATTTTCAGGGCATAAAAATTTTGAAGATGGATGATTTTTTTCTTTTTATGCTATGATAAAGCTTCACTTTTGTTTAGAAAGTTGTAAATCTAATACATCAATCAATGGATAACATTTCTTTAAAAATAATATCAGCTAATGTTAGGCTGATAACATGTATTTATAGGAGGGCTGCAATTTTAGAAAATTAAAAAAAAATGGGAGGTGATATACTATATGTGCAGGAGTGTGGCTTATCAGAACCTATTAAACAAGATGAGTGGGAAAATGGGCCATTTTGGTCTGGTTCACAGGAAAATAGAAATGATGGTGTAGGCATATTAATAAATAATAAAGGTGTGGTGGTGAAGAATAATAAAGTAATGGAACGCGGAAGGTGTATAGTGGTGCAAATTAAATAGAAAGGGTGGATGGTAAGAGTGATATGCATTTATGCAGCAGCATGTAAAAGCAATTAAATTGTTCGTTTGTTTTTTGCTAGGGAGAATTCCTGTGATTATAACAGATGATATGATTTGTATTGTGGAAGAGAGTGGGAGAGTCTGGGGTGCAGTGGTGGAGGTATAGATATTACGGGCAAATTGTTAAAATAAATAATTTTGGATTTTCACTATTAGATGCTGCATGTGAATGATGTTGGGGAGGCAAGGTAAAGCTGCTTGTATGACAAAGTATATGGCGGGATGGATGTTCTGTGGTTTGGGATGGATGAAGAGAAATTTGAATGGGCCGATGGCCTTCAGTTGCCCTGTGTGGTTTAAGTATGTTGAAACATTTGTGAGAAAGAATGATTTATTGGGTGCGAGTATGAATGATTTTGGTGGAAAAGAAGGTTATGGGAATTTTTAGAAAGAGAGAGACAATATGTAATATGGATTATTTGGGATCAAGAGGCTGAAATTGTTTGGCAGAAAGTAGGGATGAAAGGTATGTCAAATAAGCAGTGTGATATAGTATGGATGAGTTTACATGGGATTTTGCCAGTGCGTGTGGTGCAGAAAAAAAGATTTGGTGAGAGTGGAAGATTGTCCGAGGGAAAGATGCGGTGGAAATGAGACAGTATTGCATGTTGTATGGAGTTGTGGTTTTGCAAGAAAGGTATGGAGAAATTTGAATGGGTTATGTAAAGAGTTGTGTGGTGTTAATACAATTTCTTGGAGGGTGGCTATGTTTGGTTTGGGTGTAAAAGGGAAAATACAAGAAAGTTTGATGTGGTTGATAATGTCATGTGTTATGGAAGTATTGTGGAATGCAAGGAATATGTATTTGTATAAAAAAGAAGTATGGAGTGTAAATGACTGTGTACGAATAATATTGGGGAAGTTGTATGTGTGCTATTTAGTTGACAAAGGCGGCGGTGGAGGTTTTCGATGCGGAAGGTGTATGGAAGTTTAAGAAATGGATGCATGTGGTAATTTTGAACAGGTGTGGGTGAAGGTTTTGTTTATACAGTAGATATTAGTATAAGGTTTTTTGGGGGGGAACATTATACATAGTGATATAGCTTGAGTCATTTTAGTATTATAGAAATTAGAAAGTATGTTATACTTGTTAAAAAAAAATAAAAAAACACTACGATGAATTAAAAAGCATCGCGACGAGTGACAAAGTGATTATGGTCTAAGACTATAAAAGCGAAAGCTTTTTAAACCTGATGGTTTTAATTTAAAAAAAAAATCTGTTCATAGCGGCTGCTGCACTTTGGCTTTGCCGGGGGGTACTCGGGAGTCCATCCTTGTGGGGGGTGTCGAAGTCAAATAATTGCATGTAGTCATTTCCACTTAATATCCATCAATACTATTGTCTGTCTGAAAATATGCAAATAGCACGCTATGGCGTGGAAGGGCGTATTTAACCACAACACATGCGAACACATTCTATACACATGTACACTTACACATTCACTTATAAAATAGTTCACCTTAAAATAGTTCCAACAAACAGTCGTTTATAACCAAGGTTAATAGAGTTTATAGTTAAATATAATAATGTTGGATATACTTTAGGGAGATCTAAGGTTCAGGATAAAGATAACATATCATGTTTGGTATCATTCTAATCCCCTATTTATCCTCAGAGATCCGTTCCTATCAGCCAAGAGATCGCACCTTGCGTATGCGAGTTATGGATGATAGGGAATTAATGATTAGAATGGTATTGTGTGTGTAATGTAAATAGACCAGTTTGAACTAGCCTTTCGGCGGGAAGATATGTATACAGCTGTTGGAGAGCTGACCCCCACCCTTGGAGGGCATCGTTTGAACTGACCTATGTCCTACATTATACCAGACTGACCTGAAGCCTGAACTAATAGAAACATGCCCAATCGTCTCTACTGTTTTCAATGGAACACAAACTGTACATAAACTGAGCTCTGGGACTAGCATACAGTCTTTTTTCCTGACCACAGACTTCAGGATTGAATGACTATATGCTGGATCCAGAGCGCCTGCGAATGTAATCAGCTGTACTTATTTTATAAATTGTTACTCTGCTATCTTTTGCTATTAAATCGCTTTGTGAGTTAGAACCACACTATTGGAATTGGACAGCAGTCATTATTGAATAGTGACTAAACGGACATAACAGGGGCCCCTAGGGTAACGAGAAGGCGAGTGATTTCCTGTATTGGAGATTGTTTTGTTTTTTTTCTACATACATGATGGGATTACAGAATACACTCTGCGAATTACGGTCACTGTCGAGAAGATAGTGGAGAAGAATTTGAAGTTTCTTGTGAAGGAAATTCTGATGGATATGATAAAGATGAAATTTGAGGATATCTTCTTCATCTAAGATTTCCCTTTAACAGGGGTTTATGTTACTCTGGAGAATGCTGAGTTGTGTTTATGCTGCTATGAAAAGCTCAAGGAAAATGCACAGCACCCTCTACTGGAAGGTATGGAAATTATTCCTGTTCATGGCATCAGAGCGACCGATGGTGGTACATTTGTATAACCCCTATACACCGACCCCAATGGTAAGAGATTTTTTATTCCGTTATTGTGATACTGTATGAGGAGGTGATAAGCATAAGAATGAATTTGGCATTTTTAATGGCAAGATAACATTTGGGTCAAGTTGAAGTCTGATCCTAAAAGGGCTGGGAGGGGCTGTACACCCCCCCCAGCAAGTTTTTCAGTTGGGGGTTATAGGGGCTTCCTCTATTATCCTGGTCAGCCAAGATATTGCGGACTTTGCCAGAGGTATGGCCATGTTAAACAGTTTTCCAAATGGGAAGTGCTGCAGAAATTGTGGACAGACAGGTCATGAGGTTGGGGGTTGCCCTAAGCCAAGAACATGTGATTTGTGTGGTTCAGAGGGGCATTTTGATAGAGGTCGTTCAAATAGGCAACCTAAGGCTGTGATGAGGAGTGAGGCAGCTGGCACAAGTGCTAGTGCAGAGGAGGCAGGTACAAATGTTAGACCAGAGACTAAGCAGAGTGGGGCTGAAGTAATAAAAAAAAAAAGAAAAGTTTAAAACCTTTTTTCTGCTGATGCGTCAGAAGATATACAAGTTGCTCCAGAAAGAGGGAAGTATGTTTTTTTTTGGTGATATCTCTTTAGAGGAGGAGTTAAAAGAAGAGACAGTGGGCCTGATTCAGAGCCGGACGCTCTGACAGAGTGCTCGCTCTGAATCAGGGCCGGGCATTTTTTTTTTTCAGAACGGCCTCCTGGTCGCTCGCGCTGTGGGTAACTACCCAGTTATAGCGAGCGGCCAGGAAGATGGTCGCGCTGGTCAAGACCATCGCGACCATTGGGCTTGCGACGAGACCCTTGTTGTAGGGTCTCGTTGCTGCAAGCCCCAGAGAGATTTCGGATCAAACAGATGTCAGTGGGGCCAGCCCCAAACGGAGGCGTTCACATGGGAACGCCTCAGTTTAGGCAGCCACTCCTCCGGCCCGCCCACCAAAGGGGGCGTGCTGTCACTCAACATCGACAGCACGCCCCCTTTGGTACGAGACCCGGAGCGACGGCTTGCCCGTCGCTATCCGGGTCTCGCGCATGCGCACGACGGAGCCGGCTCCGTCGTGCGCATGCGCACTGGGCCACCATTGACCCGCTTGCGAGCGCACAGCGCTCGCAAGCGGGTCTGAATCAGGTCCAGTATTTAAAAAACAGAGGGACAGAGTGAGAAAGAAAAAGGAAAGAAAAAAAAAGCAAGGATGGAGTTATAGGAGGGACAATCTTGTGAAACCTCAGGGGCGTCAGGTGACGCCAGAAAGATGTGAGAATTATACCACGTGGTGCTGGTCTTCAGCAGTATTCTATGGACACTTTATTGGGAGTAGAGTTCAGAGTATGGTCTGTGCGGAAAGACCAGTTTTTGGTATCTCAAATTTTGTTCCTTCAAAATAAATTTTTAATACAAATTGTAAGTTTGTAGATAAGCCCTGATTTTTGGATCTAAGTTAAAATGGCTGTTGTGGACTTTTTATGAGGCGTGACTTATTTTTTAGGGAAAATAAGTGGGTGGAGTTTATGCAAATTTTTGTCTTTGAGTCTCCAAGGGTTTAATAAAGACAAGTATGATGAATTTTGTTTAAACATGCAAGTCTTAGTTTGTTTTCTTGCATAAGTTGCTTCTGGAACAGAATGTTTATTACACCACTAAGTGGTTTTAAGAAAATAAATAAATACATGTGTTCATAGCAGCTGCTGCACTTGGTCTTGGCTGGAGGTTATTCGGGGGACCTTCCTTGTGAGGGGCCGCTAGGGTAACTAGAAGGCGAGGTGTTGGGTTGGTTCCTGTGCTGGATTTTTTTGTTCCTGCTGCCATGGAGAGTCTTCGAAACACATTTCGACTAACGGTTGCTACTAACAAAAGAACAGAGAAAAACTTGGAATTCCTGGTGAGAAGGATTCTGGTGGACATTTGTAAAATAAATCCTGTGGATGATGTTTTTTGTATTCAAGATTTCCTATCTACTGGGATATATGATGTTACTATGATGGATGATAATCGTTGCATGAATTGCTATGAAGTTATTTGGAGGAATATGCAAAACACTTTAAATGATGGAATTGAATTGTGTCCTCTGTTTATGTCTTCTAAAAGGCCGTTATTTGTACAAATGTACAACCCTTATACACCAATTGACTTAAGAGACTTTCTGTTGAGATATTGTACCACGGTGAAGGGTGGAAAAAACAGAAAATTTTTTAATATTTTAAACGGTAAAGCTAAAGCCGGATCCTAGTGGACTGGGTGGGATGGTGCACCCCCCAGCAACTTTTTCTGCTGGAGGATACAGGGGGTACTATCGAGGTCAACCATGGTATTGCAGGATGTGTTTAAAATATGGCAATGTAAAGGAGGAATGCCCTATTGGCAAGTGTTGCAGGAACTGTAAAGCAGCAAGACATGAGGCAGGGGCTTGTCTACAGCCTAGGACCTGTGATTTGTGTACTGGAGAGGGGCATACTAAAAGTGAGGCAACTGGTGTAAGTGCTAGCCCACAGGAGCCTACTACTAGTAAGGCTTCAGAGAGAATGCAGAAAAGGACAGAGGTGCGGAAAAAGGGGAAGGCAGCAGAGCATGTTTTTCCTTGTACCTCTGAAAGTTTGCCATTTACTCCAAATGTGGAGATGGAGGTAGAAGATGTTGAAAGTCTGTTTGAAACCCAGATTGGGAAGAGGAAAGGAGGACAGTGCTAGTGCATTTAGTGAAATAGGATTTTTCTGACATGGAAGAGAAACAGGAGGTCTATAAGCAAATTAAAGTCGAAATTATTCCAAGGGCCTGGTTTCCAACAATGTCAAATGTACAGTTGGCAGGGCTGAGTTTCAAGATATTCCCTATGCAGAAAGATCATTTAATTGTTCCTAAGGATTTTGTTCCTCATCCTGACTGGAAAGAGAACTTTGAAAAAAAAAAAAACTATATGTGGGCTGAAATGCCTTAAATTGTTGATTTAAAATGGCCCCCAGCTGAATTGTTTGGGGAGTGGTTTTTGTAGGGAAGTTTAAGGGGTGGGGTTAGGTTAATTTGTGTGCATGTCTTGTCTGTTTTGGTAGTATACTAGTCTCTTTAAGCTAAATAATCACAGATGATGAAGGGTATGAGAAACTTGAACAGTTTAAGGCTGTAATGTATCTGTTGCTTTTGGAACTGACCATTTCAATCATAACACCTTCTGAGTGGTTTAAAAAAAAAAATCTGTTCTTATCAGTTTAATATCTGATACGCCCCCTATCTGGGGGCCATATTTTAAATGGATTTTTAGAACAGGGAGATGGAAGAAGAGCTTGCTTTGTCCACTCCATGCATTGACCTGGTATTGCACTACATCCAGGACTGGTGCACCTCTCCTATTCTGTCATCCAAAAATAGAAATTAACTCTAACCATTTCATATGACTGTTTTGTTTTTTTCAGATGCAACAAACTACTCTTTTGCCTATGTCTGCATGGCTTGCAATCAAATGTGAATACCACCAACTGCTGCGCCTCCTGCACTCAGCTGCTTGCACTTTTGCACTTATTAACACTTCATTTGGTTCAAGTAACCACTGATAATAAACAAAATCTGTTTCTTTGGTGTTGTCTGGTGCCTTACTTGGGTCTTCGCTTTTTGCACCATTGCAGTGTCAACCATATTTATAGACTGAACTTTTGAACTCCTGAATTGCCCATCTTTTCATTCAGACATCTTGCAGATTTTACAAACTTTGTCCCCCATACAGAAATTTAACAGAGTAGGTGCATGTTGAGTCATTTGAAATTTGCAGTCATTTTGTCAAACAATTGTTTTCAATATTTTGGGTCAGTGGGGGCTTGCATTTGCCACTGTGTGTGTCATGGGACCAGCTGAAGCATTAATTTTCACCAATTGCAGGAACAATCAATGATGCACAGCATCTCGTGGTCTGTGTCTCCCTCCAATGGGCCCCATCAGAGTAGAATGTTTGAAAACTTGAATGTCAACTTTCTATTGCCCTTGATGATCCATGGCATCTACTCCTGAACTTTCCGTGGACAGTGTGAACATTCCGTAGACAATGAACATTCTGATAAAGGTTTCTTAGTATTTCAATGAAGGTTGCAGTTTGTCTAATTAACTGCAGGGATACGGTATGAAGAAAGGAACGCCACCAACCATCTTGGTGGTGTGGCAGAGGCTTGCAAGAGGTGGTGCCAATGCAAATCATGCAGCTAGCAGGACGGTATGGAAAGGAAATCCATAGTGCATCTGCTTGTAACCTATGCTAAAATAAAGTGGTGCAAAAATGTAGGCCTTGCCGTGGGTTAGTCAATGCAGTAGCTTGAAGCACCTTGGACAGAGCAGCAAGCTGCTCTTGTAGGCAGCTCATTGGAATAGGAGGGTGCTGCAGCAGCATTCTCCTTGATTGTGTGAGTTTGGTCTGAACGAAGCGTGTTTTATTTGGCCCCTCAATGGGTTATCGCTTCTTGGACTTTTGGCTCAGACCAAGTGCAGTTAATTGCTGCCTGGTCTGGGACAGATGTTTTGAGGGTGGGTTCCTGTCAGGGACCCCTGGCTGGAGAGGAGGGATCAGTTTGTTTTTTCATGTCATGGAGTGGGGGGCTTTCAACATCATTTCAACATCTGCAACATGGCAGCCAAAGGATGGAGAAATTCCATTTGTTTCATAGTTGATAAGAAAAGATCGTCTAAAGGTCTAAAATATATTGCCAAGGATTTGTTGTAGCAGAAAATTGGTGTCAGTTATAGAGGACATTTTTTGTATCCAGGATTTTCCTAGTCAGGGGATATATGATGTCTCTTTTCATAATCATGGGGATTGTGAAGGTCTTTGAAAAACTGTAAACTTAATAGGGAATCCTGTTTTAGAGGGTATAGTTTGTTCCCCCTTTTTCTTTTCAGGAGGTGCCTGTAACTGTTCACCTTTATAACCCGTTTTATGATATTGAGCAAAAGATGTACTAACATTGGGGATCATTCTAGATGTCTCCAATTAGCCCTACTGAAGCTATTTGGGGTACTTAAGTGCTGTGAATTGCTCCAAAATAGCGTATTTGCACAAGTGGTGAAGAATAGCATTAAGCTGTTTTTTTTTTGTGTGAAAATAAGTAGTCCTGTCAACTTTGGGGTATTTGAAAATGGGTGCAAGCATAGTTAAAAATCGCTAAAGTGAAGTGTTAAAAAGCTCTAAAAAAGCACCTTCAAATACCTGCAATTAAAAAAACACCTTCCCCATACTTACAAACCCCCGAAAAGTCTATTTCACTAGTTTTTGCGTTTGTAGCCCCCATTTTCAAAGTGCTTTTTTGGGGTGTTCCTCTTTTTTTTTGCATATTTTTTATGCAGTTATCCTTTGTGGTGCTGTCCAAAGGGTGCAGAGTGGTTTCCGCACCTTTGCACCCCAAAATTGCAATTCTGCACTTTTTTCCGTCTGGTATTTATAGGCAAAACTTTTTCGCCTATTACATTGCACTGACTTTCCGCGTATGCGAAAAGTCTTTGCAATTGAATACGGCAAAAAGTTTCCGCCTGACGAAATGATGTCATCCGCAATACTATTTGAATACGGGCCTGTGTGTTCAAGGGACATATGTATCAAGATGATTTTTATATAAAATTATGCAGAAACTGCAGTTTCTGCATAATTTTATGTATTGTTGCTATGTACTAATAGAACAATGCAGGAGATGTCACTGAAATCTCTGGTAAAGTGCTAATTAGCACTTCAGATCGCAGTCATCATCAAGGGGCATTACGATCTGACCCCTATGTACTAAGCTCCAAAAAGCAAAGCTTTTCAGAGTTTATTACTGGTAGTTTACGCCATCTTCAGATGGCGTAAAACTTCTGTAAGCCTAAAGGCACACATCCACTAGACGATTAAATTGAGCGATTGAACGATATCGTTCAATAAGTTTGAAAATCGTTGGTCGTTTAGATATCTATCATCGTACAAATATGTTGTACAGCCTGACGATAGCGTCAGGTTCAACATGTTTGTAGATGATTGATGTGCCTTCACTGAACGACTGCTCGACTCCATGACTACAAAGTCGCAATCGTGCAGTCTTTTGCCTGTCGTCTAGTGGATGTGTGCCTTTAAGCTGGCCACATATATAAAGATTCTGTCCAACCATCCAACTAGTTGATTGGTTGGAATGAAAATCTGGTAATCTATGAAAGCGAATGACAATTTGCTCCCAAACGCCGGAAAATGGACAAACTGTTGAACATATTGTTTAGATCAAATATTTAACAAAACTTGTCTGAACAACCATTTTCATCTGTTTTCTGGCATTTTGGAGCAAATTGCTGATCATCATTTACTCCCACACGTTACCAGATTTTCATTCCAACCAATCAACTAGTTGGCTGGTTGGACAGAATCTTTAGATGTGTGGCCAGCTTAAGGAGGCTCCAGAGGCTGGATAGACATATTTTGATCTCTCTCCCCTGCAGCCCCCGGGCCATCTCTGGAAGCTTACACTCCGCGCATGCGCAGCGGCATTATCTTAAATGCCAGAGGTTTAACTCGCAGGGAACTCTGTTACCTCAATCGCTCTCTGAGTTCCACTTGGTACATAGCCGGGATATTTTCATTGAAAAAATGAAAATATTCCTGGCAAGATGGATACATAATAATTGCGGCACTGCTACGATTGTTAGTACATAGACCCCTAAAGCTTAATGTTATTTTTGTTTTTGGGCTGAAGGGGTTTTCTTTTAATGTTTTCTAATGTTACATTTAAGTATGAAACTTTTAACAGTAAGGGTATTTAAATATAGTGCTAGAAGGGCAGCATATCTGCAAGAGCTATCTGATAATGAAGGGGATGTTCTATGTGCACAACCTAGGCACAAACCACATATTTACATTGTATTGCAGCCAAGAAAAAAAAAACAAAGCAATATGTTTCATAAATAACAAGACATCCCTGCCAGCCAATCTCTGTAAAGAAAGTTCACAGGTGATTTTCATTTAGCGGATGTGGTGGTTGCATTACTGCTGATAGGGGAGGCATACATTCTAGACTAGATTGTTTTGTATCCAGGGGGTGGGGAGGTGGTTAATTATAGCCAATTGAAAGTCAAGTTTTCAGACCATGAGTGTTTTAGGTGTCAGGTTAAGTTAGACTTTGTGTCGGAGGGGGCTGTTGAAACTTAATGTTAGTCTATTGGAGGATAATGAGATTAAAAAAGCTTTTGTGGAACAATATATAAAATGAGGAGGTGTGATTTCCCAAATATCTTGGCATGGTGGGAATGGGTTAAAGGTTCATATCAAGTTCTCTCTAAAAAATGGGTATGCAAGATGACTAAGAAAAAAGGGGGATATAGAAAGTGCTAGGAGAGAATATATGCATAAAATAAGAGATAATGGGTTTGAGGTGGATCATGAGATAAAGGAAGCGCAAAAAGAAGTTAATAAAATTTATGAAAAAGTAAAACAAATGTTAGATAAAGATTAAAAGTTCACTAGGTTCTTTAAGAAAACGATGGCAATATTAGTTATGGATGGCTTGCTAAATGAGCAGGGGAGGGAGGTTAAGGGTTTGTAAATAAAGTATACAGAAAAGTTTTATTAGGCTATATATGCAGATAAAAATAGGGATGATGGTCTGGCAGAAGTAGTGCTGGGTGCAATTGAAAATAAGTCTATGAGGAAGATAGGCAGGACCTAATGAAATACTGTAAAGGAAGGTGAAAAAGTGGCTGATGGAATGTCCGAGAATTAAACACCAGGGAAAGATGGCTTTCCAATAAAGTTCTATACTGTACCTGTTTCTGGAATATAATTTGTGGGGATGTAACGGTTTGTAGATATACAGTACGTGGGAACATGTGACAATAAGTGAAAGAAGGGATGGTGGTAGTGATTATTTTTTAAAAAGGGGAATAGGAAAGATTTAAAGAATTGGAGGCCTATAACATTAATGTGGATTATAAGATTTTTGTGAAATATTTTTTTTTAATGGAATGAGGGAAGTTATAGGACAGTTTGAGCAGGAAAGCCAGGTATGTGTTTTAAAAGAGATAAATTAGGCACCCAAGAATTAGAAAAAGATACTAAATTCTATCAAACCCAGATATTTTTCCGGCTGTAAACAGAAGGCCTGGACCCATACCGCTGAGCCCAGTGGGGATTACAAAGAATATCACAGTGATAGAAGGAAAGAGGAGTATAGGAACGAAAGATGGGAGAATACTAGAAATTTACGCCCAAGGAGACATTACTCTTTTAGAAGTAGAAATAATGGAGGTTATGATGAGAGGAACAAAGAGGGGGTGCCTTTTAAATCATGAGAGAGAACGGGTTATAAAATGCAGAGGAATCATTTTCAGAAAACAGGATATTATAGATCAAAACCACAGTATCAATTGAAGGGGACGCATCCTTTCCCCATTAGAAATAGATTTGAAATTTATCAGATCTCCCTGACGATTTTTTTTTTTCTTTTTTAGAGAATAACCTCTTGGAGGAACTAGTTGGCCGTCCTGCATCTAGAATAAAACTTGACATCAGTGTGAAGAGTAAACCCACTAGAAGAGGGAAGAGAGGGAGTAATCGAAAATTAGAGAAAAACCATAATATATTAAAATTCATAAAGAGGATAAAACACAGAGATTACATACATGTTAAAAATTTAAATGTGAGTGACCATATCTTGAATGCAGTTGAAACCTCAGTACTTCAAAAAGGGCTCAAATTCTCACCGAGTAATCAAATTATTTTCTTTGATTTGTATATCGATGTACAAAAATGTATCCGCAATTTATCCTCAAAGAAATATTTTGCTCAGAAACAAAGTGACAAGGGAGAATTAGGAAGTCCAAATTTACAATATATAGGAAACAGTCTAGTTTCAATCCTTCTCATATGAAAGGCAGTTTTGTTGAGACTATTGATTAGTTATGGAAGAATTTAATGTTATAGAACAACCTTCTCATCCACAATCAATCTCAGCTGGAATAAAAGAACAGTGCTAGAGGGTTTAAAAATGAGGACATCATAATTAAGCCGGCAAATAAGGGGTGGGGGGGTTGTGATTTAAAATAAATCAGATTATGTAAAAGAAGTCTTACGCAAATTAAAAGATGGAGTAACTTATAAGAAGCTAAGATCAGATCCATCTGACTAATTTTGAACCACCTAAGGATCCTTCTGAATAAATATGTAGTAATGCACACTTAATAGAGAAATGGGGGAATTTTTTAATTAACAGACGAATATTCAATTCCAGTCATATATTTATTGCCAAAAGTTCATGAAACCCAACCACCAGGGCGTCCGATTACAGCCAGAACTAATTCTATTACATTAAATGTGTCACTATTCATAGACCATCAACTACAACCCTTGGTAATTAAAGGCAAATAATATTTCTGTAATACAAAAGATGTACTTAGTAAGTAAAAAAAGAAGTTGAATGGGAAGAGGGTATGTTTTTAGTTACAGGAGATGCAACATCATTATATACAATCCATTAAACATCAGGATAGTATGGAGGTAATAAAGAAAACCCACACAGATAGTGAATATATATAGGTATTTACAACAGTTTGTGATAGATGGGATTGGATTTTAAACAATTATTTTAATTTTGATGGTTCATTTTAAAACCAGGAGGTTGGGATTGCAATGGGCACCAGAAATATTTTCATGTCCAGGTGGGAGGATGGCATGGTCTGGCATGGCCATAACTGGGAGGCAAACCTGGTCCATTGGTGGCGCTACATTGATGACTTTCTGTTTGTGTGGAGAGGAGACCAGATGTCTGTGGGGGCCTTTTGTAATTATTTAAACTTTGTTTCACATATAATGATCAAGTCAAATTTTTGTACCTAAATATATTTATTAGAAATGGATGGGTGGGCACTTCCGCATATATTAAAACCAACCGATTCAAACACATACATTGATTCCCAAAGAAACTGTTTGCCACAATGAAATGTACTTAAGGGACAGTTGATTTACCTTAAAATATATTTGTTCATCTTAGGAGGATTTTGAAAAGGAAGCAAGTATGTTGAAGATTTTTTTTTTCACAGGGCTATAAATTTAATCAGGTCCAGAAAGCAGCTAGAGAGGTCTTGGAAATACTGTATACTGAGAATCTCTATTTGAAACCTCTAATACTTCCAAAAACAAAAAGAATGATCCTTCTTTCAGCTTGGCCTTTAATACAGGATATATACGAGTCACCATAGACTAGTTGAAAGGTTTTTTTAGGAATAATTGGCACATCCTCCTAAAGGATCCAGTCCTTTCAACGATTTTACCACAGAAACCCCTGGTTTTTATATAGACAGGTACATAACATTAAAGAAATTAGTCTCTAGTGCATTTTTAGATACTTCTTATGGTTCCCCCTAAAGGTTTAATGGGTTTCACAGGTGTGGAGATTGTGTAATGTGTAGATCATGCCATCATCTATGAGAAAACAAGAATATTTTGAAAATAATGGACAGGTTTACCCTATTAAACATTTTATTACTTGCAATACTAAGTGTGCAGTGTACACAATTAAATGTTCTTGCAATAAGCTGTATATACTATAGGGAAAACAACTAGATCTTTAAAAGTGAGGTGGGTGGAACATGTTTATAATATTAAGAGAGGGTTTGAGAATCACCCTTTCTCCCTACACTTTAAGAATACACATAACAGTTCCACCCAACATATAGTAGCTTTTTGTCATATAGAGAATGTTAAAGATCATTGGAGATGATATTAAATTAGATGAGCAAAAAATTAGAATTGGTGGATATACAATCTCAATACCCTTGTGTCAGGTGGTTTGAACCACCATTTCTAACTGAAGTGGTTCCTCTATTTCTGTTGCTGCACCATAGCTTATATTTGGTTAGGGTTGACTTGAATCAAATGTCTATGTATGAGAGATTAAACTTTTATATGTATCCCATATAATGTGCAGACTGGTATTTTTTTATATTTTACCAGATGTTATTTTATGCTATTATTATTATGGTATTAAATCTATGTAAGCCTTGGTTGCAATGGCAACTAGATCATTTTATGATAATATGGATTTACCCCCATCTGTATTCATGGATTTTAAGATATTTGGTTAAGTTCATGCATTTTTTCATGTTTTTTACTTATAGAATTAATAAATACACTGGCTGCCACAGTAATGATAATGTGGTCAGCACTAGAATGGGAGATCTAGTTAGATGTTTGTTATTTAAATGTTTCCACGGCAACCACACCGACAGCACCAGGACTTTGTTGAACTTGTTGCAGCGGTAACCATGCCGTTAGCTACGCAAGTCTTGTGTAAAAACTGACAATTGACAAAGATTACTGCTGTATGAGTTGCCTTGGTAACCCCGCCGACAGCAAACGCACCCATGCCTGGCCCAGTATAACTATTAGGAGACACAAGATGAATCCCTTAACAATTCCGGCTGTGGAATTTGATGTCCGGTCCACGGGAATGTTAATGTTTTGCACCTTACACTGTGATACCTTGAAAAATACCTCTAATGAGTTACACACGCGTTGGTCTGCATGTGTAAGTGTCTACACCTTTTCCCCAGTTAAGTGACAGTATAACAGGGAACCTTGTTGGCATTCAGCCGGCAGTACGCTAAACAGGATACCTTGTTACTTTTTTATTCCATCTACCACGGTTTTATCTTACTGGGTGGATGCTTATCCGGAATATGTATTGGCTTTTAATTTTGTAATAAATTTATTATTTATCTCCACAGTTGGTATTAATTGTGAGGAGCATTGTTCCAGCTGGTATGGATTCATACCCCAAAGAAACTGCTATGTGCGTTAAGAAGTCTGAATTAGGGAGTATGGTATGCTCATTTGTACCTCTATTTACCACGTGTGATGTGAAAAGTTAATACTGAGCCCACCCGGTGGAGGAGAGAATATACAGATAACTTTATATGCTTATGCATGCTTACCCTTGTATGAGGTATGGTACAATATAATTATTACTTAAACCTACTTTGCATTGGCGCAATCCAATACGCACAATTATGATTCCACAACACACATACTGACGCACATACCGCAAACACATATATACATTACACATAGACGCTCGTATGTGTATTCATAAACGTACACAGACGCTCGTACGCGTATTCACATACAGACATAGGCACATTTGCTATTTCAATATACAGACGCACATATGCGAACGCATACATATAAAATGGTTCCCACACATTATAGTTAACCAGAGTAATTAGAGGTTTTGTTTGTTAATAATTATGACGTAATCTGTTTAAACGAGATCGAAGGTTTAGAATACAGTGGACATGTCATGTTTGGTATCATACTAAATCCCTGTTTATTTGCAGACATTGGTTAGAATGCTATTCTCTGTATGCAGTGTTTGTAGCCAATTTAAACTAATTCTTCAGAGGGAAGCTACACAAAGAAGCTGTTGGAAAACCAAGCCATACCTCTGATGACACCGTATGTACTGACCAATGACCAGATGCAAGAACCAACTTATCCCTTTGTTATCCTTGTAACCTGTACTGTATATATGCTGTGTGCTGGTCTCAGTATTCATTCATTCTCCATTTTGGGTGACCGCAGGATTCAGGATTGAAGGACTGCATACTAGGACCATGTCGAAACCGTATAAATTGGTTGCGATCGCTTAATTGCGCACGAATCGAAACACGACATCCATTGGACGATTTGATCGTCCACGGCCATTTTATGCGAGCACAGGCTCCCGCCGCATTTGCGCACGCACTTGCACATGCTCGCTATACATGCACACGCATCCCATGCCCCCGCAACTCGTCATATTGTGAATGGCGAGCCATGCTTCTGTGCTCACAACAGTTAAGCGCCATTTTTACATTACATAAACACAAAGTTAGTACAGCAATACTGTTTAAATACTGTTTTGCGTTTCAATCGCATAGCCAGCTTTTAAGTATTATTGTCGGAAACCTTACCCCGACGGACAGCAGCCTTTCCTTACAATAAACTTATAACCCATTTAACCCTAAACTGACTGAGATACGCACAATGCTATGTGTTTTAAAGGTATACAGTGAATGTTACATGTTAAATAGCAGTTATATGATATCTGGGATTAGGAATAAGATAAATGGGTCATGAGTAGTATCTACCGATTTTCCTCTGTCTCAACAGGAATATGAAACCAACAGAATGAATATGGAAGGGATCACTATCGAGTTATGAAGACCTGCCAAGAATTATACTCTATACTGTATAAATCACTGTACACCTCCCCTGTAGATTTGCATGCCAAATGTTAGTACAAAGGGATTTTCTAACAGTTCAACCTCCAGTGACGTCAACCATTTACTAACAAATGAATAGCAACAACCATTGTGACTCAGTAATAAAGGGCCAATAGGGAACCCCTCTGAGTATTCAGCTTATGTTCAAAGGTAATTGTACACCTATAAATTGCCATGCAGTCTGGATCCCAGCCCCTTTCCTTTGCTACCTTTCTCCCTGCCTGACCCTAAAGAAACACACAGCAATCCTGATGGACAGCTGTTAGTCTAGGATCCAGACCGCATGGCGAAATATTGGTAATTGTATCTTTGTCTTTATCCTGTATATAGCTGCATTGTATAGATTAGGGCTGATTATACCCTTTTTAAAATATAGTACCTTTGTGTGTGTTGGAACCGCAAACTGTTTGTGTGACAAAGTAATTTTATATTGAAATGGGAGGTATGGGCAATCTGGTCTGTGCAATCAAATCTCTCTAATATCGATGCTGTTCAAACGGTATCAATAAATGGGGGCTCACCGAGTTGGATATCATCCATCACTGTGTTTTTGAACTGCTCCCCTCGTCTTGGAACAAAAGACTGGAAAGGCGCCCGCAGATTTTTTTTCCTGCATTTCTATTTTTGTTCAGAGACGGAGACTCGCAGTTTGCGAATTCAGAGAGGGCTGATTAGAATCTGGGATAGTGGAGAGAGATTTGTGCTTGCCCACGTTGTTGTAGAATGGCCGCGCATTGCATGCGCAACCGATCGCACAATAACGCCACAATGGTTTTAGTGTACACCACGTGCAAACAGTTGCAGCATAGTGCGTGCGACCGGATGTACGGCCACTTCCTGCAATGTGTAGTGATTACATCTAATTGTTTGTAACCGAACGCACAATAGCAAGTGAAGCATGTGACTAGCATTTCTGTTAGAATTCAAATAAATCATCAAGACTGAAATACGTCATATTGATAGGGCTGTAATCTCCAATAGGCTATTAATCAAAAGAAAGGTATTTTTTTTTATTTTTGTTATTTGGCCACAATATAGAAGTGTGTAAGGTGTATGATTGACATTGTTAAATAGGTTGTGCCTTCGTGGTCCCTATTTTAGGTAATAAATATAGGGTATACATAACAGGTATACTGGCAGAGGGGATCCTCCTGGTTTCCTATCGTTAAAGAGAGTTAACGATAAAATATAGCTTCCAGTGTAGTTGTAATATTCATCGGTCAGTTAGGGCCTTTGAGTGTTGCGACCGGACCATACGAGTGTGGCATCTCTGACTGAGGCTGGTTGCGGGGACAAAAGGACAATAGGTGGTTACTGTGGTTTTATCTATAGCTAGATAACTCCTGTGTTCCCTATTATAGGTGGTACTGTGCTTGCCTTAGTAGGTATTGCTGTGTTCCCTATTTTTAGATATTAGCTAACTGTAGAATAGGTGCGTGGAGGCAGCCTATCGGTTAGTTCTTCCACCGGTCTCATCATTGTTGTTGTTTTTTTCGCAAAATGGGCGCAAAACAGTCAACAGGGATGGTAGACGATGCGCTGTGTATGTAAGGTCCGACCGGGTCGGCTCTTCATATAATGTACACTAAATATGCTGCGTACGCAACGACGCACTGTACTGTGTGGGTTAAGATGACGAGTAAGAGTGAGAAACCTTTCCCAAAGATTGGAAGCTTTAATATGGAGATTTTAAATAACCTTAGGGATCACATATGTAGAGTGAAATCCCTAAAGAAAAGAGTGGAGTATGATGATTCTTTGAAACTCTGGCTGAATGAGAGTCGCACATGGGTTAATGGCGTGCATGGGGCACCGCGTGGAGCCACGTGCATGCCTAGGGGTGATGCGCACGCAACGCTACACAGCGTAGCGTACGCATCACAGGGAAATGCAAACTTGTGGCACGGTAGCGTTGCCAAAGGTATTGCGAATCGCGCTTGCGCACCCCCGCCACCTTATGTGGTGGGCGGTGATGATACATTACCACATACCTAAAACTATAAAAATGTTGTAACTGAACCAAGTAAGTTGTACCCGGTCCTGAGTGAATATTTGGAAAATGTCTATGATGCAGAAAGTGATCCTGTAGCAATGTCTGCTGTATCCCATGCTGTGCAGTTATTAAATGTCTCTTCCCAGCAAGTACAAGTAGCTGCCCCTATGGCATCAAGAGGGGGGGAGGGATCCTTAGCTCATGGGGGGGAGGCCCTAGTAGAACCCATGGTGGGGGAGGCTCCTTTAATAAGGGTGCAGGAAGTATTAGAACCAACTGCTTCAATAGTGGAGGTTACTAATACCGTTCGCTGCAGTAATAGGCTTAAAGGTATAGAGGTGGGAGGCATCCACCCTGTAAGGACAATTATTGTCCCTAATGGGAACGCAGATGCGAATGGTGTCGTACCCACAAGGGAAGTAGCAATGCACTGTCCTTGGACACGGGCGGAACTACATTCCACTATGTCTGAATTTCCTGACCCCAAGAAACATCTGGCAAAATGTCAGCATTTCATAAAGGATCTAGGCAATGCCCATGAGCCAACCAAGAAGGATTGGCGAGTGGTGTTAAGAGCATGTCTCCCAGAAGGTACAGATGTGAAAAAGTTTATCACAGCATGTATTCTGGATGCAGACATCCCCTTAACTGATCAAGGTAATCAGGATTGCATTGCCCGTATAGTTGCCCAACTAGCCATATTTTTCCCGTTAGTTGTTAATTGGAGTAAAATCTTCTCCATTAAACAAAAGGAAAGTGAACCTGCAGAAGATTACTTTAATCGTGGGCTACAGACGATCACTCAGTACACTGGGATCGAAAACATTAAGGATAGCACGCACTACCGGGGAATGGTCATCACTGTTCTAATGGACGGTCTAAAAGACAGTTTGAAAGACAGAGTTCAGACCTCACACCCTGGTTGGAGAGGGATAACAGTTGATGCGCTCAGGGAAACTGCAATAGACCATGACAAAAATATCACCAGGAAACGTGAAGCTCAGAGCGAGAAATTGATGGCTGTTAGCATTCGAGCTCTAGAAGATATGCACTTACAGCCAACAGACACATATCCACCTGCACAGTTACAAGTCTTAAACACCTACCATCCTGCGCAGGCCCAACCCATACAATTCCCTCACACATACCACACCAGACCACAACACACTCTTCACACACACCCAAAACCATCATACCCACACTCAAAATCCCCTCCTCCCGTACTTCAACAAAATTTCCCCAACAGATCAGCTAAGAAATGTTTTAACTGTAGAGTCATAATTCAGGAACCCCGCATGCAGCAACGTATTGATGCATCTCGTAACCATAAGAACTACCAGATAAATCCTGCCCACATAGTTACAAATGCCTTGCTGGGGGAAGATAGCCAGCTATAGGGGTTAGGTCATACCTGTAGTCTGCAGGCAGTCAGGATAACGGGAGGTACTAGGGAAGAGCCGGTAATAAAGGTTAATGTAGCTGGTACTGAACGTTCCTTCCTAGTAGACACAGGGGCGACCAGGTCTGTTTTAAAATCTCTTGAAAATCTACAGATAACAAACCAGACAGTACCAGCAATGGGTGTAACAGGTAGCGTACAGCATTACCCTTTAACCAAACCCACGGAGGTTACCATTGGGCCTTTGCATGCCAGGCATTCTTTCCTCCTGGCAGCAACAGCCCCTACTAATCTCCTGGGAAGAGATTTATTGTGCAAAATGGGATGTATTATCTATTGTACCCCTGACGGGATATTTATGGATGTCCCAGGAAGGTTTGCACACGAGGTAAGGGATGTGCTAGACACTCCCCAAAGGTTAATGCTGCACACCATAACATCAGACAAGGGTTCAGCTCAGGTAGATGAAATGTTAGAACAAATACCTAGTTTCCTTTGGACTAAGGATGGACAGGACACTGGGTTAATGGCAAATGTAGCTCCCGTCATGGTAAACCTGAAAAACGGTAGACACGCTCCTAAAATTCCCCAATACCCATTAAAGCCAGAAGTGGAGTTAGGGGTTCACCCCATAATTGAGCGTTTACTACAGCAGGGAATTTTAGTCCGTACAGCCAGTGTAGCCAACAGTCCCATCTTCCCTGTGAAAAAGAGTGGTGGGAGGGGGTATAGGCTGGTACAGGACCTTAGAGGGGTTAATAAGGTGGTAGAAAGCCAATTTCCCGTAGTGCCTAACCCAGCTGTCATCCTTATGCAAATCCCATCAACCGCAACCCATTTCACGGTAATAGATTTATGCTCCGCTTTCTTCTCTGTCCCCCTTCACCCTGATTGCCAATACCTATTTGCCTTCACATACAAAGGCGTACAGTACACATGGACACGACTACCCCAGGGCTTCATTGACAGCCCCAGTATCTTCTCCCAGGCCTTACATGATTGTTTAGTCTTTTCAACCTGCCAATGGATCGGTACTAATCCAATATGTAGACGATTTGTTGTTATGCTTTGATTCGTTTATGTCATGTTTAAATGATACTAAACTTTTGTTGCTTCACCTCTCGCACACAGGGCATAAGGTTGCTAAGGACAAGTTACAGCCATGCCAGACCAGGGTTAAATACTTGGGACACTGTCTTACCCAAGGCCTCCGACATCTGACAGCGGACAGAATCCACGCCATACAGACCATGACACTACCGCAGAACCAGCACCAGATCCGTACCTTCTTGGGCATGTGTGGGTATTGCAGGTCATGGATACCCGGTTTTTCCATTCTGGCTTTACCACTGCAGGAGTTAGTATCTTCCACAAAACCAGACCGTGTCTTGCACTCTGAAGAGTCAGAGCAAGCCTTCCTTTATCTGAAAGGACAGTCTGATAAGAGCACCTGCATTGGGGATTCCAGACTATGGGAAACCCTTTGATTTATTTTGTACGGAGGCTGCTGGTTGTGCAGCAGGAGTTCTCACACAAGAACATGGTGATGCCAATAGACCAGTAGCATACTACAGTGCCCAGTTGGACGCTGTGGCAAGAGCACTTCCAACGTGTTTAAGGAGCGTAGCTGCAACCGCACTCTTAGTGGAAAAGAGTGAGGATGTAGTGTTAGGCCATGACATGACTGTACATACACCACATGCTGTTTCTGCCCTGTTAAATTCGGCCCAGACCAGACACGTTTCCTCCGCTAGGTTCACTAAATGGGAACTAGCGTTAATTGCACCGACCAACATTACTATAAAGAGGTGTAATACTTTAAACCCTGCTACATATTTACCAAGTGTGCCTCATGATGCACAAAGGGTGGAAGGTAAAGGTGAATCGTTACCAGTAGTAGAAGGTGAGTTTGGTACAGGAATTAATAGGCATGACTGTATGGAGTATTTAAATCAAAATTTTACAGCTAGGCCTGACATTCATGACACACCGTTAGAAAATGCAGACTTAACATTTTACACGGATGGGAGTTGCCATAGACAGGCTGATACAGGTGAGTTATGTACAGGTTATGCTGTGGTTGATGACAAGGACGTTATAGCGGCCGAACCACTCGGTCCACCCCATTCAGCGCAGGTGGCGGAACTCGTGGCACTAAGGAGAGCGTGTGAGTTGGCCGAAGGAAAAAGGCCAATATTTACACAGACTCCAGGTACGCTTTTGGGGTGGTGCACGATTTTGGGGCCCTATGGCGTCTAAGAAATTTTCTAACGGCAGCAGGCACACCAATCGCACATGCACATCACATAAAACAACTGTTGATGGCAATACAGCTACCCAAGACAGTAGCTGTCATTAAGTGTAAAGCCCACACCTGCGAAGATGATCCAGTATCATTGGGTAACAACAGGGCTGATGAAGCTGCCAAATGGGCAGCAGGTTTAAAACTTAATCAAATGGATAAAGTGTTGGTATTTGAAACGGTTGACATGCAGAAACTGGTTGAAATGCAAGGTGTGTGTACCCATCAGGAAAAGGCAAGCTGGAGATCCAAGGGATGTGAGCAAGAGTCCTCTGGGCTCTGGAGAAATGGACAAGGGAAGCCAGTAGCTCCTAAGGCATACTACCCAAGCTTAGCAGAAGCAGCACATGGTCTGACCCATCTGGGTAAGCAGGGTATGTGTAAGTTAGTGAAGGCATACTGGTATGCACCTGGCTTTTCTTCCCAAGCAGAGAAGAGGGCAATGTCCTGTTTGACCTGCTTAAGGAAGAATATAGGAAAAAACTGTACCCACCGAACCATCTCTCATCCCTCCAGCAGACGGCCCTTTCCAGGTCATACAAATTGACTTCATCCAGTTACCATCCTGCAGGAACTTGAAGTATGTTTTGGTTTGCATAGACGTATTCTCTAATTGGGTAGAGGCATACCCAGCTGCTACCAACACTGCTGCATTCACAGCAAAGAAAATAGTTCAGGAGTTTGTATGTAGGTATGGTATCCCTAGAGTAATTGAAAGTGATAGGGGTACCCATTTTACCGGAGATGTTTTTCAATGTATGTGTAAGTTGATGGGTATTAATACTAAGCTTCACACCCCATATCGACCGCAGGCCAGTGCCAAGGTGGAGAGGGTAAATGGTACTATTAAAAACAAGCTGAGTAAAATCATGGCTGAAACTGGTTTGGGATGGCCAGAAGCTCTGCCTCTTGTGCTCCATAGTATCAGAACCACCCCTAAATCCCCTCTTAATCTTTCCCCATTCGAAATACTGTTCGGGAGGCAACCTCATTTAATTATAAGTCCTCAGGAAGATTTGAAAAGTAACAACGAGGTTACTGTGAGGTACCTTATATGGATGAGTAAGCAGCTCCAACAGCAGCAGCAGAAACTAAAACTGTTATCACCTGATATGCCTCAAATGAACTGTCATGATGTTGAACCTGGAGAGTATGTTATGATCCGAAACTTTTTACGTTAAGGTTGTTTGACTGACCGTTGGGAAGGACCATACCAAGTGCTACTGACAAGTACAACATCCGTGAAAGTAGCTGAGAGAGACACCTGGGTCCATTCCAGCCATTGTCGGAAGGTCAAAAATCCAGAGGAGAACCAGACCAGGGGAGAGACAGAGAACCTGGACCTGTCGATTGCAAGCCTGTTCCGTGAAAGCTACTCATTGTATCAGTAGCACTTGAACAAGGCTGGTAAGACCTGGTATGGTGATGGGGTTTCAGGTTGTAACTGCTTTTGTGTATCCTCCCAGAGTTCATATCATACTGTTGTGTTTTGGGATGTCCTGGTTCTGTGCTGGTGGTCGGAGGATGGAGAGAGAGATCGGTAGTGGTGTCGGTGGAGAGGAGCTGGGAGAGAAAGAGCTGCAAAAACAAGGCCAGTACCTGACCAATATTAGCACTGTAATGGTTAAAAGATCTGCTCTCTTGGAATCTCGGAGGCAGTGTGAAGGTTTATTGTCTGAAGAGTATTGTATATGCGCAAATTGTGGGCCTGTAGTCAATGATAAATGCATCCTACGATGTCAGACCCAGAGTAATTTATACTTGGGCGAGCATCCGTTAGAGGACTACCATTCCCTAGTAGGCAAGGTTTTGAACCAAACCGAATGTTGGGTATGCTCCCAGGTTCCTCAAGGACAGCATAATGTAGGGTTAGTCCCATTCCCCTTAAAAGGTCTCTGAAGTCATTGACTTACAGGGAGGCAAACCGGTGGACAGAAAATTTAACATATCCGATTCCCCTAATTTGAAGCTCCACCAATATCAAGTAGATAAATCCCTGTTATGTTTCAACTTCACCAATCCCAACAAACCTGGGAATTGGGAAGTCACAGGAATTAATCAGACAATGACCTTCTCACTGAGAGCCGATGATGTATCTATAGACTCAGCACTTTTATACAACATTGTTACAAGTGGGAAATTCTATAGGTACAGGTATACGCGGAGTAATGTTAAAGTGATGGTTGGAAGAGTACCACCCGGGTACTGTGCGAAGATCATACAACCTGATACTTGTATTAGCCAAATGGAGGAGATAGGGATGGGATCATTCATAGAAAAGATGTGTACTGGTATCATGAAACATTCCATCCCATTCATCCTCCCAGATGATGTAGATTATATTTGTGGTAGAAAAGCGTATAAATGGCTCTCTCCAAGTTCCAGTGGACTATGCTATTTGGGAAAGGTACTCCCTGAAGTCATGACTCTTGCACATAATGAAATGATTGATGTCCATAGGAACATACCTTCTCCATACCTTCATACGCATTATGAACACAGAAATAAGAGAAACATGATTCCTGGTGATGTGCATAAAGCCACTCAAATGATAAGTGAGACGACTGGCTTCCAGAGTTTAGTTGCACTTGATCCCACCAGGATTGCTCGGGGATCTCTAAATTTTAGGTATATTCAAGATCTCACAAAATTAATAGATAATATCACCGAGCTATATGATGACACCTTTAGGTACACTGGTAAGGAGTTGCAAGTGTACAAGAAAGAGCTGGTCCAACATCGTTTAGTGCTGAATTATTTAACTGCTGTCACTGGAGGATATTGCATAACCCTAGCCACCCAGTTTGGTGTTAAATGTTGTACTTATATCACCAATAGCACTAGTGACCCCAAGGAGGTGATAGACCGGAAAATGGATGAAATTCTGCAGTTGAAATGGGAATTTCGGAAGAACCATAATGCTTCAATCGCTGAAGTGGAGGAACAGGTCGAAGAGTGATTCTCCTGGTTGAACCCTATGAAATGGTTCTCGGGTCTAGGAGAGTGGCTCCAAGGACTGATTGCGAGTATAGGGAAACTCCTGATCCTAGTGTTGGTGGTCATCCTAATAATTGGCATATGTATCAGATGTGTTCCAGCGGCTATGAAGTGTGCAAAAGGTTGTTCCAATGGAAACCAGGAAAATGAAATAATGATGGTAGTTACCCATGATGCTGTGAATACTAATGTAACTAATACCCTACATTATAACCCTGAATTAGATTGTACGATCTAATGTTTGCTTGCACATTGCCATGTATAATAAAGTATTGTCAATGTTTCTTTAGAACACCCTAGTTTAAATGTAGTCTTCATCTCCCCTTTCTTCCAAGGTTGCCCTCTCCATGGAGTGGTGCTTTCCCACACTAGCTCCCCATTGGTCCTCGACTTAGAGTCCACGTGGTATGCGTACGAGGGGCTACTTTATGTCCCCAGGGGCCCATTATTCAATGATTCAAATGACCACACGGAGTCATATCGTTAAGAACATTGAACAATACTTTATAATACAGTGTCCACATGAAATAAGATCCGAATGATAGTAGAAGTCCCATAAGAACAGGTACCTTGTAATGATGTGATATGAAATTGTTTAGCAGTGCATAAAAGTGTTATTAATGCTATTTCAAAACATCTTAAAATGAAGTCTCTACACAATTCAAAATTATCCTTATGGGTTAGGTGCATTCCCACATCTAACATATGGTCACGACCTCTTCAGTCTGGCCTGTGGTGTGCACATAAGGCTAGTTTTATGTCCCTTCCCCCAAGAGCGCTTCATTGATGGGTAAATTAACAACTCATGCCATCCCATAACAATAACATTAACTAATGTCTTATAGTATGGCTAATCAGATAACCAATTATTAATTGTTGCTTGCGTATGGTGATAGCGTATAATTGCTATCAAAGGGTGGACTGTCGAAACTGTATAAATTGGTTGCGATCGCTTAATTGCGCACGAATCGCAACACGACATCCATTGGACGATTTGATCGTCCACGGCCATTTTATGCGAACACAGGCTCCCGCCACATTTGCGCACGCGCAATTGCACATGCTCGCTATACATGCACACGCATCCCATGCCCCCGCAACTCGTCATATTGTGAATGGCGAGCTATGCTTCTGTGCTCACAACAGTTAAGCGCCATTTTTACATTACATAAACACATAAAGTTAGTACAGCAATACTGTTTAAATACTGTTTTGCGTTTCAATCGCATAGCCAGCTTTTAAGTATTATTGTCGGAAACCTTACCCCGACGGACAGCAGCCTTTCCTTACAATAAACTTATATCCCATTTAACCCTAAACTGACTGAGATACGCACAATGCTATGTGTTTTAAAGGTATACAGTGAATATTACATGATATCTGGGATTAGGAATAAGATAAATGGGTCATGAGTAGTATCTACCGATTTTCCTCTGTCTCAACAGGAATATGAAACCAACAGAATGAATATGGAAGGGATCACTATAGAGTTATGAAGACCTGCCAAGAATTATACTCTATACTGTATAAATCACTGTACACCTCCCCTGTAGATTTGCATGCCAAATGTTAGTACAAAGGGATTTTCTAACAGTTCAACCTCCAGTGACGTCAACCATTTACTAACAAATGAATAGCAACAACCATTGTGACTCAGTAATAAAGGGCCAATAGGGAACCCCTCTGAGTATTCAGCTTATGTTCAAAGGTAATTGTACACCTATAAATTGCCATGCAGTCTGGATCCCAGCCCCTTTCTTTTGCTACCTTTCTCCCTGCCTGACCCTAAAGAAACACACAGCAATCCTGATGGACAGCTGTTAGTCTAGGATCCAGACCGCATGGCGAAATATTGGTAATTGTATCTTTGTCTTTATCCTGTATATAGCTGCATTGTATAGATTAGGGCTGATTATACACTTTTTACAATATAGTACCTTTGTGTGTGTTGGAACCGCAAACTGTTTCTGTGTGACAAAGTAATTTTATATTGAAATGGGAGGTATGGGCAATCTGGTCTGTGCAATCAAATCTCTCTAATATCGATGCTGTTCAAACGGTATCAATAACCAGTAGCGCATTTATTCAAATTGTTAAATCTTTCCATTTACATAAATAACTTTTTGTGCTTTGGAACCACACGATTGGACTGCAAAGCAATTCTTTCTTAAGCGACTTGCAGCGCTAAATAGCAACTATTATGAATCAATAATACATTGATTTAAAATCCGTTAATATTGAGCATCTGGGACATTCAGGGTATAGTGCACAAAACTCTTAGCTGGTGTCACATATATAGTACCAGACAGTCTCAAATAGTTACCACTATGGTCTAGTGATGTAGGGTTCTTTAGCAGAGAAAGTCCTGCATGTTGTTAGTCCCTTGTAAGACATAGACCTTTGTGGTTAGAGTTTCTGAAGAAATGGTAAGGGACAATTGCGGCAGTAAGTCCAGCTATTAAAAAGGATCCAGGGCTTGGTTCAGGTACTTAAGAAGTGTTGATGAAAAAGTCCCAATGCAAAAGGAAGGTCCAGTACAGAAACTCTTGATGTGTTACCCTGTGTGTCCCACAGCTTTATCAAAGGTTTAGTTAACATAGTAACATGTCTCATGAATGGTGATTTTGTTTACTGACTTTGAAAGTATGCTGATTTATCAAAGATAACTTAAACAAGATATCATTTATCCAGAGGTTCCCAAACTCATTCCTCAAGGCACCCTAAAGCTGGCCACACATCTTAAGATTCTGTCCAACCAACCAACTAGTTGATTGGTTGGAATGAAAATATGGTAACGTATGGGAGTAAATTATGTTAAGCAATTGCTCCTAAATGCCAGAAGAGAGATGAAAATGGTCGTTCACACAAGTTTGTTAAATGTTTGATCTAAACAATTTGTTCAAACAGTTTTTGTCAATTTTCTGACATTTGGGAGCAAATTGCTGATTGTCATTTGCTTTCATACCTTACCAGATTTTCATTCCAACCAATCAACTACTTGGCTGGACAGATAATCTTTAGATATGTGGCCAGCTTAACAGTCCAGGTATTAGGGATACTTGTCCACAGGTGACTTAATTAGTACCTCAATCAATTTGATGATTTCAGAGTGTGCACAAGAAGGCATTTGTGCAACTTCCGCATCAGGCTCTTAGCAGATAAGGGGCCTGAAAACTTTCACCTCTGTATTACTATTTTTCTATGTTGAATATATAGATGACCTATTCATGTTGTGGTCTGGGTATGAGGTGCAGCTCACATTATTCATGAATCAATTCCATAAAGAGTACCATTTGCTTAATTTTGACTTATAGTCTGAATACAATATTTTTTTTTGGATGCAAACATAATACACCATTAAATTTACGATTCTCTACCACAGTTTACAGAAGAAAAAAAAAAGAGGTGGCGTGGCCTAACTACAAGTGAAGACTTGTACTCCGTGAGCTCCCGCTGTTAAGGAGCATTTCCACCTTGAATACTGCCCATCCGAACTTCAGAAAACGCAGGTGGAGCTCCTGCTATCTGGTACTGCTCCCTCCTTATCTGGTACTGCTCCGGTGAAGTGAGCTGCAGCGGAAATTGAGACCCGGCACTGAGGCCTTTTACCGTGACGGCTGCCGAAAGTTCCGGTCGCTTTCGCTATGTCCACAGCTGCTCTGCTGTTCCTAAGCTGCCTCTCTCTGGTTACAGATGAGCTGCCTGTGCCCCTGCCCACACCACTGTA
Source organism: Taudactylus pleione (assembly GCA_031769625.1). Classification (NCBI taxonomy): domain Eukaryota; kingdom Metazoa; phylum Chordata; class Amphibia; order Anura; family Myobatrachidae; genus Taudactylus; species Taudactylus pleione. The sequence goes on along the minus strand of JAUIMM010000012.1, from coordinate 21,981,662 downwards.
TAGAGCCAGCAGGCCCCAACACTTGGTGTGGAGGGGTTGGAGGAAGTGTGGTCGCCATTTTGGAGAGGATTCTCCGTTATAATACAGTTCTCCTGCTCACTTCCATTATACACTCTGGAGACTTCATCCCTGAGGCCCTCCATACTACTTTTCTGTGACTGACTGCTTCTAATACCCCTTTTACACCGGAGCTAAAACCCGGGTTTTTGAAGGGTTAACCCAGGCAGCTCCCTGGTGTAAAAGGGGAGAGAGTTGGATCGCCTGGTCGATTGACCGGCGATCCAACCCAGGTAACTACCAGGGTTTAACATGGGCGTAGCCCGTGAAGCCCTGCTGTGAGAACAGCACACTCCGGGTCACGATGACCTGGAGTGCGCTGCCAGCCGGCCGATTGGTCCGGCTTCAGTGGCGCTTGAAGACGACGTCATCTCCAAGCGCCACTTTCACTCCGCAAAAGCCGGGTCTATGCAGACCCGACTGCGGTGTTAGCGGCGCTGACTCGGGAATATCCCGAGTCGGCGCCGGCAAAATTCCGGGTCTGATCCAGATAGGAACTTTGTCAGACCCGGAATTTAGGTGGAAAAGGGGTATAAGTTTACATATGTTCCAGTGCTGCCAGATTACAGTCCCATATCTGCTACCCTCATGGCTCATATTTAAGACTATATATATTGGAGTACTACTGAATGGCTGAAATTGTGCTACGGGGTTCACATACTAATGTGATCCTTTATTTTGCTCTCTCTCCACCAATGTCCTTCATGTGCACTATGTAAACTAATCATTCACAACCTCTCTACATCAGTAAAGTGTCTTTATCATCACTAGGAGGTGTCTGTGTAACCTCTATTTTGTCCTCTCATTTGTGTACTCTCTATCATTATTACATTATACCTCCGAAAAGAGCTTAAGTCCATATCCCTCCGCCAGTGTCCTTTTTCTAATCAAAAAGGGTCTAGTTTATCTGGTTCTTCTAAAAGGAGCTCCGTCTCAGTAACCTTCATCTGGTACTAACTCAAGAGAATCTACTAATTTGCTACTGGGTTCTGGTGTTGATCCGGATTCTAATGCTCCGTTGACTGTCAAGACCCTGTGCCTAGTTTTAACTGCCTTCAAAAAATTTCAGCTATCGGTTCCCGCACCGATCACCTGGAGCGTAAAATGGTGGAATTAGTGACATCCCATAATGATCTCATTACAGCGCATCACCAACAACAGTCTGAACTGGAGGCATTCAAAAATAAAATGGCAGACATGGAGGACCGTTCCAGGCGGAACAATATTAAAATATGCTTTTTCGGAAACTTCTCCCTAATGTGGATGATAGAGAGCTTCTCTTTGACAACATACACAGTATCCCCAGACCTCGATCTGTCTCTGGATCTCTACCTAGAGATACTCTTTTACATGTTCATTATTTTCCAGTAGAAGAACGTATCCTTCGAGCAGCTACTGTAGATCAGCGGAAGATATAGATATTTTATGTGGTTTACAACTCTTCCTGGATTTTAACAACAACTATTTCCAAATGCAGGGCTCTAGCTCCTATTACATCGGCTCTACGCTCACACGAGATCCAAAATCGTTGGGGCTTCCCAGTCAAATGTAATTCTTGTCTATAATGGATCGTCATATGTAATTTCGGTTCTGGATGCTGGGGCCAAACTTCTTTCGGATTGAGACATTTCAGATAAACTACCAAGTGCTCCACGGAAGCCACCTCCACCTCAATCTGAATGGTCCTCTGCTTTAAACATACATAGTTATTATTGCTGTTTGAATCCTGTTGATATATCTATTGTATAACTTAAGGTGCATACACACACAACGATTCTTTGAACGATAATCGTTTAAAAAAATCGTTCACTTTCTGAGTCAAACGATGAACGATTATTGTTCATGCGCGTTCACGTTTGTAGTTCAGTCAGACTTGTCAACTCAACGATTTTCGTTAAGTTAATATGCAAAAATCGTTTGTAGTTCATAAAAATCGTTCATTACATTTAAATGAACATAGTAAATGAACAACTTTAGTAAACGATTTTAGTTCATTTTTTCAAGGTAGAAAATCGTTTACTAAAATCGTTCATTAACTCAATCGTTGTGTGTGTATGCAGCTTTAGATATAAAATAGGAGTCTACTTTTCTCTTACTTTCTCAGGACCGTTCTCGAATATGGCAAGCGCATTATTCTAGGATTTGAGAGTCACTAGAATGTTTTCTTTATTACTGTTTTTATAAATGTGATTGACACTTGTCAATTTTTACAAGAACTACACTACTACACTAGCAAGGCCCTCGTCTGGTACAAAGTCTATATCACTATTATACCAATACATGACCCCTTCAACCTGACAAAATCAAAGAATGGTATATTTTCCAGGACACAAATTTTTCAGCATATAACAATTGACCTCCTTTTAAAGACTCACATATTCCATGCGAATATTATCTGCATCCATGTATAAGGAAAAGTTCTATAATATATTCCATAAAAGATATCTTTCCCCGCTTCGTAGATTCCTGATAGGGATTTCTGACTCCGACACATGCCCTAAATGCATCGGTTCAAACGCTACGTTTATGCATTGCATGTGGGACTGGCCCCTAATAACCTATTTTTGGAGACAGGTTAGGAGGTTCGTATTAATTTACCTCCTTAACTATTTACCTTTGACTGCAGAATGGGCAGTTTTGGGGTTTGTACCTTCTACAACACAAATGTTGCAGGGAAGCAAAAAACTGATTCCTATTATTTCGGCTGTTGCTTGTAAATGTATTTTACACCAATGGATTCATAAAGAACCTCCCTCTATACATTTATTTAAAACCAAATTATTTTGTGTTTCATAAGGACTGGTTGGAGGCTTCATTACATGAGGAACGTACTGAATAATTTTTTCATATTTTGGAGGGATTCATTGATTCTTTGTCAGAAGATATAAAAACTCAATTACATAAATGCTTTCACTCTACTCAATGGTACAAAACTAGACTTTTGATAGAAGATACCCCAATCAGTCTGCCAAGACCCGCCTCTGTGGTCCAATCTGACAGAAATGCCGCCCACGCCTGTTGATTTAGACAATTTACTTAATCCGTTTAATATTTAAAATGTATATATTGCTGGTTTTTGTTTTAAATACCATGTACTTTATTTTTGATTTTGTGTAATTGCCTACTATTGCATTTTCTATATACATTGCAATTGTTATGATACAATTTTTGTAAAATTGTTATTTGCTCTTTTCTGAATAAAAATAAGTTAAAAAAAATATATATATCAACCCATTGTCTAACATGACTTTCAAGCAGGGACCTAGAATGTGCTCTAGGTGCAGGCGGAGATGTCAGGAGCAGACTACCTACTGAGCCATGATTGTCTTTGAGAAACATGGCTAGGGGACTTTGCTAATATAACAGATGGCCCTCTGCTGTGCACCAGTACTGATCTCTGCACACTTCATCTTTGCATACTTTCTGCAGTAAATGATGTTAGTATTTCTAAGGTAGCAAGGGAGAGACGTGCTCAGAGTTGGCAGGAAAGTTCAAAGATCAGAGTATTTTTTTTGTTTTTAATTAGATATCACGTATTGTTCTTGTTGTAAATGGACACTGAAGTCCCTGACCTCCCTGTTAAAGTACTGTATTTCCATAGGGAGCACTGTTCTTCCTGCTCAAAATGATAATACCCTGATCTCTGCTCTGCACCCTCCACTAGGTGTCTTCATCACCTCCCGCCGATCTCTCAGTTTCCCTCATGTCACTGTAATTACCCTTTCTTGTGGGTGTCTGCTTCCCTGTACTCATCCTACCTTACACCCCCCCCCCCCGAACCAACCGCTCCCATTTGCCACACCACTAAATTTTATGCCACATACACACTGGCCATTATGGTTAACGATTGAACATGCAGGCCGGTGATGTCACTGAACGATAGTTAACTAAATCGTTCAGTGTATAGGCTTAATGTCGTTAACAACATTGGGTCCAGCAAACATTTAACGATTCGCTCCATGAGTGATATCATTAAGTGTGTATGTGCCTTTACTCTGTACCAGTCACCTCCAATTTTTCCTCCTGTTCTACACTTCAATGTGCTTTCACATGCTGGTCACTGAAACCTCAAAACACAATTTAGTATGGGGGGTGCCATAGCACATGCTTGCTCCGGGTGCTATGGTCTACACTTTGCCTCTGCCCACAGTATTATACACATTTGTTTCTGAGATTTTTTTTTATTCTCTTTTTTTTTATGAATTTATTAATGTCGTCCTTAACAAAGAGTATTACTCTGTAGTTTATCAATTCTCCCCAACAATACTAAACTGAGAAGACTGCTCTTGCTATTTTCCAACTGCTGTTTTACAAACATTTGGAACACAATCACAAGGGCAGTGAATAAAAAGTACTTTCCTGACAGAATGGCGTCTTTCAGGATATCATCATCCACAGAGTGCATGTGGTCTTCTCAATGCTTTAGTATGAAACCAATGTTATCTGTAGGACAAGAGATCTGGCCACAAACACACACTTATGGCATAGTGTAACACCTTAGATAGTGGATTCCATTTAAATCCATGGTTTAATTTGAGCAACTTTATTCTGGCAAGAGTGTGCTATATCCCTCCTGTACAATTCCAGATATTAAACTCATTATCATGGTTCACAAAGACCACAAGCAGTGGCCCAAATACCTATTAATTGAACATTTGTCTACTACATAACACACATCATCAAGCGGGAATTTTGACATGCTTAAAGTGTTATATTAAACCATTCATTAGTATAAATTGCATATATTTTATTTTGATAAGTGTGCCTGCAGTCTACAATATAAAACTGAACTGGGGAACTTTAAATTTACTGGTGCCTCCTTAAATTACTTACTGTTTCTGAATGGGGAATATATTTCCTGGGATAGCTATTCCTTGTATAGTGCTCTAATACTGTGGGCTTTATTTATAAAGTGTACGTGATGTAAACTGCTAAATTCCTTGGTCTACACAAAGCACTGGTGTACTTACTCTCCTGGTGTTTGCAGAGACTGTAGTGTGCTTAGGTTTGCAGAAAGGTAAACAATTAACACAGTTGGACTCAAAAAAAATGTAGTTACCACAGTCTATGCTCCTTTAAAGGGGCCTATGTATCAAATCCTGATTAGATAAATTGTGAAATAAAAATCACCAGTCAGCTGCCTTATAACTTACATTTTATATGTTTGAAAAACGACAGTTACGAGCAGACTGGTTAATACTTTCTCTCACAATTCTCATCAAGCTTTGATACTTAGGGTCGTATTTAACTAGCCGCTATAAGCAGTTTTCGGCTAAACTTTTTCGCCAATGACATTTTGGGAGGCGAAAACTTATCTCCATATTCAATTCCAAAGACTTTTCACCTACACGAAAAGTCAATGCAATGTAATCGGGGTACAAGTTTCACCTATGAATAGCAGGCAGAAAAAAGTGCAGAATTGCGGTTTTGGGGTGCAAACTTCGGGAAACCCCCGTGCACCCTTGGGACAGTCCCCCAAAGGTGAAAAATATCAAAGTTGGGGGACAAACTTAAAAACTACCAAAATAGACTACAGGGGAGTCCAAGCATGGGGCAGGTGTTTTGATTGCAGGTGCTTGCGGAAGGTGGATTTTTTAAGGATTTAAAAATTCACTTTAGCAACTTAAAAATATGCTAGCACCCATTTTCAAGTGTCTCAAATTTGCAGGGAGTAGTTATTTTCACCCAAAAAAAAAAAATGCTTAATGATATTCACCACTTGTGTTAAGTTGTGACAATTGCTGCCAATTAGCGCATTAAGTACCCCAAATACCTTCATTAGGGCTAATCAGGGAAATCTATAGTGATCCCCAATTTTAGTGCTTCTTTTGGGGGTTGTCAGGCTGAGTTCCCCATTTTTGACAGGACTTTGCCTGTTTCAGTTTTGCCGGGTGCCGTTTCCACGTGATAATTGAATACGGCAAAAAGCGGGAGCGCACCCGATATTTTTATGCATGCAAAACACGCGATGTAGGCGAAAAAGTATTGCGGGTGCGAAACTAATTGAAAACGGCCCCTAAATCCATCCCTTAACTAAATACTACGTAGTGCGCCCAAGACGACTGCCTCATTTGGTACCTTTGTGGGTAGAATATATAACCCATGGAAGTTATTTCCCAAAATGTCTTCACCAACCCTGCAATATGCTTATTGTGCTCTCTAGGTTTCGGTTGATTTTAATTATCTCGGTGTGGTTTTCTATTTTTTTTGCAACACCAAATCCTTGTACAATGTACCATGTTTTCTGATGTTTGTAAAGCGACTTTATGAGTCCTATGGGAGAAAAGCGCTATATAAATAAAATTATTATTATCATCAATTAAAGTAAACTTCCATTATTGGTACACTGGCTGGAGTACACAATCCACAGAATCATAACATGAAGGTGCAAAGTGGCTTCCACATTCCGGCAGAATGAACAGCAAGAAACACCTCCAATAATAAACCTTCTCATTTTACACTACAAAACCTTGTTTTGGCTCTTCATTGCTAAACAAGTGAGTCAACTCATACAGAATGAAACAATCACAGAAATGTAATTTAAACTTTTTTTTCCCCTTATACTTCATATATGTGTACTGCATAATGTACAGACACCTAGGGGAAGCCACTTTTTTGGACTGGCTAAAATAATGTTTAAAGGCAAAGCTTATAAGGATACAGCTTCTCTGAAGCAAAGAAGACTATATTGCATGGTGTCACCTGTGCTGGCCCTGCGATAGTGTTCCCAAAGTTTCAAGGCCAAGCTAGAGGAAATAGAAATTATGGTAAAATGTATTGATTTGGCATGTACTGCATGATTTAGTTTTAAGTGTTTAGTAACCTTTTAGCACAGATACAACTAGCTATGTACAGCCAAATACATTACTATTGCTATATGGGGTTTCTAATTTTGATCTTATAACAAATGTTTTTAAAATAACAGATCCAATATGGGTCTCCCCTAAGCTGAGATTGGGTCCCTTTACTATGCATGTTATTTCAGGTAACTTTATAATGAGGTCACCCAGCATTACATAATGCATAATGCAGTGGTCTATATTCCAACTTAGAGATAAGTACTCCATATTAAAAGGAAAAAATAAAACACACAATACATTCTCTAACTTTTGTACTGCTTTTATCCATGTATTGTTTATTTAGGACCCCTAACAATAATTAAAAAAAAACAACCCAGATTAAATAAATATATTTATACAGGTTATGTTCAATCAGTGTTGCTTATCAAATTAATCAGCAGTCTCTGGTGCATCCTATCCGCATCGCGACTTAGATGCTTTTTTGGTGAAAAAAAAGACACCCAGCACTAGCAGTCTCACTGGACCTAGCGCACCGAGAGGGGCTGTTTAGCACGACTGCAGCAATAATGTATAAGTACACATCTGTAATTATGCATATGTATGCTTGTCACCATGTATTTATTTATTATGTCTATCAATGCTACTGTATTTCTCACTATATAACTTTGTGTATCTCTATAAAATAATGCAGATAATGATTAGAAAACTAATTGTGACAACTTTATATAAGCCTTTTGCCTTTCATTTTATGCATATACACATTTGCTGCATGTACTTTGTTTTTTTATAGACATAAAAATATAATGGGAATATTTACAGCACTTTTCACACTTCTTTACCTATTAGATGACACAGCAAAGTAAGGGGTCTGCCTTTTCTCCCCATGCACAAAATATTTTCCCTTTAATATACATGTATATTAAAATTTTTAATTTTTCTCACTGGGGTCAGTGGTTCTTAAACTCGGTCCTCAGATTCCAAACATATCACATTTTTCAGGTCACCTAGCAAGTGCACTCATTACTCACTGACACACTTTAAGGGTCCACAGGTGGAGCTAATTATTTTTCTTGTGATTCTGTGAGATCTGGAAAGCATGCACTGTTTGGGGTCCTCAGGACAGAGTTTGAGAACCTGTGGTTCAAGGTAAAACTGGATTTTGATGAATGAAAATAAATGTAAAACAAATATAAAAACGAAATTAAACACTAAGCCACTCAGTTTAGTGCTTTCCTGCATGCATATAAAGGAGAACTCTTTAAGACTGAAGTCATGTATTACAAGGAAGTGTAAGCACACAGTGTACATAGCGCCATATTTTATTGCATTTACCTTTACATTTTCATGATCACTTGTTTCATTATTGAGTAGTCACATGAAAGACAAGACACTGGTTTCTCCTCTCCATAACTTAAGCCTCATACTACAATCACTGCTTTTATATTTCTTATAGGAATTCTTCCCTTTCAACACTGATAATTAACAATTTAGAAAAAAACTAAAGCTTCCTATAATTGTTCATACACTGCATATATAAATTAATTGCAAATAAACCACACTGAATGTGTATTTTTTTTATCTGGATTTATATTTATATGGCGATCCCACATACAGGGAACACACACACACACATACGTGAGCTCTCTCCAGAAAATAATAACATAAAACATCATTGTGTCATTCTCAAATCTAACACAGAAATTCACATTTTTTTCACCTCCTATTGAAATGAAGCTGAGATTACCCAGTTTAGTCCCCATAAGGTCACTCACAATTCCCTTTGCATGTGGTAATTAAAAGTAAAATAACTTCTGACAGGCTGCATTTAGTGTGAGTGAGGTTCATGTGGCAGCAGCCTAGCTGTGCTATACACTATCCTTGTGTATCAATGCCTGTTTCCCTATAGATTGTAAGCTTGCAAGCAGGGCCCTCTTACCTCTATGTCTGTCTGTTATTACCCTGTTTTGTTCTATCAATGTTTCCAATTGTAAAGCGCAACGGAATATGCTGCGCTATATAAGAAACTGTTAATAAATAAATAAATAGTCTTTATGTTGTATACTGTTCTGAAAGCACCTGGATAGCTGACTAAAGACTGCATAGAGTAAATAATTCTGTCTTATTACTGATTTGCTATTGCCTTCCATCAAAGCTCCAATTTTCTTTATATTAACTTTCTTTCTGTTCCCCACCATTTTAGCAAACACGCGCCCTTCTTTTATCCCTATGCTGCCTGCTCCACACCTATTTGTAGACCTTGCTTAATGACATTATGGTCATGTGACCAGACGGACTTACGGTTCTCTATTGGTCCGGGTAAGAAGGAGGACTAGAAGATGCTTTCACACTGTCATCATGTGACTGGTGGCTGGTGGCAAACAGAGCAGCAGATGATTCCAGGAAGTGGAATCGTTTTTTCAATAGTGTTGCTGCATAGGTGTGCCCAGAGCACAGAAGGAGTGTCAGTACAGTTGTACCTGACTGCAGTGTGACATGCAGACTTGTAGGAATTAGGAAGCTACATTTAACATGTGTGCTTATATTTTATTTAATTTCTGCTATTTATTAATCTAGCATTATGCTAAAATATAATTCATGTTATAGTCATAAATAGATGAAAGCTAGTTATACATTCCTCTCATTATAAGTTTTGCTATGTGTAGACAGAAACGTGAAAATAATTTCAAGTGACAACTGCAGGTCTATCCCCTGCTTTTATATATATATATATATATATATATATATATATATATATATATATATATATATATATTTTAAATATTTTTTTTATGGAAAAAGAAGTTCAGAGCAGTGGGTGGCAATAGGGGGAGGGATTGGGATAGGCTGCTTTTAGGGTTAGACTGCAGGGAGGGGGATTAGGTTTAGGCTTCGAGGGGGAGGGTTAGGTTTAGGCAGCGGTAAAGTTTGGTTAGGGATAGGGTTAGTGTTAGTATACTTACCTGCAGGTATCGGCCGGTGTCTGGATTCTGACTCCCGCATCCCATACCAAACCCGTTTATTTGATTCAGTGCCCTTATAATATAAACAGACACAATGTATAAGCAGTGTCCATGTTCCTTATGGCTATGTTTAGTGTGAAATAACAAAGAGTGCCCCAGACTACAGTAGGTTTAGAATTCCAGTGCGACGATTGTTCCTGCCGCAATGAGAGAAATTTAGGTTGCAGCCAGGACAATCATCTCACTGGGATTCTTTAAAATCCTTGTATGTTTTATATTTATTACTGTATTATTGGCATAGATCTGATATTGCATACATTTTATTAGTGTTGTTTTAGTAGCTTGTTTTATTATATTATAACCTTTTAAAATATGTAATTATACTGATAATTAATGTTTATAGCATTAGCATTTTCTTATTTGGAGCTCTTGGCTATAATTTGTTCTAGTACTTAATTATTTTGAGACAATCTTTTGTTGCCTAAGAACATATGTTGCATAGGAAGTTTGCTTATCCTTTCCCTTTAATAACATCTAAAGGCCCCCATACATGGTGCAATATACACCTTGCGATGCGACGGCCGTTCCGATGGCCGAGACATCAGGCGGTCCCCACATATGGAGCCGACCGCCCAATATGCCAGCGACCCCCACCCGCATAGCGATGTATAGGATCGTACACCACTTCCCCAGATCAACTGAACATGCAGAAAGGTCTGGAGGAGCGATGTACACGCACGCACTGACCGATATCATACCCACATATAGAACACTATAGCAGCAATATAGTTCTAATCGCACCGTGTATGGGGTCCTTAAGATTATGTGATAAACAGTTATGTGACAGAAATGCCTCTAATTGTATGAAGCCCTTTACAGTGTTTCTAATAATTGTCTGTTTTAGCTGTTTACTTCGGTTTCTCTGTATTTTGGTATCTAGATTTCACTCTTTTTATTTTTGAAAAGGAATTCACTATGTGCTAATGTTTTTGAGTTGCAACCAAACTATTTATTACACATGAAGGAGTAAATTTACTGAATGTTGATTTTAATCGATTAAAAATCAATCAACTTCGATGTGTTTCACGGGCTAAATCGCACATTTACTAACACTTAAAAATCAATATAAAAAATCATCTGTTAGTAAATGTATGATTTAGCCCCTGAAATACAACATTGATCTTCATGCTGAATATCTGATCGGTATTTATAGTATAACTTATACACAGAAGTCACATATTATACGTGCACTGCTGAACGCAGATTCCCGATGGTCAGGAATCTGCGCATGCACTGGACCCATACTGCGCACGCAGCGCGGCAGCAGACAGATTGAGGCATGCCGCCACCGTTGGGGGGGGGGAGGGAAGGGGCTAGGATCTCTGTCAGCTGCAGATTTCTTGGCCTCTCTCCCTCATGGTCACTCAGCCAGCCAGGGATCACGCAGATAATCCGACGCTCCATGGACGCATGTAGGATCATTAATGCATGCTGGACGCATTACTCCTCCTGCTGCAGTAATATAATTGCAAGAACAGAAATGAAAAGCTGCTTGCATGCAGCTTTGCAATTCCGTCCACTACTGAATCACCCCCAATGTTTTCAGGTTGCTAGATAACCTAACCGCATTCACTTTACACATAGAGGGCCTGACTCATTACTGATCAAAACTGCTTTTACGCATGCAATCGGCCTATTGTTGCATTCTGCGCATGCGTATGCATCGCAATGCGTGAAGGCTTCACTGCGATCGGGATTGTGATCGCAGTGACTACGCACACCGATCACAGAGTGATTGACAGGAGTACTGTACCCTTTTTGGGGTGGTGACGGGGGCTGGGTGGTGGCAGTTGTGCCAGTGCATTTTAACACTGTTGCAGGGGCATGCATAATTTAGCCATATGCAGCTTGGTCTTTCACTGCGTGCGATGAGGTTAGCAATTCTTGAGTAAGGTCAGACCTTGTGCAAGTGTGCGTGAGGCTGTGATTGTACTCTGTTACCTATGGTTTTGCAGTCTTGCTAAGTATTACGGATGTGTGTAAGTAAAGTGAGAGTTCTTATGTTAGGCTGCTTATGGCATTGCAATTGCAGTCACTAGCATATCTTCACAGTGAGGCTGCATGCGTAATTGCTATTCTGTAGAGATTCCATTCACAGACAGGCACTCTTACATGCACTTTTAGAATTTGCTGGTATAATTCAGAAGATTGGTGAGGGGCAAAGACTTTGGAAATCATTGTGCAGATTTTCCAGCCTCATGAGAATTGACAGCTCTCTTTATGAGGATCTCAGAAAAATACTTTTCCTGTGTGGTGAAGGCCAGTCATTTATAGTGAATACTTTTTTAAAATAGGACAGGGCAAGCCAAACACATTCCTTATTGCCATCCTGTTGATTGACACTCTTGGCTGTTCCTCATCGTAATGGTACAGTTACTTTTTGCGACAAAGAAAATAATATTGGATTGTTTTGATGAATACCTTAATGAAAAAGTATATCTTAATTTTTTGGGTTCCCCTTACCTATTTTTATGACTTAGATAAAGGTATGAACACATTGAAGGTCAAATTTGCAGAAATCCATAAAATTCAAAATGGTTCAGTAACTTTCTATTTCTAGATGATATCTATGAGCTACAGATGGCACTGTGCAAGGGCGAAACTAGGTATTTGAAGGCCGCATAGCAAAAGTTTGTAAGGGCAATAGCCCTCTGTGTGTATAAGCACCGTGACTCCTTGGGCAATAGCCCTCTGTGTGTATAAGCACCGTGACTTCTTGGGCCTTAGGGTCTGATTCAGAACCGCACGTAAGCGGCCGCTCGTTCGCTCCGAGCGATATTCACACAACTGCGCATGCGTACGGCTCGTAATACGCATGCGCGAACCAGTCAGTGCGGTCGAAATTCATGTGCTCGCAAAATAGCGAGTGCCTGCTAATTTGAGTGACAGAATGAGGCGTTTGTGGGTGGTAACAGGGGAAGGTGCTTGAAAACGGGGAGTGGTGATCCGAACGCAGGCGTGCCAAATGGTCAAAACGGGCGTTTTAAGAGTGTGCATAAGTAACAAAGCAGCGTCATCGACCACGTCACTTGGTTGTTTCTTAGCCTGAACTGCTCGCATGATTGCGGTAGGAAAATCCAACCACAAGCACTGCGAGCAGTTCATTCACCTTTCGATGTACTCGATTAATCAAATAAATAGCGGAGATGACGTAGGATGCGAGCGGCCAGGGGGTGTTTTTTACAAAAAAAAGACTGCATGTTTTGTTCGCTCGTTCAGACACAGAGGCGTCAACAGACCGCAAAGAGCGAACGGTCAATTTAAATAGCCAGCCCCTTTTTCTGGAAGAGCGAGCGCAAATAGCGTCCAGCTCTGAATCAGGCCCTTAGCCCTCTGTGTCCATAACACAGAAGTACTGTGACTCAGTAGTGAGTGGCAATGTTTCATAGATGTTCTTTAAACTGTGGTTTCTGTCGCTTAGTAACCAGCCAGTTCACTGCAGCCTTAGGTGAAAACAATATTGTGAGCTGTGAGGTGGTCTAAATTGACTGTAAATGACTGCCAATTAATGCTATTGGGGTTAATAATACTCTAGGATCAAAAAAAGCCCAAATTCTGAGACTTTTAGCTTTTTTTTTTCACGGCAGGCTTGCCAAATCCAAAGCCGGACGACGAATCAGAATCAAATCCAGCAAATATGGACCGGCGCACATCCCTAGACAAAACTAGACACAGTAAGTAAAAATTAAAATATTGTTAGATTGAAGGAAGCAATGATTCACTGTTATAAATGGTTATGTATTTACCTAGAATAGTTATTTTAGAATAGTTATTTTTATTAAAAATAATGGCCTTGACTACTGTGAAAAAACTTTTAAAACTTAAATGACTATATAATGTGAAATCTAGAACCTCATCCAGGCTCCAGCAGAGTTCAGACAGTGACCCTCAAATGTATTATCTTACAGTCAGGGGTGTAGGGAGGGCGGTTCCAGTGGATCGCGTCTAACTGGCAGCTGTCTAAGCATCAGAGGCACTTCCGTCTTGTGCCTTCCCCACTGCAACCTTGAACGCTGACCTCTGAAGTGATCGGAGGCTAAGGAAGCCTCCGATAATTTCAGAGGCCAGCATTCCCAGTGATGCAGTCAGCGTCACCCGCGCGTTGAGGATCCTGTGCAGCCGCGCCTGCTGAACCTAGTTGGATCCAGTCAGCACGGCAGCCGGAACAACAGTCCACGACAACGGACGCGATGGATCAGGTAAGTACTGGGGGGGTGGGCACGACTTTAAGGGGCAGAACTACAGGGGCACTACTTTAAGGGGCAGAACTACAGGGGCACTACGTTAAGGGGCAGAACTACAGGGGCACTACGTTAAGGGGCAGAAACAGGGGCACTACTTTAAGGGGCACAACTACTGGGGGCACTGCATATGGGCACATATACAGGAGGTACTGCATATGAGCACCACTACAGGGGGCACTGTATATGGGCACAGCTACAGGGGGCATTTATGGGCACAACTACAGAGGGCCCTGCATAAGGGGTACAACTACAGGAGTGATACGGAAGGAGGCTGGAAAGCTGGGGCAGGAAGATGGAGAGACAGGGGGAAGAAGGAGAATATATTTAGCCCTCCATGCTCCACTTTGATGCTGCCCCATATCTTTATTTTTGGACCCGCCTCCTCCCTGGAACACTTTAGGGTGGCGCCATAGCACACACTTGCTCCGGGCACCCAGGCTACACCTCTGCTTACAGTGGCCACTGGTGAGAAATCAACACACATGCAGGTAGATGTGCGTATAGAGAATTATCCACTTATTTCTCCAAACGGGTTTTTATAACATTGTCGTTTCTATGCAAGTTTCACTTGTATAAAGGGCGTTATCAGCCCTGGCTTAACCAATCACATTACAGTGCTCAGCTTATCTGTAGCTCATTGCTTAGCTAATCATGTTACACTATTTGAGCATAAATATAGATTAATGCTCTTTGTTTAATAAAAGCTGTGTTATTTACAGGGGTAAAACTATAGTTACATCTTTCTAAAATGTTCCAGCATTTGAATAAATCACACACATTTATGAAGCTGTGCAAGGCTATGGTTATGCAGTTCTAAGCTATTCTAATGCTTGTCATTATAAATATCACAAGATGGTTCCTTAGTCAGCAATATGGCATCCTAACTTTCACAATAACTATGTAGATATTGAAACAATGATTTCATTTTCATAAAACTGGATTTGCAGGAGACAGTCTGTCCAGTACCTTAAGCTGGGAGCTGGAGGAAAGAGCGCCCAGTCTTCTCCCATAAATCTTCTACTCATCTGTTCTCACTCGTCTTTGCCGCAGTCGTGCGTAACAGCTCCTCTTGGAGTGCCTGGTCCCATGAGAGACTACTAGTGCCGGGCATCTTTTTTGCATCTATGTTTGCCAAAATCCATCTAAGGGGCATATTCAATTAGCCGCGAAAGTCTTATCCTTTTTTCATGCTGGACTTTTTGACGACATCGCTGGTTTTCCATACGAAAAAGTATCGCGCTCATCCCCACTTATCCCCGTATTCAATTAGAAATCGGCAAAAGCTGGACCCGGTGAAATCAGACCTAGCGAAAAGTCCTGTCAGATTTAAGGAAATCAGCCTGACACCGACCAAAAGATGCACTGACATTGAGGATCACTATAGATACCCCCGAATAGGCCTGCTGAAGGTGTTTGAGTGCTCTCAATAGTTGCTAAAGTGGTGAAGAATAGAATTTAGCAATTTTTTTTGCAGAAGATAAATAGTCCCAGCAAACTTGGGGTACATGAAAATGGATGCTAGCATATTTTGAAGTTGCTAAAGTGAAGTTTTAAAATACACCTGTAATCTCAAAAACACCTGGGGCATACTTGGGGACCCCCCTGGAGTCTATTTAGCTACTTTTTAAGTTTGTCCCCCAGCTGTGTTTTTTTTCGCCCCCAAAATGAAAGTACTTTTTTGAAGTGTTCTTACATTATTTTTAAACAGTTTACCTTTGGGGGACTGTCCCAAGGGTGCAGGGGAGTTTTCCAAAGTTTGCACCCCAAAACCCCAATTGTGCACTTTTTTCGACAGCTTTCATAGGCAAATCTTTTTTGCCTATTCCAATGCATTGACTTTCCGCACCGGCGAAAAGTCTTTGGAATTGAATACAGGTTTCAGTTTTCTCCTGGCGAAATGACGTCACCGGCTTATCGCGTCTAATTGAATATGGCCCTAAATTGCAATGTGCACGTAGTCTGTGCTGATTAATTTTAAATACAACATTTGTATATCTGTGTGTGAATAAGTCTCTCAATAAAAAAAAAATGTATATTAATGTGCTCCTTCTTAGAATACAAAATAATCCTTTAAATGGCTACTAAAGGAAGAAAAGTCACTTTACCCTTTAGGCTAAAAAGTACTTTTTATCCAACAGAAATAATAAGTCCACCAAAGTAGATTTCTGTAATGTTTCTTACAATTTCACTTTTCCTACTGTTCTTAAGTGCCTTTGTATTATGCCAAAACACTCCATAGAGGATTACAATTTAGAGGAGAGGAAACACATCTCAACATATCAAAATAACGTTTTATTAAAACTAGGGGTGAGCGGGTTCGGATTTCTGAAATCCGAACCCCCCCGAGCCCCCCCGATCCGAGTCCGATCCGAGTCAGGCTCGACTTTTCCCGCCTGACTCGGATTCTGAAATCGAGGCAAAACGTCATCTTCCCGCCTTCCGAGTCTCGCGGGTTTTGGATCCTATATAAGGTACCCACGTCGGCGCCATTTTCTCACTCGGCTGTGGACAGTGAAGAGGGAGGGTGGGAGTTAGGGCTGTGTAGTGTAGTGTAGTGTAGTGCTGCTGTTGTCCACTACTTCAAAGTCCATAGGGGCTGGCTGTGTTGTGCTGTGCTGCTGTTGTTAATAGGGGCTGTGTCCACTACTTCAAAGTCCATAGGGGCTGGCTGGACTGTGTTGTGCAGTCAGTTCTCCATAGGGGCTGTGTCCACTCCAAAGTCCTGTGCAGTGTCCCAGTCCTAAAGAGGTGCTGTAGTGTTGTCCAGGGGGTGCTCTGTCCATCAGGGGTGCTCCCCCCAAGTGCTAAAAAAATAATATATTTTCTGTGTTTGTGAATTGTGTGCGCAGTAGCCGCACGTGCATCAACAAAGTAGTGCCAAGCGTGCGCCTGTGTCATAAGTAAAGGGCCGGCTGGCTTGACCGTTAAAGGGTGCTGTAACCCCCGAAAGTACACTCCAGTCCAAACCAAAAAAAAATTATTTTCTGTGTTTGTGAATTGTGTGCGCAGTAGCCGCACGTGCATCAACAAAGTAGTGCCAAGCGTGCGCCTGTGTCATAAGTAAAGGGCCGGCTGGCTTGACCGTTAAGGGTTCTGTAACCCCCGAAAGTACACTCCAGTCCAAACCAAAAAAAAAATTATTTTCTGTGTTTGTGAATTGTGTGCGCAGTAGCCGCACGTGCATCAACAAAGTAGTGCCAAGCGTGCGCCTGTGTCATAAGTAAAGGGCCGGCTGGCTTGACCGTTAAGGGTGCTGTAACCCCCGAAAGTACACTCCAGTCCAAACCAAAAAAAAAATTATTTTCTGTGTTTGTGAATTGTGTGCGCAGTAGCCGCACGTGCATCAACAAAGTAGTGCCAAGCGTGCGCCTGTGTCATAAGTAAAGGGCCGGCTGGCTTGACCGTTAAGGGTGCTGTAACCCCCGAAAGTACACTCCAGTCCAAACCAAAAAAAAAATTATTTTCTGTGTTTGTGAATTGTGTGCGCAGTAGCCGCACGTGCATCAACAAAGTAGTGCCAAGCGTGCGCCTGTGTCATAAGTAAAGGGCCGGCTGGCTTGACCGTTAAAGGGTGCTGTAACCCCCAAAGTACACTCCAGTCCAAACCAAAAAAAAAATTATTTTCTGTGTTTGTGAATTGTGTGCGCAGTAGCCGCATGTGCATCAACAAAGTAGTGCCAAGCGTGCGCCTGTGTCATAAGTAAAGGGCCAGCTGGCTTGACCGTTAAAGGGTGCTGTAACCCCCAAAGTACACTCCAGTCCAAACCAAAAAAAAATTTATTTTCTGTGTTTGTGAATTGTGTGCGCAGTAGCCGCACGTGCATCAACAAAGTAGTGCCAAGCGTGCGCCTGTGTCATAAGTAAAGGGCCGGCTGGCTTGACCGTTAAGGGTGCTGTAACCCCCGAAAGTACACTCCAGTCCAAACCAAAAAAAAAATTATTTTCTGTGTTTGTGAATTGTGTGCGCAGTAGCCGCACGTGCATCAACAAAGTAGTGCCAAGCGTGCGCCTGTGTCATAAGTAAAGGGCCGGCTGGCTTGATCGTTAAAGGGTGCTGTAACCCCCAAAGTACACTCCAGTCCAAACCAAAAAAAAAATTATTTTCTGTGTTTGTGAATTGTGTGCGCAGTAGCCGCACGTGCATCAACAAAGTAGTGCCAAGCGTGCGCCTGTGTCATAAGTAAAGGGCCGGCTGGCTTGACCGTTAAAGGGTTCTGTAACCCCCAAAGTACACTCCAAACCAAAAAAATATATATTTTCTGTGTTTGTGACTTGTGTGCACTGTGGCTGCACGTGCATCAACAAAGGAGCAGCGCCAAGCGTGCGCCTGTGTCCCATAAGTAAAGAGCCGGCTGGCTCATTTCTTAAAGGGTGGTGTAACCCACAAAGTGCACTACTCTCCAGCAAAAATAAAAAAATATTTTCTGTGTTTGTGTGCGCTTTAGCCGCACGTATATATATCAATATAACATAAATGGAGGACCAAACTTTCTCTGATAAAAATAAAATAGGGAAAGATCAAGAACCACTTCCTACTAGTGCTGTTGCTGCTGCTGGGAGTTGTTCATCATCCCAGAGAGGAAGTAGGAACATCACTACTTTTACTAAACAATTGACCCTCCAACAGTCCCTAGCGATGAGGATGAAGTACGACAGCAGTCATCCTGAAGCAAAACGTATAACTGAGGCCTTGACTGCTATGTTGGTGTTAGACGTGCGTCCGGTATCCGACATTAGTGCAGTGGGATTTAGACAATTGATGGAGGTAGTGTGTCCTCGGTTCCAAATCCCGTCTAGATTCCACCTGCATCCTCAAAGCAGCAGCGACAAGCGTGCGTCTGTCTGTTAAAGGGTGGTGACACCCTCAAAGTGTGCTACACAAACAATAAAAATATTCTTCTTTTTTCTGTCTTTGTGAATTGTGTGGGCTGTAGCCGCACCTGCATCCTTAAAGCAGCAGCGACAAGCGTGCGTCTGTCTGTTAAAGGGTGGTGACACCCTCAAAGTGTGCTACACAAACAATTAAAATATTGTTCTTTTTTTTTCGGTCTTTGTGAAATGTGTGGGCTGTAGCCGCACCTGCATCCTTAAAGCAGCAGCGACAAGCGTGCGTCTGTCTGTTAAAGGGTGGTGACACCCTCAAAGTGTGCTACACAAAGAATAAAAATATTCTTCTTCTTTTTTCTGTCTTTGTGAATTGTGTGGGCTGTAGCCGCACTTGCATCCTCAAAGCAGCAGCGACAAGCGTGCGTCTGTCTGTTAGAGGGTGGTGTAACCCTCAAAGTGTGCTCCACAAACAATAAAAATATTCTTTTTTTTTTTCTGTCTTTGTGAATTGTGTGGGCTGTAGCCGCACTTGAATCCTCAAAGCAGCAGCGACAAGCGTGCGTCTGTCTGTTAAAGGATTACATCGGTGACAGCATCCAAGTAGGCATGTCAGACAGTCCGTACCTGTACTGGCAGGAAAAAGAAGCAATTTGGAGGTCCCTGTACAAACTGGCTCTATTTTACCTGAGTTGCCCCCCCTCCAGTGTGTACTCCGAAAGAGTGTTTAGTGCAGCCGGGAACCTTGTTAGCGAAAGGCGTAGGAGGTTGCTTCCACAAAATGTGGAGAAGATGATGTTCATAAAATGAATGATCAACTCTTCCAGGGAGACCAGCCTCCAGAACGTACAGAGGGACCTGTGGTTCCAGCAGGGACGAATTAATACTCTGTGAGGATGAGGATGTACATAACACTGAAGAGGGTGAGGAATCTGTGGATGAGGAGGATGAGGACGACTTCTTGCCTCCGTAGAGCCAGTTTGTGCAGGGACAGATTAATTGCCAGCTTGTTTTGTGGGGGCCCAAACGAACCAATCATTTCAGCCACAGTTGTGTGGCAGACCCTGGCGCTGAAATGATTGGTTTGTTAAAGTGTGCATGTCCTGTTTATACAACATAAGGGTGGGTGGGAGGGCCCAAGGACAATTCCATCTTGCACCTCTTTTTTTTCTTTGCATTATGTACAGTTTGGGGCCTAGTTTTTCAATGCCATCCTGTCTGCCACTGCAGTTTCACGCCTAGATGGGTCACGTGTTTGTGCCGCCCACTCGTGTCGCTTAGCATAGTCATCCAGCTACCTCGGTGCAACCTTTTGGACATAAAAACACTATTGTGAGGTGTGAGGTATTCAGAATAGACTGGAAATGAGTGGAAATTAAGGTTATTGAGGTTAATAATAGCATAGGAGCAGAAAAACCTACAAATTCTGTGATTTTAGCTGTTTTTATGCTTTTTTTCAAAAAAATACAGATCCAAAACACAAAACCCAGAACCCAAAACACGGAAGGGTGGTTTTGGCAAAACCAATCCAGATCCAAAACACGAAGAAAGATCCAGATCCAAAACCAAAACACAAAACACGAAAAGTGGCCGGTGCACACCCCTACTTAAAACCAACAGCTTTAAAATCCACCAATACCAATAAAGGTAAGGCAGATATCAGATATTTAGGGGAGAAGCCACCACGCACCCCAGATTACATATGCAGTAAGTCCACAAGGTCTACTGGAAAAGGACCAGAAATGACTGCTGGTTACATGGAAACATTTCCCTAGATGTTAATCCTGGTACTTGTGGTTCTTTCTAAAGTTCACTAACCGCAAGATCACATAAGCAGTAAAGCAGCGCACACACTTGGCAATATTAATGAGCAATTGAATGATTAAGACATCGTAATCATTTAATCATGCACAAATTGTGCACTATAATGTCAGAAACAACCAGCGATGCACGCTCCCGACATCTATCGTCGCCTGAAAATGCAGGTCTATCTGCCGATAACGACAGATTGGCCATGTTCAGGGATGAGGGAGGGTGCCTACACTGAACTACATATTGTTCAGTGTAGGCACTACAGGCGATAGGAACGACTGTACGATTACGGTGTCGTAACCGTACTGTCTTTCCTAATCGCCAAGTGTGTATGTTGCTTAAGTCCACAAGGTCTCCCAGGAAAGAACCAGAAATTACTGCTAGTTATACTGTATGGAAACATTTCCCCAGATCTTAATTCTGGTACTTGTAGTAAATATAGGAAAATATCTAAATAGAATTTAATTGTGTTTCACCATCGGGACGCATTCAACTTCTGTTTCCGGTCCTCCTCTTTCATTGGCTGAATAAAGAGGGATAGTCCGGTGTATAGGCATACATCACTACAGAGCTCAGAGGACCAAGTATTAATCTGGGCCGTAACTAGGGTAGTGCGACCAGTGCCATGGCAGAGGGCACCGCAGGGCAGGTGGCGCTGTTTGGGCCTGTCAATTTTCCTGTTTATTATCATTCTTACTTGTAGCTTTTCCCCAGCACCTCCTGGCTGTCTCAGGAGTGTTCCTGTCTCTTCCCTAGCCCTATGAAGTGATGGCCATTTTTCAGGTGCACTATCTTATGTCCCTATTTAAAAAATGGGGGGGAGGGACGCCAATGCTCTCTCTAGCACAGGGCACCAAAAAGTCTAGTTACGGCTCTGCTACTAATGTACTGTGCTCTGCCAAAAGTGTCCTCCAACCGCTACCGGAACTTGTGTTACACCCGCAAGTAATACACAGCCATCTTGACTGGGTCCAGTAATAGACATATGTGACGCTTCACTTAGGTGAAGTAGAGCTAATAGGATGGTAAACATAACAACTAGGGGGTACTAGTAAATAATAAATACCCAGAAGAGGAAGTCCACCTTCACGGAACACATCTCCATAATCATTAATCCCATCTAAAGGTATACAAAAGGGTATATTGGAACAGTATGTTTCTCAGGACTGGTATAATAAGCTAAAAACACAAGATGAAAAATCGCAAGTAAACAAGTTAAAAAATAATAAAAATCACACCGTTGTAACTTACTACAGTATGATGTAAATAGGGTGTATCATTAGTTTATGGTGGGATAACTCTGAAAACAATCGTCAAACACTTATAGACCCAAACAAGGATGGAGAAAAAGACGGAAGGGAGACAGCAGGGATGCAGTTACTTCTAACAGCAACAGTGAATTTGCCTTACATTATTCCGAAGAATCCAGTGGAATTACAAAATTCTTTTAGAAGAAGCCAGCAACACCATCATAGAAACAAAAGAGCCCCTACCCATCAGGTAAGAGCAGAACTAGAGTAACCACAGATAGGGGAGGCAAAAAGACTTAATATACAATATTTCATCCAGAGCACTTAGTACTGTTGAATTACAGGTACTTAACAAAGGGCTTTCATTTGTACCCACAAACCCACACAATGATTTACAGTGTAAAGTTAATTAATATAAATTCTCCTATAGACTGAGATTAGGGGAATATTTTCAATATCAGGATGCATTTGTTTCTACCCACTTCGATAAATTCTTGATTCAACGCTATAAATTAAACTTTGATCCACAATCACATAACCCATCACAGAAAACATTCTCTAGATTACTAGACAATTCAGTCACCAGTTATGTGAAGGCTCCACAGGTGTTACATCATAATCTAACAAAAGTTGAACACAGCTTTAAGTGATCTTGGAAAGTACTGCAACATCATTATTTGCCCCATAGTCAAGGGGGAAGCCATTGCCATCCAGAACATTAGTGATTACAAAGCAGAGATTGAACGACAATTGGCGGATAATAGCACCTATCATTGACTGCAACATGATCCAATGGAAACATAAAAGAAGGAACTGGATGATATTCTTTTGGCAACCAAGAATAAGGGTCTCCTCACTGAGAGGTTATGGAAAGCATTATTGCATGATTTCTCTGTAGTACCAAATATTTACACCATGCCCAAGTTCCATAAAAGTCTTGTTTCTCCACCTGGGCAGTCTAACAGCTCTGAGATAGCATTTTACAACTATATGTAGCTAAGCAGCCCACATTTATTAAGGACACTACCCATTTTGTATTAATTTTGATCTCTTTGCAAGGGATTCCTGAACATGCTTTAATATGCAAGATGGATGTGTGCAGTCTATACACTACCATTCCTCATGAGCCTGTTTTACATACCATGTGGCAATTCCTACTTTCTCAAAATATGCAAGAGTTAAATATAAAATTGTTCATGGATTTTACGTCACAATTTTTTTTGTATAATGGAGGCTACTATCTACAATGATCCAGGTGTGCCATGGGAAGTAATGTAGCACATTTCTACACTAATATCTTAATGTTTAGGTAAGAAAGATGTATGTTCTTTGAAGACCCAGTAATAATTAAACATATTTTATTTTTTTCCAGGTATGTAGATGACTTCTTCATGCTCTAGGACGTGTGGTGAGGAACTTTTCCTGAATCTTATGGGTAAAATTACAACTTTATCTGCTGACTGATTCACCTACCAGCACAAGGTTTTCTAATCCCTCTCACGGCCGCAACAGTGTATCGAGTCCTCTTCATTCAGCGCCCACATAGGAAATGCCACATGTTGTTACTGCAGCAGCTAGAGGCAGCGGGGGACCATATAGCTGGCCTTTACAGAGGTGGATACCAGACAGTTTCCCAACAAGTATACTGCAGCGGTCACTCTTCTATACCCACGGACCACATTGGGCACAACTGCAGTCTCTTAACAAGGTGGACATTCACCTCACTGAGGAAAAGAGGTGAGACCAATGCACATACAGCACCTGCAGATGGACGTGGCTGCATGGTTCATTGTCAGAGATGCAGCTCTGTGCTCGAACAACTACACTAATTTGGGACTCTAAACTTTAACTAGGGCTGCTTATTTTTTATATTGCTTAGTATATTTATGAACATTTTAAGGAAACCCACACACATCTTTTTTTAAAAAGCATTTTTGGTCACAGTAATTGTTTTTCAACAATATATTGCTTTTTAACAATGTATTGATCTGTTTCACTGCAATGTGGTATTTAGTGTATCCTTAGCAGCAAATAATTTTAATTGAAGGCTGCCGTTTTTCTTGATTATTTGTCTTATTTTATGTTATAAAAAATGTTTATTAATTGGCAAACTAGTAGTATTATTAACAGTTATTTTAGCTGGCTTCATATACCCACAGCACTGTTTTATCTGTGTATTTTCTGACTTGCTCAAATCTACATGCATAAGGGGTTAATAGATGTTGCTATGCATGTGATCAGTGGCGGGATGCTGTGGCTTCAAAATGCGATGTGTGATGCATCCCATCCATAATTTGATGCATGATACATTCTACTCATATATAAATTTCTGCTACACAGTTGACATTGTGAAATGTGTTTCTTCAATAATAAATTTACTTGTAACTACATTGTCATCTAAACACTCACAATTGTTATTTCAAATCCATATACATTTGTCATGTTGTAATTATTATAATATTAGTGTAGTTAAACTAAGGCCCTCATTCAGAGCCGTACGCTCTGAGCAGAGCGCACGCTCTCTGAATGAGGGCCGGCCTCCATGAAAATGGAGTGTCCTCCTGGACGCTCGTATAGCTGTGGGTCACCACCCACAGGCTATACGAGCGTGCATTTTGATGGCCGCGATGGTCGTGACCATCGCGACCATCGGAATTGCGAGCCGGAGCTCCGGAGTGATTTTGGCTCTATCAGAGCCAAAATCACTCCCACTGACATCACTAGTGATGTCAGTGGCCCGGCTTCTGACGGGAGGCGTTCCCGTGGGAACGCCCCCGTCAGGGAGGCACGCCCCCGGCACGCCTACCAAAGGGGGCGTGCTGTCAATCAACATCGACAGCACGCCCCCTTTGATCAGACACAACGAGCGAAGGACTTTCCTTCGCTCGTCGTGTCTGGCGCATGCGCACGACGGAGCTCCCTCCGTCGTGCGCATGCTCAGTCCAGAACATCGACCCACTTGCGAGCGGACAGCCGCTCGCCAGTGGGTCTGAATCAGGCCCTAAATCTTTTTTTTTTTTAATTTAATTAATTAAAAATGGTGTCTGATGATTTCACAGATGGATCTCAACTTACAGTTTTTGTTTATAGTCATGCCTATTATATTACAAAGGGCCAGATCTTTCTCTATTTCAAGTGTATTTGACTGTAGAAAGGTAATAAGATGGAGATTTTAAAGAAACAGAATTTTTAGGTGAAGGAAACAATTAAATGGTTTACGGGAGACTCCTTATGAATATGTATATATTCTAAAAGTATATAACAAAATTGAAATAGATAAATGTCCATGAACAAAAACAAGTATAGCAATATCTAATATTACCGAATTTCTACTCACCCTACATTTCTTAGCATCTGGATAATTTCAAAGCACTGTATCTGCTGTAGGTGGAGTTAGTTTATCAGCATTTAGTCATTTTTTTGTAAAGTTTTGGATGCCATTCTCAAACATACAAAAGATTACATATATTTTCCAAGGAATGTAAATAAATGGATTGAGCTTAAAAAGGATTTTATGTTATAGCTAAATTTCCAAATGTAGTAGGTGCCATAGACTGCACCCTTGTTGCATTTACACCTTCTGAAGACCTTGATGAAGTATGTCAAAATCGAAAGCACTATCACTCTATGAATATTCAAGTTATTAGTAATCATAAAACTAGAATTTTAAATGTGTTGGCCGCCCCGGCTCAACCCATGATGTATAAATTATCTAGCATACTTGCATATTTACTCAATTTGAAAATTTAGAATTTTCTAATGAATGGATGCTTGGTAAGTTAATAATTATGTTTAGTTATGATAACGTGATATGTTCTTGATTACTTATAAACTTTACTTATTATAAAAGATAATTAAATAATTCACACAAATACAGATTCTAAAAGAAATGACAATGCTTTTACTTAAAGACAGCTTAACTATACATGTATTTTGCCAGTGCAGACTCACAACAAAACATAGGTTATATCAGCAGTAGTAGGGAATACTTGTAAAATAAATTTGTGACACCCAGTGCAGAATACCAGCCAGCCATATTTCATACATACGTATGGCACCTGGCAACCCCGGACCCTCGTGTGCCCTCCTCTGTTCTCTGACTGCTCCCCCTCCCTCTTTCTCTCATAAGCTTTATACTATGATTTTGGCTATACCTCCAGTTAATCAAATGGGGAATATGAATTTATTTAATATTCATACGTGCTAAGCCTTAATTGGTTATGGGTGTCTTAACCATAATATTGACACTATTCAGTGTTATCTTTCTGTTCCCATGTAGAATTCTAACATAATTGCTCATCTAGCCTTCACCTCTGACTTTTGCAGACAAATGCTATCTTGATTTACCTCTTTTTGTTTATAAAAACTGAGACTTGCTGTCTGCCATACTGCACACACTAAAACTGACACATTTTAAACCCATAATTCTTATTGCTAAAATAATGGATATAGCAATTCAACCCATACATATCTCTGCAGTCAATCACACCTGCAAAAACATAAAACACTAATCTCTACATACTTTTTTAATACATAATTTAACATACCTTTAGCTAAAATATTAAGATGGCTGCTGCATCAGACATGCACTTGTTTACTTTAGAGAGAAAGGGAAGGCCTTATCCTCTCTAGTAAAACAAAAAAGACAATGCGCTCTAGTAACTATGTTGGGACATAGACAATACTACACATGTGTATATAAATAAAGTCTAAATTGACCAATTTATTCAACCTTAGTAGGAATAAACACATACAATACAGTAAATATAAATAAATTACTAATACCTCTCAGTTAAATAGAGGACTGGAATTGATCAGGTTCCTAGTCCACATATGCATATATGATGTAACACTAAACCAATAGGTAGAGCTCTAAATACAAATAATAAATGAGTAAAAATAATAATGACATAAAAATATCATTGGACTATTACGTGTATCACAAATAAATACAAATTGATTAAGACACGTAAAGGCGTATTCATAGTCTGGAGAAGTTCCAATTTAAATCCCTGCAGGTATTAATATATCCCGTGTATGAGGCACTTATAGGTAAATAGCAGTGGAAACTATAGATGAAATAACATATCCCGGGGAGGTCACAATACGGCCTGAGTACCTGCTGCAGAAGGAGACTCCTGTCTCTAATCAGACCAAATGCCGGGGATCATTCAACTCCGTGCCAGAAGCAGTTGGGCACTTGCACTATGTATATAGGCGGCTGCGTGGATAAGGAGAGATATGTCCCAAGAGTGTTGGACGGGGCGGCTATGGGATAGTCGCAGTGAGCAGTCAGTCATCCCGTCTCGCTCACCAAGCACAGCCGGGGGACAAGCAGCGATCAGCAGCCAGCAGCTCCCCTCTCACTGATCTGCCAATAGAAAGCACGATCTGGTGGTGAATACTGACGGGGATAGCCGCATGTAGTAGATCCCAAGTCAGCGCCCTTCTCCGTCACAATCTTGCTCTCTCCACTGGAATCTCACGCCAATATGCAATTGATAAATCCTCGTACAAGCAGGGAAGGAATCCAGGAAATCCTTAAGGAAAGGCAACAGCAGCAACGCGTTTCGGCTACACTGTAGCCTTTAACAAGCCAGAAAATACATACACGGGATATATTAATACCTGCAGGGATTTAAATTGGAACTTCTCCAGACTATGAATACACCTTTACGTGTCTTAATCAATTTGCATTTATTTGTGATACACGTAATAGTCCAATGATATTTTTATGTCATTATTATTTTTAGTCATTTATTATTTGTATTTAGAGCTCTACCTATTGGTTTAGTGTTACATCATATATGCATATGTGGACTAGGAACCTGATCAATTCCAGTCCTCTATTTAACTGAGAGGTATTAGTCATTTATTTATATTTTATTGTATTGTATGTGTTTATTCCTTCTAAGGTTGAATCAATTTAGACTTTATTTATATACACATGTGTAGTATTGTCTATGTCCCAACATAGTTACTAGAGCGCAGTGTCTTTTTTGTTTTATTGGTGTTAGTGAGGTTGACAATCACCTCTGTTTCACTGCTGCACTGGTAATTAGATTCTTCTAGCATATTAGCGCTGGGGTTTTTTCCTCTTATCCTCTCTAGGCCTGAGGCCATTCAACAAATGTCATCTTCTGCAACTCACACAACTAATTTATATATTCTCAATTATTTCTATATACTCTAAATTGCAGTGCAGGAAAATGAAATACATGAACATGCATATATTCGAGAATTGCTGAAGAAACATGTCCATCCACATAATTATGTGTTATCAGCTCCATCCTCTGAATCTTCGTCATAACTCTGAAGAAAGTTCATATCTCTCATAAATTGCATCGTCTGATTTCTTCTTAATACACTGGAAAATCTTCTTGAAGCATTTCACTAATATATAGAAAATCAACAACATTATCATGACAAAAAATATTAACCTTCCCAATGTGTTCATAATATTGCTTAACCAATTTCCGATCCATGCAAATCAGGTACTGGGGTTCAACCAGATGAACCAGCTGTCTGGAATCACACCCTCACACTTATTTTGTTCCACAAATTAATTTTTCACACGAGTAATTTAATTTAAGCTTTATTTTACTATTTCTTCTGCATCAGAAGAATTTGTGATGTATGTGCAACACTTTATACTGTTTGCAAAGTAACCCACTATCCTTAGGTTGCAGCTGTAAGGTAGTCTGTGCTGCACCAATTCAGTGTTTTATTGCTTGTAGCTCTCTTACCACAATGTCCATAATATTGTTTATTAATTCTCCTAATTCCTGTATCATTCTGTGATCTATAGTTATTCCTCCATGTACCAAATGTTATTATGTTACCAAATCCCAAACCAACTTTATAACCTTGGGACAGTGTAAAGAGGTACTTGTACTTTTCATATACCATTTGTATCTCTATTTTTTTATGTTTCTTTTAGATTTTTCTGTTGTATTACCTTTGCATCAGGTAGCATTGTTTTTTTAAGACCTATTCCAAAAGAATTTACCGGTAACCATTTATAAGCTCTATGCCCACACATATAACATAATCCCTGTGGTAATGTCATGGTTTATTAGACAATGTGTTTAGAAAAAAACATATGGAACATTACAACGGGCACTCTTTTCATCCACGCTTTCTTCTTGCTTGTCACATTTTGCAATACAATGACTGCATGTTTTATTGTACCCCTACATCCCTTCCGTTATTCCAGTTTATTAATGCACTTATGCATTCTTTATTATTAGGTTTTGTGTATTTAATAATTTCTAAGAGATCCCCAAACAAGTTTAATTCTGAAAGGTCCTCTTTGTAAGATTGTGTTACGAATACTTGTTCCCAAATAAGTACCTTCAGCTCCTGTACCGTTTTGTTAATGCACATGATGTTGTCCTGATCATACTTTGGATACCTTGTTAATTTTAAATGTAGGGAACCTGTGACATTATAAGTTTCAAGTGTGTGAGTTACACATAGTGAGTAAAGTGTTGTTTGATTTGAGTGCAATGAGATAAACATTAACACAACATTCCCTGAATGAAATAGTGACTACATACCCAACAATCAACCTTATTGTTCTTCCTATGAGCTCATTATAATTGTCTAGGGAAGAAGTGTCAGTTTATATAGAGGTGCTGTCTTTGCACCATTGTATATACCTCTTCTCTGAATTTAAACCACAATATTTAGATACATTTTGGATTTGTGAGGCGAACCTCCACATCTTTTCCTCACTGTAATGGCTCTTCTTTTCCGATACCTCACCAGATGTATCGTATACCCAGTACCAGTTTGAGTCCCTATATTTTTGAGTACCTATATTTTATTACTTTAATGTATTTCTTTTTTTTTACTTTCTAACTATTTTTATATGGGTTATTAAGAATTTTTTACCCTGTTCATCTGACCATCCTCTGATCCATACCTATACCTGAGAGTATCAGTAGTAAAATAAGTGTGTGTGTCTTTTATAGCTCTCTTAATGTGGTTAATACGCTATTCTTGATAATTATGGGTTTCAAAACAGGAGTGGAAATTCACCATTATGTCCCCGGCAGTACCCCTAGGATAACTCTCCACACCGTCCTCGTACTCTCCACACCGTCCTTGTCAGCCACCAGTCCTTGACAGCCCTCATTCACTAGAAAAAATAAAAATGTAAAAATGCAACAAAAATAACTGCCTCAATCAATGGATACACAGAAACTTGATCACTAATAGCCATCTTTTCTTTACCCACAATCCACAGAACACTACTAATAATGTCCCCGATTCTGTGGACCTTATCTTGGTCTGAACTGTGGCTCTGATTAGGCCCATCATCAAATAAGTTTGTTAGATTTAAGTCGTAGTGTCTTTATCTGTGTCTTCTCTTACTTCAACTGACCTCACCACCAGGTCGGACACCTTTTTGCAGTGAGATGCGTGAATCCAATTGTCCTTTTCAGCCACATCGAGGTTGTTAGCAGAACCTGGAATGGGCCTTGCCATTGATCTATGGGACAACCAGAACGTAAGAAATTTCTCACCATCACATAGTCTCCAGTCTGGACTCCATGACAAGGTCTCTCTGGGAGTCTCTTCATAAGCTTTCCTTGCTTTTCTTGTAAAGTCTTCAGATGCTGTGAGAACTGTATAACATAATCCGTAGTTAAATCATATAACAGTGACAAGTTTGTTGCTGGACTTACAATGAGGATAGGCAGTTTTCCAAAAAGTAGCTCATAAGGCACAGGTTAAGTGGCTGCTTTGGAGTGGTACGAATGCTATACAAAACCAGAGGTAAAGCCCCCAGCCAACTCATGGTAGTCCCCACATGCACCTTAGCTAACTTTATACTTAATGTTAGTGTTTACACATTCAATTTTGCCTTTATTATACCCATATATTGACATATTGCTTGGAATACCTTCCCTGTAAAATGTGTACCTCTGTCACCTTCAACAACACATGGGATACTATACAGTATCTGGACACAAATTCCTGTACTGTGAATGATGCTGCACATGATGTTGGATTTCTGTGCCAACATCCAGGTCACTTCATCAGGAAACTGAAGTACTCACAAACAATAAATGGTTAGATAAATGCAAGGTATCTAGGACACATTGAACCTGTTAATGATAGTGAGATTAGTTGCAGGAAAGACATGGACATCAGTAATAATCATCAATTGAATCAGATTTAACAGTTCACTTCTGGGGAAAGGTCATAAACCAATTGTTGATTAAAAATAAGCAGGCATAGCTATAACAGTAAGCTTAGAAATTAAATCCGCTTCATCAGAGGCCACAGTCTCTGAGGTACAAATCTTGGTTTTGTTGATTAGGAAAAGCAAGCATAAATATAGCAATAAGCTTAGGCGTTACATCATCTTTGTCATCATCAGAGACAGCAGTCTCTAAGGTACAAATCTTGAATGAAACGAATAAATAGACAAAACGGGGAGATGAAATATCATTTCTATAAGGAGGTAAGAGGGTTTGGGGAAGGAGGGCAGGGGGAAGAAGAAGGAAGAGAGCTGTGAAGGCAGGGGTTGCCGTTGGCTGACTGTCATGCCGCACTGTAGGTGTCATTGCGTAGCTTCTAATTGCTACACTGTAAAAAATTACAATTGTTTGATGAAATAAATGTGGCCAATCTGGATAAAATAATTAATGCTTTAATAACTTCTTAAACAAACAGATTAAATGTGCTAAACACTGGTTCTGGTGACCATTCTGGATGTATTCATATCATTCAGAAACAAAATTCACACTCTCATCATCATAAAAGTCTTTCATAATTACATACATACTTGTCATTCCTAATCACATATGCATTTTTTTTATTATCCCTAGATCACGCATTACGCTAACCTCATTCCCCATCCTCTGCTGCCAAGCTCTAAACACATTTTTTTAAAATGATTACCCCCTTAACTCTTGGCAACTCACTTGACGCCATACACAAGAAATGTCTTTCTCTTTTTTTTTTATCCTGCAAAAATAAAACTTTTTCCTCAAATAGCTAATCTCTTGACCTTGAAATGGGAACACTCTCATCCTAGTCTTAAATAAGCTTTGCACTTGCAATGAAAAACATGAATTCTTTATAAGCATAAGTTTTGTTAGTGGGATACTGTACAATTTGTGGTAAACTACTTTGGTATCATTAAAAGTTTCACCAAACCAATTCCTCCTCCATATTCAAACAATCATTACCATCCAGGTGCTTCACACGCCCTGCCCCTGTACTCTGTAGCATTATTGCAGGCTACAGTCAACTACCTTTGCACCTTCAAATCACTTGATCATACCCTCTATATCACTTACATTAACTCTCTTCAATCTCAAACAAATACTTAGACAGTATTGCCCTTTAAAAACAAATGAGACTAATCTTTTAACTTTAAAATTGTGACACGTCTGTCAAAATAAAAACCTCAAAAAAACTACCCGTGTTACCTGTGTTTCGTTATCAGGTCAACACACCTGTTACACAACATGTAACTACAAGTCTACCCTGTGCTATCTGTCCTTCGTTATCAGATTTAGCACCTCCACATCAATATTATCTCGTTATCAGATATCTGCATTAATTTCACACTATCTAGCCACAGCTATGGACTTCTCTTCTTTGTCTATAATATTACCCCTGCAACTCCCACATAAACAGATTCACGTCTCAATATACACCTTTCATAAAAGACAATAAAGAAAATCCAAAAAAACACCTATGTTACCAATGCCTATCACCTCAACCCCTGAATAATTACTCAATAACAACAACAAATCTAAATATTTTCTGATACAAAACAAATCTTAAACAATATTTCAAATTCTGGAATAAACACCTCAAATTTACAATATATCTTAACACATCAGCAGAAACTGATCTATGATAATCAAACTGCTAAATCTAATCACAGCAAAATACAAACAATTAAACACATCTACTTTAACCACCCAATCAGGGTTTTTTTACCAACAGAAAAAAGTAAGAGAAAGAAAGATAAGAGTAGTATGCGCAACCTTATTTTGATGGATCACTCACACATGTTACATACACTGCTGTCTACGGCCTTATAGTGTGTGTTTTTCACTAGTGACAGAGGACCTATTCTAATCCTAACTCCGAGCGGCAGCCATAAGGATTCTTGCCAATTTCTGCTGTCGTAAAGATCGGCCAATCAACCAAACATACACACATGTACACCACTTTCTCATACAAAACAGAAAAAAAAACAGGGAAAAAAAAACACTGGTTTGCACAATTTTTTTTATCTCAGAGTGAGCAGAAAAAGAAGCAGAATATATCAATGCAATTCCTTGATACTTACAAGTTCAAGACATTATATTCTCAAAAAATTATTACAGCATAAAAGTCTGTCCAATATCTGACAGATAATGCAATCCCTTAAAAACAGCAATCCAGTAATAATTTCAGAAATCAACATACCAACAAAAAGAATAATGCAAAGACAATTTGCAAATTTAAAGAATACCAACATTTTACACTAACATATTTAAGTGGAAGGAAAGAAAAAAAACACAGCAGATATTATTAACTTTTCTTATCTACTCAGAACACTGCCCAGACTGTGAAGGGGGAGAATCTAATGAGAGGGAAGGGAAAAAAAATACACAGCTCACAGTGCCATTTTCTGACAGGCTACAAAACTACACTTATAATACTATTAAAATAACGGGGAAAAACTTATCAAACTTCTAACAAGAATAAACAAATCCAGAACATTCAATTAATACAGCACTTACCACTACATCAGAGACCGAGGGAGAAAATGGGAGAGAAGAAAAACAATACCGCACCTAAAAAATACATTTATGAGCAACACAACTTACTGGCCGTGCCCTCTCTCTCTTCTTCCCTCAATCACTGACCTATAGCGGGCGTTAACTGGGTATATCCCACTGCTGGGGGCCTCCATAATTGATAACGCGATATGTTCTTGTTTACTTATAAACCTTATTATAAAAGATAATGAAATAATTCACACAAATACAGATTCTAAAAGAAATGACAATGCTTTTACTTAAAGACAGCTTAATTATACATGTATTTTGCCAGTGCAGACTCACAACAAAAACATAGGTTATATCAGCAGCAGTAGGGAATACTTGTAAAATAAATTTGTGACACCCAGTGCAGAATACCAGCCAGCCATATTTCATACATACGTACGGCACCTGGCAACCCCGGACCCTTGTGTGCCCTCTCTCCTCTGTTCTCCGACTGCTCCCCCTCCCTCTTTCTCTCATAAGCTTTATACTATGATTTTGGCTATACCTCCAGTTAATCCAATGGGGAATATGAATTTTTTTAATATTCGTACGTGCTAGGCCTTAATTGGTTATGGGTGTCTTAACCATAATATTGACACTATTCAGTGTTATCGTTCTGTTCCCATGTAGAATTCTAACATAATTGCTCATCTAGCCTTCACCTCTGACTATTGCAGACAAATGCTATCTTAATTTAACTCTTTTTGTTTATAAAAACTGAGACTTGCTGTCTGCCATACTGCACACACTAAAACTGACACATTTTAAACCCATAATTCTTATTGCTAAAATAATGGATCTAGCAATTCAGCCCATACATATCTCTGCAGTCAATCACACCTGCAAAAACATAAAATACTAATCTCTACATACTTTTTTAATAAATAATTTAATGTACCTTTAGCTAAAATATTAAACAAGATGGCTGCTGCATCAGACACTTGTTTACTTTAGAGAGAAAAGGAAGGTCTTATCCTTTCTAGGCCTGAGGCCATTCAACAAATGCGGTCTTCTGCAACTCACACAACTAATTTATATATTCTCAATTATTTCTTTATACTCTAAATTGCAATGCAGGAAAATTAATTTACATAAACATGCATATATTCGTGAATTGCTGAAGGAACATGTCCTTCCACATATTTCTGTTTTATCAGTTATTATCATACTAAATTTATTAAGTCATGTTATTTTTATATGATTTTAAAGTAAATTGTAAAATAATTTTACTTTAGATATTTGTTGGCTTTTTAATTCTTAAATTAAGCATCCATAAATATCCAAATGTTAATTGTAATTTTTTTTAAATGTGTAACATTTTATAAAAAATTAAACTTATTCAAATTTGAAATTTAAGGTGAAGTTAGCTTTAATACTTAAATTTTGTAGTGTATTTATAAGTGTCTAGATTTAATCTACAAATACTGTACATGTTTAACATATAAAATTTATTAAGTTTGAAAAATTTACATTAATCTTTAAAGGAAGTTTAACAGCACTAAAATTAAGTATTATGGTCTAGAATGGTTTATTTAGAATATTATATTTAAATAAACTATATATTTAGCAAGCATATTTAATTTAAAACAAAAAATGTATTAAATTTTTTTATAAGATTTCATATGTTTCTTTGATAGTCATTCATACAAATCCATCATGTGACAAACATCTACAATAAATAGGTTGTTGTACTTGTCCACATATTTTTGAATAGTAATATTTGAATCATTTTTGTAAAGTTAAGTAATGTATATAAATAGAATAGTTAATTAGTATATGCAACAATGCATGTAAATTGATCCTAGATGTGTTTTGTGTAAATTGTAATGCATAAAACATAGATAATAACTGGAAGCCATTATTTTTTTTAAAGGGTTTATATATGATAAATACATTTTATTCTTACTGTTGTAGAAACTATTGTACTTGGGAAGCAGGGAAAAGTATTATGTTCAAATATATAATGTAATATTTATATTTTATGTGTATTAATTTAGTTTTAAATTAACAAATAATAAGTGTAACAGATATATAACTATAAATGATAATGTTAAAGTTTTTTGTATTCAAAATATTTAAGATGTTTATAATAATTAGAAAATTCTTTTTTTAGTAATTTTATTTATTTTAAAAGTGAATATTGTTTTACATGTTGTTTAATTAAATATTACCGATTTAAAATTGAGAATTATTAGATTTAATTAGTTTAGAAATAATATATTGTTTAGAAATTATAGTTATATCTTTAGAAAATTATTTTAATATTTATTAATAGTTGTAATATTATTTTGTATAAAGGATTCTGGCTTTGGCTGTTGACCATGGCTTTTAACACCATTAAGCTAACCTAGAGCTTTAAAGTATAAAAATCACATATATCTACATGTGGAGTTATCGAACAATCTTTTGGATTGATTAAAAGTCAATTTAGATGTCTGTCTAAATCTGGAGTTACAGTACTCTACAGATAAATCTTACAAAAGTTTTACTGTTTGTTGTATTTTGCACAATATCTGCTTATAATACAATTTAACATGGAAGCTTACTAATTATTTCCACGAGTAAAGTGTTTCTTTAGATAATGATGCTAATTATTTCGTTACACTTCGGATTTCGGTACATTTCAAGGGAGTAGAGTTAAGGACATTGTTAATGCAAATTATTTTTAATCAAATGATTATAATCAAATTATTTAAAAAAAATTATGATATTTTAGTTATATATTTTAATTTAAAATAAAATGTAAAATATTTTATATTCTGTCAACATTTCATTTTCATCAATTCTAGTTGTACTGGTATAATATAAAAAATTGTGATATATAATGGAATAATCCTACAAAAATAAAAGCAATAATTTAATACAAATAAAATACAAATTTATATACAATTTTCAACTTTGTTAAAAAATATGCTAATAAAAGATTTAAAATGTAAAATGTTATGACCAATTATTAAGGTACGAAAAAAAGAACTAGTTTGATTAATCCTTAAAAATGAACTAATATTTAGTTTTGTTCTCAAAAGCAACTAAATTAAAATTAAAAAAAATCTCTAAACAAAGTTAAAATAATGTAATATATATAATATATATATATATATATATATATAAATATATATATACAAATATATGCTGGACAAATTATGCAGACAAGCACAAATTTTGATCAATATTTCAGTGTAATCGCTGCCTTTAGGATCACAAAGAATTTATAACAAATATTCCTACCTTCTGTGCCAGTCACCACAACACATGTAGACATACACCCGGAAGCAAGACTCATGCACCCGGTCAGTGTTACAGGCCTGTGACATCACGCTTGTGCGTGATTCACAAAGTGCATCACAGTGTATACCTATTAACAAGACAACCAAAAACTACAAGAAGTAGAACAAATTAATAAAGTCTAATATTAGTAGGTAATGTATACCAAGAATAAACTATTGTTTAAGTTACGTTTAACCTGGTGTTGTTCCATAATAAGTAATATAATCCAATCCAGTATACTTAAGAATTTGTTATTTTATTAATTAATTAAATAAATAGATCAAGCCCTTAACTGGGACATATTCTCCCAGGATGGATGCAGAAAAAACCCAACACCCATTGATATTGTCACACAGTACTTATACCCTATTACAATATTTAGATTGTACACCTCCCTTATACACCCACTAACATTATCAGATAGACAAAGCTTGCTCTTGCGAGCTCCTCCTTGGCAATCAGAATCAAAACTGAATTCTTTCAAGAGATACTCATTGCTGCATCCCCATATTTAGTCTGAGTGTTCTCAACACAAAGATACATATATGGGCATGCTCTTGTTCACTGTGTTGGATAAACAGTTTTCCTTGGGAGCGGCCTTAAAGACACACACTAATAACCATTTAAATGTGAGTTTGGACAGAGAAACAAAATGGACGTACAAATGCCCTATTATATCTCATGTACTGCTTCATTATACAGCATAAAGCATATGTAAATATGGAATTATGTAAATTAGTCTTTGACACTATATAACATTTACCAATAAATTTAGCAATGAATATAGTTCAATGACATATTGCAATATAAATTATCACATTTGCTCTTTATTAATGTGATACCTTTATGAATTTATCTGTCAATTATTATAATGTAATATAGATTAAAGAGTTATTTTTTTTTCATAACAAATGGGTATTGTCCAGTTTTCACCTGGCTTTGATGTATAGGGTCTTTAGCCAAATTGATCTGTTGCTGCCTTTCTTTGATGGTTTTATAATGATATCATTCCATTCCCTGAAGTCTTTCATTGTCTGTTTTTCTTCAGGACCGTTTACCCTGTCATTTGTGATATAATTTATTTTTCTACATTAATTAATACTAAAGCAGCTGATGAATGCATCAGTGCAGCAGAATCTGAAATATAGCAGATTTGCTATAATACAATGCAACCACTGAGGCATACTCATCCTGAGTTTAGCATACTCTAATTTGTCGTGTAAATAAGTGTAATGAAGGGAAATTGCCTTACGACCAGGTGTGGGTTGAGTCAGGAGAGAGTTTAAGGGATTATTCCAGTCTAGATGAGAGAAATTGTGAATAACTTGGCTAATATAATGTAGTGTTGAGCCTGATTATATGAGCAGGAATAAGGGGAAAAAAACCTATATTTTTCCACATATGACTATATAGCACTAATAGATGAATGTATAAAGGAAACTGGCAATACTATTATAGTTTAAAGTCTTTACTAGGTATCCATTATATAAGGAACACTACAGCCAAATAATCTGTATTTTATGATATGTGATTATTATAATAATAACCTTCCATGTTAAATATTTAGTGCAAAATGCGAAAAATATACATGAATTGAATCAAATAAAGTTATAATAGGTATAGGGGATGCTTGTAAATGTGTGGATTTTTTTCTTTAAACTGTGTTAACAGGGCTTCTCTTAGTTTTATTATTAGCTATGGTTTTTTGATATATTCAAATTGCACAAGCGTTCATGAGTATATATGTATGATAGATTTATGCATACACATACGAGAACGGAAATGTATGTGGTTTTATATATACTGACTTATCCTTTAAATAAATAATGTTAGCTAAATATCTGTGCTTTCAAGCAGCCACCTAATATCAGAGTACAGAGCTGAATCTAATTACTAAGCTGACCAATTGATCAAGCTGTGGAAAATGAGGCAATTAAACTCTTGGTTTATAAGGATGTTCAGAACTTATAACCCTTGTCTTGAAAAAGCTCCCAATGAGGAGCGAAACGCATCAACGAGAGGGTTAATTACCACTGGGAAACTATCGCCTTTCAGCCTGTTACTAATATCCAAACATCCGACAATTAAGCTAGTCCCGTGACAAAGCAGAATCGGAGGGATTGACCGGGTGTTAGCGGTGGCCGCCGTACCATCTGCAGCCTGGTCTTCCCGGCTAACGGACTCAATGTAATCAGCAGTGCACTGCTACCTTCACTTGATAGCTGTGGGTGCTCCGGAGGTACACAGTAAGGCAAGTAACAGCCACCAGATACCAACACCTGCATATATTTAAATTTATTACGCTGCCATCAGGTAAGAGAACTTGCTTAATTTACGGGCTGTGCATTACAATCACTGCACAAGTTATAAGTGAATACCACATCTACCAAGAAATATTTAAAGACTGTGGAAATTCTATATATTTGATGTGAATTCTTAGCGGTATAACAATAAGTATCTATCAACCAGAGATGCAGATTTTCTGATATAAAATTTATTAAGTTTCATATGTCTTTAACTAGGGCATATTATGTCAGCGGGTTTATGACATTTATTCTGTTGTAATAAATTTGTGTTTTTTTAAGAGAAGCATTGTATTGTTTCGTTTGTGGTTATTCAGACAAGGGCTACCAAGGTCTGCCTTTAAGGGATCTCATGATCCTGGAGGTGGAGAAAAGAGATCAGATTATAATCAATTAAGAAACTTCCCTCCAATAAAAAAGTCAGTGTAAGCATTAGAATTCTGCAGCCAGTCACAAAGGTGGTGAACTGGGTACACACCTCAGCAATTTGCTGACCTAATGACACAGTGATGCGATGTAACAATATTTTGCATCACTGCATTATCCTCTGTACATCAATGCAATATATAATAGCTTAATGTAACAACATTGCTTCTTTGGAATTCTCCCATCTGATGTGCAGCACATCAGATGGGAAGATATTACCACACAATTTATAAAATGATGAATTGGGTGCATTTGGCAGTACACATTGTACAATGGTTGTTGTGAGCCAAGATCGGCCAATATATCATATATTGTGTACCCAGCTTAAAACTGCATGATTATAATGTGTAAAATCAGGAAAATTAATTCCTCAATGGAATTTTGTCTGTTGTAGACAAACCAGGACAATTTTGTGTCTTGTTATTCCAAATAAAGTTACTAAAGACTAAATTTAGTTTATTTGTGTCTGCTAAGGTAAGTGAGGGAGTAATTGAAGGAAATACATCAATTTAATTAAAGGAAACTGACCCTACACAAGTAGGAGAGCTGGAAAAGATGTCACCCATCGTCCAGATCCTGAATCAGACCTGTCAAAGCCTTGGTGATATTCATATGGTAAAATGAAGAGGTATAATGGGTGATCTGCACTCCCAAAAAAGTAACATTCCAATTTGCACAATCAAAAGGGTTATTTGCATGGCAAAAGGGATGCTCATATCCTGGTTTTAAGTACAAAACAACTGATTTGTCTGGGTTTATTTTAAGACCAGATATTTCTCCAAAATGCTGATGGAGAGACATTAAATGTTGCAGAGGAGAGAAAGTATTAGAAAGATAGAGCTAAACATCAATGGCAAGTGACATCATTTAAATTTCCTGTAATCCAAGCCGAATGCCCATGATAGCATTGAATTGTTGAATTTAAAAAAAAAGAGGACAAAAACCATATCTGATAAGTGCCCCTTGTCACATCACCTCCCTGCACTCCATTCAATAAAAGATAAGTAAGTGGTGATGTATAAAATAATAACGGATTAGACCAATATATCCTGGCCAATCGCTTGGTGTGAAAGAATTTCAAACAGGTGCAACCAGAGGATAGTATTAAAAGCCTTGTAGGAATCAAGGCTATGTAGCATGTTGGTAGATGAGGGATCTTAAGAGGAAATTGCAGTAGCAGCTATGTCCAACCTAATGACTTTGACCGAATAAAGGCCCATGACAAACTGGTGGGGAGTAAGGAGATCCAGCAGCATTTACTGTAGTCTGTTGGCAATTATTTTACTTAAAATTTTTAAATTCAATTTGGTAATAGGTCAGTAGGAAGCCACCAAATGTGGATCCTTACTAGATTTGGGCAAAAAGATTTAATGTAATGCATTAAATGTGAGTTAGGAGAGTGAATAGCTTGTAATATTTGCTAGTGAAACTGTTTGGGCTTAAAGCCTTTTTGGGCCGGAGGTCCGAAATTATATTAATATGTTTCATCATTGTTATATTGATGTCCAGAAAATCTTTCTGGGCACGTCAGAATTTGAGAATACAGGCTTCATCTAATAAAATACTTTGGATAGCAGGATCTATTGACTTGTCCTTGTATAACTGTACATAGTATTTTTTGAATTGACAATTATAATTGTGTTATGTATAAGGACCTATTCTGTGTTAGATTCCCTGTGAGTATGTATTTAGATCTTCCTCTGCCATACCTAGGACTTATTTGCTAGTCATTTGCTTGGTTTATCCCCCCAGTGAAAGTATTTCTTTTTGGCATGGTCTAATCTATATTTGAATTGTGACAACAGAAAAGATTCCAATAAACAACAGGCCTGTTTTTAAGAATCAAAAGATTAATCACTTGAGTGGGCAATATAAAGTCTAAAGGTGGAGGCCCTAGCCTCCTGCAAGGACTGATAACAGGCCTTCTCCATTTTTTTAAACATATTTATATGGCCTTGCATTACCACCTTTGATGCCTCCCAAAAAAGGACAGGGTCATCCCAATAGTTTATTTTATCATCAAGAAATTTGTTCAAATAAATATTTTATATGGGGTAATCGCCCTGGTAAATTGTTAGCAAACCTGGTGAAATCCTCGACTGCGCCTAAACATATTCCCTCCATTCAAACAGATTTGGGCACACTTATCTCTAAACCAGATAAGATTAGCGAGACATTTTATAAATATTTTGAGTCTTTTTATAGGGAATCTCCAGACCATTCGTCCCTGGGTAATGAATTCCTGGAAAGGCTGGTTTGCCAAAATTAACAGAGGAGGACAGAGAAATTCTAACAGCCCCAAGGGGGACAGGCTCCATCGGATTTCAATATTGCACGGGTTATATTAATTCCATAACCGAATAAAGATCCCACACTGGTCTCTTCATATAGACCGATTTCTTTACTGAATCAAGATATTAAAATATTTACCAAACTATTGGCTGTAAGACTGAGGCAGTTTTTTCCTAAAATACTGCACCCTGCTTATACAGGTTTTCTCAAAAACCGTCATTCGGTACGCAATATTAGAACTCTTATTGCAGCTTTGATCAAAACCCATCGGGCGAGAGAAGGGCAATATTGTAATTAGTTGTGATGCAGATAAAGCCTTCGACAGGGTATCCTGGGCACATTTAAACAGATTATTTTAATTTCAGAACTTTGGCCCAGAATGCACCCATGTCTTTAAAACCCTATATCACACACCAAGAGCTTTTCTAACAGTCAATACTCTCAACACTAAACCCTTTTCTCTTATCCGTGGTACGAGACAAGGCTGTCCGCTTTCTCCATTATTATTTAATTTAGCTTTAGACCCCCTTATCAGATCATTCTTTAAATAAACCAGGTGGAAAGGTATTCTCTTGGCACAAACAGAGATCAAATGTTCCGCATTTGCAGTTGACCTATTGTTGTATTTTTCTGACCCCAAATTATCAGTGCCATATTTGATAGAATTACTCAATTCTTTTGAATTGATATTGGGTTTTAAAATTAACTGCACAAAGACGGTAGCCTTGGCTTTCTTCTCTGAGGCCAAATTGGGTTGGGGAGATCAATTTCCATTTAAATGGGCCACAGACAATTGCATCACCTACTTGGGAGTTAGAATACCGTCACACCCTACTAAACTATATGAAGCTAATCTTTCCCCCATTTTGTCACAGACTTTCTTGGATTTTAATAGATGGCCACATCTTCCTCTAGCTTATCTAGGTAGATGCCATCTCTACTAAATTATTTGTTTTCCTAGGTTTCTTTATGTCTTAGAAATGCTCCCACTATTACCATCTAAAACAGATTTAGCAATATTAAACAGAACACTGACAAAATTAATTTGGGCAGGTAAGCGCCCTAGCGTATCTCTGTTTAAATAACAGCAAACATGGGATCTGGGAGGTGTTAATTTGCCGTGCCTACCTACTTATTCCTTGACTGCAAACTATAAAGTGACTCTCAATTGGATTGGGGGCTCTGATTATTATATGAAACGGCAGTTAGAACAAGTTTTTATCCCCGACCACAATTTGACTTCCTTGTTGCATACCCCCTCAATGTCTTTCCCAGCCTTGATAAAGGAAAATATCCTGTTACAATCTACGTGTAGGTCATCGAGATTAATTAGATCTAATTTGAAAGTATCAAAGACGCATTCATTGTTTTTACCATTGTGGGGTAATCCGAATTTTGTTACGAACGAAACTTCCTCCATTTTTAAGACGTGGCATGATGCAGGCTTATGTTTTATATATCAATTTTTAAATATTGATAATTGGTCACCTATTTCTTGCTCACAGTTACAGGATAAGTTTCCCTTCCTCTCCATACCATTGTTTCCCTTTTTACAAGCTGTGAGCTACACTCAAAAAATACTTCAAGGTTCAAAGTTAGATCAGCTCTGTTCCCTAGACAGAATATTACTTTTTAAACCTAAGGATCCTTTCTCTACTTCCTCTATTTATGCATATTCTCACTCTATCCTTAATATAGAAACTGGTACAACAGGTTTCTTGAAATGGAGGATAGACTTCCCTGATCTTTCCATGAAGGATATATTAGGAGCTTATTTGAAGCTCAATAAATGTTTGTCTTCATCGTCTTACACCGAAATGCATCCGAAAATCTTACACAGTACTTGCCTCAACCCAAAATTAAAATATATAATAGGAGACGGGGTAGATTCTAATTGTTATAAATGCGGTACTCCTGATGCAGATATTATGCATTGTTTTTGGTACTGTTCTCAAGTTCAGGTTTTTTGGAAGAATCTCCAGGATTATATTGTTAACCTTGGGGTATTTATCCCAATGAAGGTGATGATGGTGCAACCGCATACTAAATTGACAGCTGCTGCTAAAAAGGTTATTCTAACACAATGGATTTCAACTGTTCCCATTCCTATACATTTATTTCACACCAAATTTGCCTTTTTATTTTTTATGGATTTGACAGAAGCTTTGCTCTATAAGGAAAAACAGACAACATTTTTTTTTTAAAAATCTGGCTTCCTTATGTCCATGTAATTTCGGATATATACTGAAAGAAGCATTAAGGAAATGTTTTGGTCTAATGGAATGGTACAACTTGGAAATTTTAGTTTGTGGTGCACCTTTCTGAGTGATGCGGTTGGTCCTATGGCCGAATTTTCTATATGAGAGTGATATTTATTTTGTCTGTATCTTGCTCATCTGTATTCTGTATATTATTGTTTATGGGATACTGATTATTTTCATGACAAATATTCTATATCTGACTTGACATTTGTATTTGTATTTCTTTGCCAATCAGTCAATAAATTTTTTTTTTTTAAATAAATAAATTTGTTCTAATTGAGGCTCAGGAAATTCCTAAAATCCTTGGCATAAGAGAGATATGGCAAAGGTGGGAGGCTGACTCAGGAGAGGGATAATCAGAAATAACAATGTCACTCAAGGTCGCATCCTCTACAATGGAAAATAGAGAATCTGCCACTAAGATATAATCAATGCAAGACA
Source organism: Taudactylus pleione (assembly GCA_031769625.1). Classification (NCBI taxonomy): domain Eukaryota; kingdom Metazoa; phylum Chordata; class Amphibia; order Anura; family Myobatrachidae; genus Taudactylus; species Taudactylus pleione. The sequence goes on along the minus strand of JAUIMM010000012.1, from coordinate 21,936,879 downwards.
CTCTTTGATGAACCATGGAAAGGTGAGTATAGGACATGTCATTAGGATTAAAAAATTGTCACAGATCTGTTAAACCATGAAGGAACTTAAACCTAAAAATATGTTGGTGGGGTGGAGAATGTGGCCGAACAGGAGGGGGAGATTTATCCAGCATAGTGTCATCAAATGTATTAAAGTCCCCACCCGCTATCAAACCCGGTGTGTCCTTTTGGGTGAAAAAATGGGGGAAATCAGAAGGGCTATTAGGTGCATAAAGATTTAATAAAGTGTATTTGGTATTATCATTAACTAAATCAAGAAGTATAAAACAACCGCCAGGGTCTAGGTATTGATCAATAATTGTGTACTGTAAATGATAGCATAACAATATTGCCACACCCTGCAATTGGAGTGTAAAGGGGCAGAAATACAATAATTGATCCAGGAGTCATTTAAAGCAGTGTTGTCCCCAGCTTTCCAGTGTGTTTCCTGCAAAAAGACAATATGTGCTCTAAAGCATTTAATGAAGGATATAACTCTCCTCCTCTTTACAGGAGAAATAATGCCCCCTACATTCCAGAAAACTAATTTCAGGCAATAGTAATGGTTTAGCAAAGTTAGATGAGTGCGATAGTATATGTGAAGTCAACCAATCCCCTGTGGGGGCAGGCCATTACATGAAGAGATAGACAAGAAAAAAGTTGTTTTCCCAGCCTATAGGAAAACCTAGTTGAGTGGGGTGGGGAGGAGTCTGCACAGCACATAGAATAGTGGAATAATGAACACAAAACCAATAGAAAAGCAATATGATGAAAAGTGACATAAAATAATCAGGGTTCTAAGGATAACACTTCAAAATACACTACATTTTAAATTTTCCTACTAAACAAATAAGTGGCATCTCCCAAATAGCAGGAAGTTGCACACAGAAATAACAGAAAGCTAACTATAAGTATGAAGAGTGAGAAATACCAGAAAGTAGATCATTTACAACTAATTACCAGCTGAAAGTACTGAATTGGGAGTAATTCACAGGTTTCAAAATTAAATTGCATATAACATAGCAATTTAAAATGTGGAAATTGAGATGTATAGATTGACTGAGTGTCAGGGATTCATGGGATGGTTAGGTGTCTGTTGAGGGAGTGATCATGTAAAAAGTTACCTTTTTCCTTGTCAGTGAAAATAATAGTGCAACCATCAATGCCCATGCAAAGCCTGGCAAGGAAAAGTACGGCGAATCTGAGGTTATTGTCCACAAGATGGTGTCAAACTAAAGAAAATGCCTTTCTTTGTTTGTCAGAGGCAGAGTAATCTTGGAAGATCATGATGTGTCTATTTTTCACAATCAACTGAGGACACTTTTTTATAAGTTGCAAGAATTCTCTCTTCTGCTCTAAATTCCAGGAATCTAGCTATAACCGGACAGGGATGTTCTCAACTGCTTTCTCCTGGTCCAGTCTATGTTCTGATTTAATCTGTGGTAGAGACATGTCAACAAAATAGTTTAAGGCTCGGGACAGAGTAACACTAAGATAGACCATCAAATGTTGACCCTTTACGGATTCCGTAACTCAAATAAATTCCCAAATTATTTCTCCTTTTCCCATTTTCAAGCTCTTCAAGTCTGTCTGACATCTTGTTGTAAGAACAAGTTTGGGCTTTGACAGTTTCTTCAGCATCACTCAGTAGTTGTTCTAGAACAGTAATGCGAGAAGCTCTTAGAGTTGACCTCAAGGTTGCATCAAGGTAAGTCTGCATGGCTTCAAACTTTTTGTCAAGCTGGGGCATAAGGACTCTGACATTGCTGCTACCATGTCAGCAATAGAGGTGGGGTCTACAACTACCCCTTGTTCAGCCAGAGTGATCTCCGATAAAGTGAAAGAAATGTCAGAAGACATCTGGGAGTAGGATTCGGCCTTGTTGCACGTCACCGTCTTATTTCGGCTTATCTTGACGAAGTAGCTTGGGAGGGGTCACAGGAATGTGATGGTGTGTCAAGAAGATTTTCTATCACCCACCAACCGACAGAGAAAAAATAATGTAATAATCTAAGCTTTAAAAAACTAGATGCAAATTTCATGGGGACATGAGGTGAAAATTATGTACTGATTATCCCTATAAATACAGATGTGTCCTCCTACATCTAGCCTCAATACGCCACGCAGTGTGAGTGTACCACTAGTTCCCGTGCAGCTTGGCTAGTGTGGGTCATCTTTTTTTGCCGAAAATGTGTCTAAGTCACAATGCAATGCAACTATGCAATGCAACTAGGTCTGTATATGAAGCACAACTGAACTTGAAAATAGCTGTGGCTGCTGCTACATTGTAGCACTTCGTATACAGATTCAGTTACTCATTAGCACACAGATATACAAGTGTTGGTATATCAAATTAATCAGCACAGTCTGCTCGTGTGTCCTAGTCACATCACATTGCGACTTAGATGCATTTTTGGCAAAAACTATGACAGATGCTAGCAGAGTTTCACAACACCTGATGCGCTGAGAGGGGCTGTTTGGCGCGACTGCAGCAAAGATGTGTAAGGACATATCTGTAAATAGAAAACTCATATTGGTATTACTCCAAGTGCACAGCAATACACACAGATGAAATTCAATATTACCATAAATACATGAGAATAAAAATAGTGCAAGTCAAAAAAAGAAATAAATGGGCATTAGAGACCACAGCAGAACAGGGCAGTTAAGACTTAGATAATAAAAAATATTTGAGCAAGCAAACAAATCACTGGGCAGTGCTAAAATATTATTTTATGATGTAAATGGAGGGAATCAGCTGCAGCTTTAACCCCTGGTGGGTCTGCCGCTTTGCACTCTGCCGTTCTGAAATGTGCAGCCAGCTTTTGCACATGCGTGGAACCATGATCACGCATATGCGCACAAATTGACAAGCTGCCCACCAAGGCTCAATAGATCAGTCCAGGACAGACAATGTCCACTATGTGCCACAGAAGACAGCAGACTGGCTATAGGGGAGGTAGAAAGGGACTGGCTATAGGGGAGGTAGAAAGGTATAAGGAATAAGTGAGTGATAGTATAGGAAACAGCAGGACTAAGACTGGGACAGAAGGCCTGATTCAGAACGGATCGCAATTGCAACTGCATATAGTACACAGATCAAACGATTGTTAGCCACTGCGTATGCACCACACTGCACATGCGTGGCGATCACACTGTGATTACAGACGCAGAGAGGAATCCATCGCAGAGTGAGTGACAGGCTGTGAGTGTTTGGGGGTGGTGACATGGGAGTTCTAGAAAAAACGCAGGCGTGCCTGTCCATTTGAATACCGTTGCATGGGCGTGCAGAAATTAGCCACTGCAATTGTATACGCATCTTGAATACTCACTGCATGTGATGGGACTTGCAGTTTCTGCAACAGGTCAGACCTGCTGTAATTGTGCGTGACTGGCCGATGTGCTTCGATGTCTCCACAGGACTGCGAGGTATTAAGGATGTGAGAAAGCAGCTGTGGGCATCTATGCTGGCTGAGCGGTGGCAGACATTAGCATATTTTCACAGTTTCATTGTCTGCGATTATGCAGCTGCGATCGCAATTGCGATCCATACCAAATAAGGCCCAGAGTTAGAAACACAAGGATAAAGGAAAAGAAAGCAGAGGAGAGAAAAGAACACGGACGGAAGAGACATAGGCAGTGCCTCCAAACTTCAGATATGATGGAGGAAGCCAGGCAGACTGACAGACAGGGGAAAAGCTGGCAGCAATCCCAAGAGAGAGGTCGGCAATGATATGGCCAATGGGTCAGGAACACAGGACGAGGCAGTGTCATAACTCAACAGCACAGCCTGTCGCAGTGATGATTCCAAAAGATAGCAGCAGGCTCCACACAGAATGCCCACCCTCACAGGCACAACAGCAGTCCAGGAGCAGGTAAAAGCAGTAATCCAGAGGGACAATCTGTAGCACACAGCAGGGAATGCAGCATACGTCACTACCACAACAAAAACCAAAGATCTATCAACCAGAACCACCAGAATAAAATATCCACCTCAGACAGCCTGTAGGCAGCAGCACCAGGGCCAGAAAATGTAGCTGAGGAAGTACACATTGGCCACTTGGTCTCAGGACAAGAACCTCCCAGGAGCAGCGCACCAGTATAATAAGAAAATCCCCAGCTGCGCTAAAGACCTTGAATGTGAGAGCTGACCAAACCAAGGGTGGTGAGCTGTCACAGCAATCAGGTGGCTGGATCAACAGGAATGGTGGTCTGGAGCTCTATATATGAATGATCACTCCCTACAATAACTCCAAGGAAGAGTGTAAAGTATTCACTGCCACAAGACAAGATAACGGGTCTGGTCCCCCTTGCAGGCTCAGCTTGTATGCCAGACTTTGGTGATCAAAGATTGGGCTCGGCGATATCACTTTGCTGGGTGGGAGAAGGGAGCTGGGGAAGAGTGGGCAACAAAGCTATGCCCGTAGATAGCCAATACCAGCTTTATTTAACTGGATAGGGAATGATAGAAGGTGAGTGCACAGAACCAGTCTAAAATGCAGCCATACTCAATGCCCTGCCCACCGGAAGTCCATTTGAATTTACTTGTAAACTCCAATAAATACAATACAAATTTAATAGAGTAAATTTACTTATGATGCTTTGGCCATCTAGATTTCACTTTACTCACTTTAGAAGAGGCAGAGGTTCTAGGGCCTGAGGGTTTCATTCAGACCCGCTCGCGAGCGCTGTACGCTCGCAAGCGGGTCGATGTTTCCCAAATGCGCATGACGGAGGCGCCTCCGTCGTGCGCATGCGCGAGACCCGAATAACGACGGGGTAGCCGTCGTTATGGGTCTCGCACCAAAGGAGGCGCGCTGTCGATGGTGATTGACAGCACGCCCCCTTTGGTGGGTTTGCCGGGGGCGTGGCTGCCCAGATGGAGGCATTCCCATGGGAACGCCTACCGTCTGGGTCCGGCCCCACTGACATCACTAGTGATGTCAGTGGGAGTGATTTTGGCTCTAATAGAGCCAAAATCACTCCAGGGCTTGCGGTCAACGAGACCCTACCGCAAGGGTCTCATCGACCATCGCGACCATCATCATGGACACTTGCATAAGCTGTGGGTGGTAACCCACAACTTTGCGAGTGTCCAAAAGGCCGCTTTGCAATAAAAAAAAACACGCCCTGTTTCAGAGCGGGCGCTCGTTCAGAGCGTCTGGCTCTGAATCAGGCCCTGAGTCAGCAGCGATTGCAACTGTGATTACGCATGCAATCAGCTGATTTTTGCATTCTGCGCATGCATATGCATGTTTGTGCGCGTGCACAAACACTCCACTGTGATCGGGATCACTCCACTGCGCACACAGCTTGTGTACTCACAGGTTAGCTTTTCCTTGGTAAGGTCAGAGCTTGTGCAATTGTGCATGAGGCTGCGATTGTACTCGATGAAACCGATGGTTTTGCAGTCTTGCTAAGTATTACGGATGTGTGTAAGGTAAGGTGGCCGTCCTTATGTTAGGCTGCATATGGCATAGTGAGACATTAGCATATCTTCGCAGTGAGACTGTCTGCATAATCGCAGTTGTGATCCGTATTGAATCAGGCCCCTAGTCACCTCTAATCAAACTTAAAATTCATTCTATCCTTTTAAAGAATACTCTGTGGCTTTTGGGTAATATTCTCAGCTGGGTGCATACATGGCTGACCAGGCAATGCAGATCATTGTACCACTACATGATCCACTGTATGATGCTGTGAAATATCGTTATATGTCTAATGTAAAATATACCACATCATCCATGGCATCTTCCCATCTAATGTGCAGCACATCCAGTAAGAAAATGTGACCACCTAATTCATTGTATGGTTTTCAGGGTACACACTATACAATGGTCATTCTGATCTGCCTCGGACGGTATATCGGGCAATATATCGCATAGTGGGCCTGATTCGGATATGTATGTAAACCAGTTAGTTTGCATACATATGTGATGTTAGGGGGTCTGCGCATGTGCAGATTGAGTCTTGCATGATTGCTCGCAGTCTCCCCTTAGCCGCAGCATGATTGACATGCTGTGGCATTTTGGGGGCAAAGAGGGGGTGTCAAACGGGACCGTTCTAAACAACAGGGGCTTGACGTCCTCCATTTTGTAGGTGTGCCAAGTCCGTCGTAGGATGTATACTTCCTGAACCTGGCAGAGGGACTATTTCATATAGACACCTTCCGCTTGCTTGAGGCTGTGCAATAACGTCCACATCTGAAACAGGCCAAGTGTGTACACAAGATGTAGTTATGAGACCGGCAGCCTCGATGCCGCCAGTCTCAATACCGCCAGTCGAATCCCGACAAGGGACTCTCGGAATGACGAAGGATGCCAACCCGAACGAGGTAATGCCCTTAGCCTTAGCCGCGATGGGGGAGGGTTAGGTTTAGGGAGCGTAGCGGGGTTTGTTTTTTTGAGGGGGAGGTTAGAGTTAGGCATCCCTAGGGGGGAGGGTTAGGCACCACTGGGGGGGTTAGGCACTAAGGAGAGAGGGTTAGGTTTAGGCACTAACAGGGAGGGTTAGGGTGCGGGGTAGGGAGGGTTTGGATTAGGCTACAAGAAGGGAGGGTTAGGGGGAGAAGGGGGAGGGTAAATACTGTATACTTAGTCGACCCCTGCCAAGATACCAACCATCGGGATGCCGCTGTCCGTATTCTGACAGGAGGCATCCCGACAGCCGGCATTACATACCCATTCCGTGTACACAGCTTAAGTTGGGAGCAAAGCAAAAAAAAACAAGTAAGCTGGAACACAGATAAACCATGTTGCTCTGCTATGGTTGAAAATACATTTATTATATTATATTAGAAATACTGGCTGCTTTGGCATGTATCCCGCAAATGCTGGACAACTTTATTTTACATACACTGCAAATTATGAATTTAAGTTTGGACATGTCCCTCTCAATTCTACATCTCTCTGCACATTTTAAATCTCCCTACCTGCAGTGTAACATGGCTTTACCAAGGTGCGAAGTAAAGGTGCGTATCCACTATAGACGGAGAAACGAGAGCACAATTACAACATTGTAATCGTGCTGTCGTTTCACAGTCTGTGATGTGCCCACACTGAACGTTCAGTCGTTCAGTGTTGGCACATCCATCATCCCCGTACATGCTGAACCTGACATGATTGTCAGGTTGACCAGCATGTACACGCAATGATAGATGGCAAAAACGACCAGCGGACATGCTCATCGCTGGTCGTTTTTGACATTTAAATGCCCGATTTGGGGCCGATTACTGAGCGATTGCACGATTACGATGTCGTAATCCTGCAATCGCTCTGTAAGGTCGCGTGGTGGATACGCACCTTTACTTTCTTTGCTCCCAACCTTGAATTAGCCCCATGACTCTGAGTTTTTTAATGAGGTAATTTTTATTCTTCCCTTTTTTAGTCAAAATATTTATTTGTACGAGTACATCACCTGAGCAAGGAGTAGAAGAGGGAATGAGTTTTGAACCAGTGCCCCCAGGGCCTGCTTCACAGGCGGATAAAATTTCCATTACCACTGTGTCTTTATACACAGCGGAATTGAGAAGGTACATATGTTATAGCTGCAGTCCCTTTCTTTTGTACAGAGATGCTCACTGTTGGCATCTCAAATCTGCAGTTTGCGTACAAAGAAGTTCTGAGCAAACCCGCTCTGGCCAGTACCACTGCATAAAAAGATGCAGTAGCTGGTTCTGGCATGCCCCCGTTACCTCCCACAAGCGTTCACTACCTGTCAATTATTCTGCATCGAAATCCACACTATGGATGTAAACCATCTTGTTTATTATTATTAACAGTTGCTTATATAGCGCAGCATATTCCGTTGCGCTTTACAATTGGAAACATTTATAGAACAAAACAGGGTAATAACAGACAGACATAGAGGTAAGAGGGCCCTGCTTGCAAGCTTACAATCTATAGTTTGCATACTACTCTGAATGAGGCGCACAGAATGCTATTTTTTTTAATCTTCATAATTAAAGTTTACCTGCAAATTATTTTTTAACTTCATCTTCCGACAAACATTTAATCATTAGTTCTGTCCCTTTCACATTATACAGCTTTGTGTTTAAAAAAAAAGAAACACATCTAAATGATGTGAAAACTCTCTGTTGTCTTCTTAGTAACAACAATAAAGCTGGCCATACACGGTACAATTATCGGGGCGATCTGCCTGATATCCGCGGATCGCCCCGTTAAATGTAATGTTTGTGCCGGTGCCCGAGGGTTAAATATTGCTTGGTCGGGCCTGCCAGATTGTCCAGCATGCCCGTCCGATGCAATATTTATGGGGTAAAATGACGGCCACATCGGGCTGTGTATGCCCAGCCGCAGCGTTCCTTCCCATGGAAGGAACAGGGAAATGTCTCCTCCCCCGGGGGCAGAGCGCAGATGTCGGGGCTAATGTAGTCTGACAGTATATGCCGCGGATATCTGCGGCTGGCAGGCTACCAGATAAAATGTCTGTCGGTCTGACAGGCATTTTATCTGGCCGTGTATGGCCAGTTTTATAGTCAGTTTCTGACCCTTTCTTAGTCAGTTTCAATATCATACAGCAGTTGTTATTTTAATAGATGTTTGACAACTAGCTTATTTGAGTTAGTGAAGGATAGTTTACTTTTCCTCTCAATTACATGAATATAAAATTTTTGGTGAAGTCATTGGAAATTATAACCAATGACAGCACATTCTCAGCCAACCAATCAGGGAAGCAATGAGCTGTGATGTCAGGATGGGTTGTTCCATTACTCTATATAAGTAAGTGCTGAGACTTGGTGGGGGGTTTTGTGATTGTTGTTATTTAAGGCAGCATTTGAAGAGAGAACCATGTATGTTAGGAGAGAGTTCTAATAGCAAGAACTAGGTATAATTTGGCTTGTGTAGTAGCAGACTAAACACCTGCAGGTTTTAGTAGCAACAATAAACCTTCTTGAGCTCTACATGTAGGAGAGTTTGCATGTTTATTACAGCTGAGGGTATTCTTTAGGGGGAGGGGTGGTGGATATGTGATTAATGCTATCAAGAGAAATGTTTTTTGCCATCTTCTAAAATCTGTGTTTAGGTTTCCATGTTAGTCACATTTTTTGCTAGAATTATACAGCCAATTTACAATAGATCATTATTGGTGAATAGTTATAACCTATGTCTTAATACACCAATGTTTGCTACGATCTAATTTTGTCTTTTAAGAGACTCCCAATTGAAAAACGATGTGGGGTTTAAAATTATTTAACTTTAAATTCTACTATGAAAGCCCTGTAGGTTCAAGAACATTAAAACAACATTGTATTATACAGTAAGCAAATAGGTGTGCAATATTTTTTATTTTATTTTGTTAAATGTTTTAATTACTGGATTATTTTATAATTTCCCTAAGTTTATTTCTCTCTGCAATTTGTAAGATTAATTCACTGATGAGAATGTCTGAGTACAATAAGTTCTAAAGTTAAAAAAGCAGGATTTTTAGAGGGGGGTTTCCAAATGGTTGATTTTAAAACAAGTATGGTTAGTCCATGAAGAGGGCATAATTAGCACATAACCAGCTATAATATGTCATATGACGTATAGTGTATGTAATAATTCTGACACATACAGGACCAGCTATCACATTATGCCATATGTGGAAATAGGGCCATCCTGCATAAGCAGAATGTTTGTTTTTATTTCAGATGTGGGCTTCATTACATGATTTGAGCAAGTTTGGAAGTCTGGGGAGGGGGCAGTAAGAACCTTGCACTGCTATGGATAGATTGGTCTCCTTATGTACTAGATCAGTGTTGGCTAACCTTGACACTCCAACTGTTGTGGAACTATATATCCCAGCATGCCCTGCCACAGTTTTAGCATGCCCTAATAGCAAAACTGTAGCAGTGCATGCTGGGTTATGTAGTTCCATAACAGCTGGAGTGTCAAGGTTAGCCAATACTGTACTAGATAATGTATTTTTATACAGTTTTAATAATTGACCCTGTAGATGGTCTGTATAAGTGCACTCTTAACACTGGATGTTTTCCAGATCTCCTAGTTGGTGCTTCATTATTAGGTCACACTTTTTAAAAGATAACAGGTGGTGGTAATGTTCATTTGTGTCACTGAGGGGATCTTAAAAACATGCAATTTTTGTATTATATGCTATTTCTATCATGCTCATCATGGGGTGGGCTGGGGAGGGGGCAACAGGAACCCTTCCTGCATTTGCCTATACATTCTTCAGTTTAAAATATGAAGCTACACCTAATTAAGCTGATTAGTTCATTTATGGCTAAATGGAAGATGTTGCCAAAACTCAAACATGTGAAGAGTGATTTGGAGTCCAGAAATATTTGCAAAAGCTATCCAAGTTTTGAGAGATCTTGAGGACCAATAGGTCATGATTTTATATTTGACCAAAATCAGACAACATAGTTCTCATGGCAGCACTTACTCAGGTAGAGATTTCTGTCTAAATATTAAGAGTCTGAACCCTGACCCAGATTCTGACCGTACTGAAATACCTTTTTAGCCTATGCAGTGCTATAAAATAATATATATACACACGCACAGTCTATGTGTGTATATCACTTTCATCCACAACTATTTTTTTCTGGTCCTCAAAATGTTTACTGCATATTATTTTTGAAGGCCATCTTCCCTAGCTATATTACAACATGTGGATACATTTTTACGATCTTAGGAGTTTAGTGGAAAATAAAAATGTTGACCTCAAGTAAAGCAACCTCAGGTGAAATGTGGTTACTGGTTTTTGTGATCTGATGATGAGGAACAAATTGCTATTAGGTATAACACAATCTTTGAAATAAAGATTTAAAACAGTCTAATGAGTAACATTTTTTATACAGCCTACTATAATGAATTTCAGACAAACTCAGTTGTCAGTCTGTTATAAGATTGTGTTAATATGTCAATACATGATTTTGTACAGCAATACTTGTCTGTGATTAGCTCCTCTTATGAGCATCTCTGTTTTTTGCAACGTGGTCGCAGTTTTTATTATTATTAATAATTATTAGTGTGTGCCAGTTAATTTGATGACTGGAGTTTTTTATAAATGAGGACAAATGGTTTACTTTAATAGTTCTGGCTTCCAAATGTCTAGCCGTCTTTGCCTTGTATGAAGTGGATTATGCCAGAGGTTCCCAAACTGCCATTACAGTCCATGTTTTAAGGATATCCATGCTTGAGCACAGGTGACTGGAGCCTCTGGATTATGCCATGGAGACTCCCAATATACAAGTCACTTTCTTGCACCAAATGACTGTGGCCCATTAGCCTGCGATTTGCAGACACCATGTTATTTCATCAGTATAACCAAGATTTAAATCAGCAATTTGCTTTAGGAAAAACACTTTGTTAAAAATGCTTCTTGTAGGGATTGAGAGGACAATGCCTGCAAATGTTGTATGGCTTCAGATAGACTTTAAATATCTCAGTAAAACAACTCACAGTAATTTTCTCAGGTTAGTGTTTTGTGCACATGACTTAAAAGGGAACATCTGTGTTATTATTACTCCTCTCTCTTTTTAAATTGGGACAAAGTGCTTCAGTTTAGGGATGTGCAGGCTCAGATAGGTTCGAGTTTGCACGTTGAGTTCGGATTTTTCCCTCCAAAAAACGGAACTCAGAAAGAGGCTAAACGTCATCTTACATGGACGAACATCATCATTCCTGGACAAAAGTACAGGAATGATGATGTCGGATAGGTTCGAGTTTGCACGTTGAGTTTGGATTTTTCCCTCCAAAAAAACGGAACTCAGAAAGAGGCTAAACGTCATCTTACATGGACGAACATCATCATTCCTGGACAAAAGTTCGTCCATGTGAGATGACGTTTAGCCTCTTTCTGAGTTCCGTTTTTTTGGAGGGAAAAATCCGAACTCAACGTGCAAACTCGAACCTATCCGAGCCTGCACATCCCTACTTCAGTTACAGTAGTTGATCTAGTTTTCATTATAGGCCATTCATTATATATTGTTTTCCGTTGAGATTATGGAACTGTTACTGCCAGGAGAAATAGCCTTAGAACATGTATTATTTATTTTTATTTTTAAGTGTGATGGGCGCAAGATGCTCATGTTAAAGTTTTATATTAAGTTGGAAAATTTAATGGAGTAAGTGATAGTGGAGAAGGACTAAGGGCCTGATTTATCAATGAGTTTTATCATATGCAATGAGTGTTATAACTGGCTGCATATGAAAAATGGTGCTCCAGCCAATCAGCTCCCAACTGTAATTTTTCAAACGATGAATGTTAGGAGTTGATTGGCTGGAGCACCATTATGATATACAACAAGTTTTAAAACTTGTTGCATATGATACAACTCATTAATAAATGCATGACTTCAAACAGGATCACAGTCCATAAATGTTATTTAGGTCCAAGGGAAAAGAGAAGGAAATACATTATAACAACTAACTCATGATTTCAGTAAAGGACACAGACTATTGATGAAACATTTGTAGAGGAATTAATGATTTGAAGTGAGGTGATTAGTCTTTGGTTATTAAGATGGATCATACCCATAAGGCATCCAAGGGTTTAATGCTGACCCTGGTGAATGTGTGACATAGAAGACATTGTCAAAAGTTATTCAAAAATATGATAAAGAAGTTGGACTTCTTGATCCACATGCCTTGGGTTGTCTTCCCCAAGAGGATGTGTTTACAGGTCTATCAATGAATCTGTCTAAAGATAATAATTGGGATGTGGCAGAGATTGCTAGAGGGATGATTATAGGGAAGGATGATACCTCATTACTATGATTTATAAACTGGATAATAATGGACCAAATAGACAGACATATTTAAACCAGGGGCCTGGACTGCATATTGTGGCAACAACTGAAATAACATCTTGAAGGGAGTGCTGCATTCTAATGCCCTTTTCACTTACTGTATATGTTTGTTAGACTGAGCTGGCTAGCCATTGTCCCACCATGTCTGGCATCCCTGCAACTCCACCATGTTAGAGAAGGATTATGTGGACCATATGCTGTGTGATGAGGATTTTGATCAGGACAAAGAAGTGTTTTACTGCCAGCCTAGACCCTCCAAAAGTTTTTGTTACTGGGAAATATTTACTTGTATATAGCGTGGAAGAAAAACAAACCCTCTTATCGTGATGTGCCACAGATAATGCAAGTGGGGGTACACATTACATAAGGAAAGCATGGTCCCCAGGCATATTTGACAAACCTACAAGTCTCAAACTCGGTCAGTTGCCTGCCAACCAGCCAGCAGTTACAGTGGTTAAGGAGATCCAATCCACAAAACTCCCCAGGGATTACATTTAGCCTGTCATTGGACAACTATTCATTTTGATTGGAGAAGGGGTGAACCACCTTGGAGTGTGAATCTACTGTCAGGTGCTTGAGGGACTGTTATGCATCAGACATATTGGATGGTACAGTTGTCCTTCTTTCTTGACCAACCAAGCAGCCTCCTCCCCAACTTGAGTGTGTTCGGCATCAGTTTGTATGATGCTGGTTGGAAATTCAATAACTGAGATGCTGAACATGAGGTCATTGGACCCAATTGAACTATATCAAGGGCTATTTGAACTAAACTGAGTTTTGTGGGAACAAGGGCTACTAGTGTAGGATAAATTTGACAGATAAGAACTGCCAGAGACCCCAATAGGAATTCCTGTTAACCTAGGTCAAAGCCAATAACTATCACCCTTACTGGTATTATGTAGTGTCAGGACTGCTGTCTTGCAGACCACCAAATTCTGATGTAGCGATAGTAGAGCCTATTATAATACTATATAATATTAATAATTATCTCTCTACTCATTATATCATACACCCCTATTGCTTGCCACCACCTGTGGAAATAATAGGGACCACAGGCCCCCAAACACTCTTTTCACAATTGTGGTGTCCCTGCGACATAAACTAGCACTTAGTTGGTCTGCTTCTAGCAATGAATAATAGTCATAGCATAACCATAGCTTCTTCAAAGACTGGTTCTGGAGCATATATGCAAATAGATTAATAAACGAACACTATTTACAAAAAGGGAATGCAATGCTTAATTACAAAAATCATATAAATAAGAGGTTACAGAATACATAGAAAATCATGTGTTGCAATTTAAAAAAAAAAAAAAAGAAACCGTTGCACAGAATTTAGCTCTGCTTATTCTGGGCCAGGAGAAAAGGAAAAGGCGGAATCAGGCTTCACCTTAGAATTGGTTCCCCAAATTCTGACAGAACAAAATGCTCCCATATCTTTTATCAACTTTACCAAACTTTATAGTGATGACATGACCATGTCCCAGAAGGCTGGCTGGTTATAGCTTGGGGTTCAATCCGGGACCGCCCACATACTTTTTATTCTAAGTATACATAACTGTACATAATTTCCCTTGTGTCGTAGCCACATTATGGTATGTTAACATTAATCTCTTTTATGTAAGCTATAAAATGATTGTAAACAGGACTGCTTTGGGATGTGTGATTGGTTAGATACCTTATGTCTCCAAAATCCATATGTTCTACAGTAGGTGTCCCCAAATCACACCTGACCTGCACACAAATGTCAGGTATATTTCTATAACTTCTGAAGCTCTTACATATTATAGAGTTATTCATTTTATGTGAAAGCAGATAACATATGGTTTTGTTCTTTGTTCCTGTTTGAGGTTTGCACAAACCACCTGATCTGACTGCTGTTTCAATACCCCTGTTGTTTTGGTGCCAAGAGATGGCTTTCATGAACCATTTAACCAGCTACAAAGTAATCTGTACTATATGCAGACATGAATAAAAGGGCTTTTGTTTTACCCATCTCCTGTTCAGGTAATTACTTTTCCTGCTGACTGGCTACCGTAATTGTACATACTAATGAAACTACACATGTCCCCCTCTGGTTTCCAGTGGGATTAAGTCACCTATTTATCTGTGTTGGCATAATTATAATACAATATCAAAAGAACAACTTGCAATATGTCCTAATATTCATGTAAACTCTACATGTACCATCATTTATTAGTGAAATTGTATTTTGTCACTCACAAAAGAACTGATTAGTTTTCTAGCTTTTCCAAAGTTCTCAAAGTAATATGGACACTGGGAAATGGGTAAAGTCCCATTTACTTGGATTATAATTTACCCTGTCCTTTTATAAATGTGTTCCTGTGTAAATGTAATGTGCCAGTTGCCAGAGTGCATATGCTCAGGACTGCTGCTCTGTGCTGCATCAGTTTGATCCCACTGAGTTGTTGTACACCATAAAGCATAGAAAGTTATGAGCACTGTCATTAAAGATTTATATGTACAGTGGCAGGGTTCACCTTTGTTTTAGCACATATTTTAATTGTTATTGTACTTGTGAAAGGAATAGTGCAGCACAGTTATGAGGCCTATTTTGTAATCAGGAGTTAGGATACTATTGTATATAATGGCAAAATATAAGTCATCCTGTCTAAAGTCACACCAAAAATACACTATATAGACAAAAGTGATTGGATGCCCCCACGCAAGCGAAAAGCATACCATTGCACATGAGTTCCAAATGGCCACTAATGTGACTGTTTTGACAAGAATACTTCATATGGAGGCCCATGCAGTTGCAGTTCTACGGAAACAACACTTTTTTTATCAGGACGACATTGCCACCTGTCATGTGTCCAGGGCGACGCTGGACTGGTATACAGAAAATTCAGTAAGCCAGATGGACTGGCCAGCTCAGAGTTCATATCTTACCAGAACCTCTTGGATGAATTGGAGTGACGGGTGCATTCTAGGCTATCTCAACGTTCTTCAGTGTCACAGTTGGTCACTGTACTTAAGGCAGATTGGCAAAACATACCGCCTGCTGCTGTTCAGGAACTTGTGGACAGTTTGCCAAGAAGGGCGTCTGCAGTAATCACTGCACGTGTTGGACCTACAAAGTACTGACGTCAATAACATCTTGATCTATTTGCTGTCAATGCCCAATTACTTTTATCTACATAGTGTATAAAACATGATGCAAAGACGCGAGAGGGTCCACGTCATGCAATTTTTCATCTTATCCGCTCGGTTGCTTATGCTCCGCAAATGAAACTACAGCACTGTATACAACAGCATTTCCTGACTGTCAGCCAATCACGTACAGTTGGGACAGTCTCAGAGTCTTTATTTAATTAAATTTATTCTAACAACTGTGTGTCCTGTGATATATTTACTGACATACCTGCTTATTGGTATAGGGGAAATGCTGCACATAGTGTACTGTAAATACAAAATACTGAAGTAACGTATGAATACAGTATCATGCTGTACTTAAAATTTGCTATTTTGCACAATAATTCTCTAAACACAGAGAATGAACAAAAGTGTCATAATCTAAAACAGACAAATAGTGTAAATTAGCACTTGGACAAACCATTTTGAACAGATCTGCCACATCTTCCCAACAGTTTTCAATAAATAAATAAGGTACAATCTTAGAATATTGGTGTACTTAATGATTGTGAAGATATTCTTATATTCTAGCAATTTACTCTTTTTTAATGTATGAAGAGACAGTGAAATCCAATCAGAGATAACATTGTACTGTTCAACCTAGAGAGGGGAAGGGAGTCAGGGACCAAGCAGGGTCATGTCTGAGGCAGATAGCGAGGGATAGACAGCATCCAACAAACCCATGAAGATGCCCTGATGCAGACATAGTAGCCAGGAAGGAGCCGGGGAAGGCATAGCTATCAGGAATTTAAAATAAACCCAACCATCAGAACACCATTGAATGATTTCCATTTGATGGTGGCAAACATCTTACCACCACCATCAAATGGTAAAAACACTACCATCAATGGTTAGTAACCATCAGATTCTGATGTTCCTGCTCAGCGCCCTCGGTGAATGGGAGGCACCTCACATAGAAGTCAGCATTGTTCTTGGACAGGGGCACTATGGTGCAAAAGCCCAATAGGAAGCCTAGGAAATACAGGACACATTGTGCAAAGAGGACATTGCTCATTGCCATGTCTGGCAGCTGGGGAGGGATGCGCATAGAGGCTGTGGAAATATGCACAGGTGCCCCAGCCCTGGGGACATGCTGCTGATGATGCTTACGGTAGCTGCACTGCAAATCTCTCATCCGTGATCCTCCTGCCCTTCCCAGCACATCCAGGGCAGCAGCAGTGGGGGTTGTGGGGGCAGGAGTTATAAGCAGGGGGTTGTGGTGAGATGCAGGGAACTGTGGTGTCATGGCATAGGTTCTTATGAAATGCAGGGGGGTTTTGGCAAGGTTAAATTGCTCCTGTGGGAAGCCAGTGTGGGTCCCTAGTAAATTCTCAAATTTTAGCAGACACCAAAGAAACATACAGTACATATGTGGGCTGCTTTTCTAAACAAGAGATACTGTATCTGCTGCTGCCACCACTTCAAGGGATATTTAAATTGCGTGGGATTCATCCAAAAAACAGCTGTTTTGGGGTGATTTCCCACAAAAATTTGCTAATAGGACATAGTGAATCGTATTTCCTTTATATATGTGAATATGTGCATTTGATCAACTGAAATCAGACTAGTTGTGTCCTATTCATGGGCGATTGAAATAGACAACTCTGCCTCAAGATCAGTTTGCTAAAAAATCACAAACAGAAGCAAATGATAAAATAATGCTGTGTAGTAAAATTTACAGGATGACTAGTTTTTAGGGCTTTTAATGACAGCAATGGAGGTGTGAACAGACCCAAACCTAGGACCCCATGGGTTCTTAACTTCTTAATACAGTATTGGTTATAGGAGACAGAAGGGAGAGGCAGTTTCTTGTTGATAACGCTTCTGAGAGCAATAGTACAAACTTTTTCTCTACTGTATGTACACTGGAACCTTGTTGAAGGTCTTAGGGCATACAATATGTAAAGCTACAGCTCCTTTCACTATCTCTGAGGCAGGCAAGTTGATAAGGACCAAATACACACACAAATCCTCTCCTTCCCCCAGAGTAATCATAGGCACTATATTGTACTTACAATTTACTACATATTTAGTACAATAATTCTCTGAGCACCAAGAATGTACTAAAAAGCCCTTAAGTCAAATTCAGACGAAAGGTGTAAACTAGCACCTGGACAAACCATGATTTGAACAGGTCCCAAACATCTGTCCACAGTTTTAAATGAACTAATCTATACAATACTGTAGAAATAGTAACATAAAAATAACCACAAGTCATAAACCGGTTAATCAACATTTTATTAAACTACAGAACAAACGAAAACCTAACCAAACTTAAATATTTCTAATTAGAAAATTGCAGAATTCATTAAAAATTGCAGAAGTAGTTGATCCTGCAGAAGCTTTCTGAGAAAATAAAAAAAATAAAGGATAGTATTAGAACATTTATGTACTTAATGAGTGTTGAGATATTCTAAAGCTATTGTATAATAAATCATGTACCGTATATCATGATACCAGTAGTAATGCTGGAAATTGCTCTAAAAACACAAATACTGCTGTAGACACTGATGTACTCATTCCATATTCCTGTGGATGGATGATAACCTAAGCACATATTTAGCTACAGTAGATCTGTAGAAGCTCACAAAATACCTTCCAAAGATGAGGCGTAAGTTGATCGCTACAATCCAAAACAATAGTCTATGGCCAGCCATGAAATCTGTAAATATGTTTGATAAAGAAACATTCAAAAACATATTTGCACTACCCTGTAGTATGTAATGCAAATTTATAGTATGTAGAGGATCCACCTACTGCTCTCGATTTATAGTATACTATACAGTATGACCACCTACTGCCCTCTAGTAGCTTGGTATGTGTTTGTTGGACTCAATATGTATTGATACTGTTGCCATTGCATGTAAGATATTTCATCCAATTTTTTTTTGCTTTGTAGTTAGTGTATTGTACTGTGGTATAAAGGGCCCCCCAGGGAAAGCAGTGGTAGGGAACCTATGCTTAAGGGATGGGGCCAACTTCTACAGGGGGTAGTACTGTAATAAACCATGTTATGAACAGGTCCGACACATCTGCCAAACAGTTTAAATTAAAAAAAAATATGGTCCAGCCTTAGAACATTGATGTACTTAATGAGTGTGAAGATATTCTTATTTGATCAATTCACACCCATGTAATGCCTGAAGGGATCCACCTGCTGGGCAAGTGACTGCATGTGTCCACCTTGACCAACATGTCTGATAATGAAGTATTGGTTTTGATAGGTTAGTATTTGCTACATCCAGAGTAATATGTATCAAATAAACACAGGAGATAACAACAACATTTGCAATTTGTTATTCATCTTTTTATCCTATTACCAGATGGAGCTATTTTTATTTTGAATCAAGATAAAATGGGAATATATTCATTAACCCAGGTATTTTAGCTGTTGCCAATTTAAGATTGGTGAATTGAATATGAAAGTGAGGTGATTTAGGGTCATGAGATCATATTTATTTTTATCTGCATTATAGCCCCACATTTCATGGCAATAAGAAATTAATTATTCTAGGATTCACTAAATATGTTCTGTGATGTGTAAAATGTAAACTCATTACTAATGTGATCACTTAACATCCGGTTTCATACTTGCCATTCTTATGTATAATATATGCTTGTTTGAAGATATTGTGTTTGCATATGTTATTTCTGTGAGATGTATTTGGTTATTACTGAGATGTAGTCAGTTAAATTATCTGTAATTCTGACATGGGAAAGTATTTAAACAAAAGTCCATATAGGTAGTGTAAGCTTTATCTTACACCTCCGCTCTCTGAAACTGGAAAATGGAAGCAGCTTTTCCGGTATAAGGCATGTGATGGGTTCAATTGGGAGATAACCAGCACTCATCCAGGCTCAGTCCCTTATATTAATGTGATGTATCTCTGTTGCAAGCCAGACAACTTTGAGTTTTAACAGCAGGGGTAGAGAGAAGTACAATTTCTCTGTAAAAAAAACAAAAATAAAAACATCCCCTATTTATGCCAAGGACATACTAATGAAATACCAGACGATGGAAAGAACACAATAGTGTTGGAATGTAGTCTCTTTTAAGGGAAATTAATTTAAAAAGGGTTAAATCACATTAGGTCACACATTTGACACTGGAAAACAACAGTGCAGGGGGTTATTTTTTCTGCATAGTCACAGGTTTACATTGATATTTGTCCTATCAGTGGCAGTCAGAGAATGTGCACCTGCAACTTTGCTGAAGAGTAGAACCGCAACATTTTACTAAATCTTTTCCTTACTGTGAACAGTGTGTAGTCATTAGACCAAAGTGTGCAACAGGCAAACCAAGGGTTGCTTGTGGGGGCTTCACTGGAGGCTTCACTGGAGGCTCATAGCATTTACACTTTGGAAACCCCCATTCTACTTTTTTTGCCCATGGTTTAAACTCTCTCCCATCTCCCCATTAGTTCACTGGTTCTTAACCTCACTCCTCATAGTTTATGGTAGTGATTACTAAACCCTTTAGCTGTTATGGTAGCCAAAAGCATACTGTATTTACCAACAATCTCCCACATTGTACTATAAAATTCTGCAGGCGAGCCATCATTTCCAGGTGTGCTATTTATCATGCTATACACAACTTCATTTTACTTCCTTCTGTCACCTCACCACATAACAATATATTTCAGTCACTGTCATCAACTTTGGGGCTGATTCAGCATTAGTTGCAAATGAGAAAACGCACGCAATGTGCATCAAACAATGGAAATTACTGGGCGCACGCGCGAAGTCTGGTTTGCATGACCGCACATAAATATCTGCGTACACAATACCAATCGCAGTATACAATGAAAAAAATGAGTGGTGGAGGCATGTTAGTGGGATAAGTACGAAATTTTTGTGTTGTGGGGCGTGTAATGAGTGTGTCCCATGCGTTACATTTGCCATCTATACGAGCAAGAACTGCAAAAGCAACAAGAACACTGCCTGAGTAGCTGGAGAGTCACGCAGAGTGTACAACTAATAATGACGGCAGAAGTTCCGATGTTGAAGCAAATAATTGCAAAATCACATGAAGCTGCTGATGTTCAGAGTGCAGTGTTTGCACATTGCAGGGAAGCCTTTTTCTGCTGCATGCATATTTCCTGAGGAAAGAAGTACTTACACATCCCCACGTATCAACATACATACCTACAGAAAATTGGATGGTCGTTTTAACAGAGGGATGTGCACAGTGGCGTCCTTCCCCATAGTGACACACGGTGCAGGGAGGGTTGTAGCCGCATGCCGGCAAAAAGGGGGTGTGGCCTCACAGGTAGGGAGCATGGCCTAAACCCCAGTTTTAGTCACTCCAGGGATCCCCGGAGTTGCGGACTGTACCCGGGGACCAATCTGTGTGCAGTGACTGCTCCCCCACTATGTCAGGAGCAGAGTGCTGCACGTAATGCTACAGTGCAGTACCCGGCTCCTGCTACTGACGGGGAGTCAGCACTTTGGTTTCACCCCTCTGCAGGTGACCACCGGGTAATACCCACTTCCCCCTTGTGTCGCCACTGGATGTGCATGAGATCTAAGTAGTTTAAATTGCAAGCAAATGTTATAATGATAACATATAAAAAATGTATATATTGTCCATATAGCATCAACCTTAATAACTGCCTAACAGTCGTCTCTCAAAATAGTACAAGAAGCAAACCATCACAGCACTGTATCTCAGTTTTACAAAAAAATTTAGCCATATGTAACACAGCTACATTAATAATGGCTAATCTTACCTATGAACAGCATTTGTGTTGAACAAATCATTTTTAATTGAATAAACTAGGGATGAGCGGGTTCGGATTTATGGAATCCAAACCCCCCCCGAATCCCCCCGATCCGAGTCGGATACGAGTCAGGCTCGAGTTTTCCCACCTGACTCTGATCTGAAATCGAGGCAAAACGTCATCATCCTGCTGTCAGATTTCTTGGGTTTTGGATTCTATAAAAGGTCCCAGCGTACGTGCCATTTTTCACTCTGGCTGTGGACAGTGAAGGGGGAGGGTGAGAGTTAGGGCTGTCTGGGCTGTGTTGTGCAGTCAGTTGTCCATAGGGGCTGTGTCCACTCCAAAGTCTATAGGGGCTGGGCTGTGTTTTTTTCTGTGTTTGTGAATTGTGTGCGTTGTAGACTCACGTGCATCAACAAAGTATCGCCAAGCGTGCGCCTGTGTCATAAATCAAGGGCTGGCTGGCTCATCTGTTAAAGGGTGTTGTAACCCCCAAAGTGCACTCCATCCCCAAAAAAAGAAAAAAATATTTTTCTGTGTTTGTGTGCACCTTAGCCGCTCGTATATATCAATATCACATAAATGGAGGACAAAAATTTGTCCAATAAAAATAAAATAGGGAAAGATCAAGAACCACTTCCTTCTAGTGTTGAAGCAGCTGCCACTAGTCATGACATAGATGATAAAATGCCATCAACGTCGTCTGCCAAGGCCGATGCCCAATGTCATAGTAGAGGGCATATAAAATCCCAAATGACAAACTTCAGGAAAATGACCTTAAAAAATACATTTGAATCATCTGAGGAGAAACGTAAACTTGCCAATATGCCATTTACGACACAGAGTGGCAAGGAACGGCTAAGGTCTTTCCCTATGTTCATGACTAGTGGTTCAGCTACACATGACGATGGAAGCCCTCCTCCTGCTGCAAACATCAAACGAGTTAAGCTGGCAAATACACAGCAAAGAACTGTGCGTTCTAAGAAGATATCACAAATTTCCAAGGAGAGTCCAAGTGTGGTGGCGGTTGCGATGCCTGACCTTCCCAACACTGCACAGAAAGAGGTGGCTTTTTCCACCATTTGCACGCACTCTGCAACTGCTGGAAGGAGCACCCACAGTCCAGTTGCTGATATTCAAATTGAAGATGTCACTTTTGAAGAACAACAGGATGAGGATATTGGTGTAGCTGGCGCTGAGGAGGAAGTTGACGAGGAGGATTTTGATGGTGATGTGGTTTGTTTAAATCAGGCACCGGGGGAGACAGTTGTTGTCCGTGGGATGAAAAAGCCCATCACAGTCATGCCTGGGCAGAAGACCAAACATTCCACATCTTTGGTCTGGCAATATTTCTATCCAAATCCGGACAACAACTGTCTTGCCATATGTACCATATGTAAATGTGGAATAAGTAGGGGTAGGTACATCAACCACCTAGGAACATCCTCCGTTATACGTCACCTGCAGCGCATTCATAAAAAGTTGCTGTCAAGTTCAGAAACTTTGGCTAAGACCGTAAGCAGTCCAGTGACACCTAAATCCCTTTGTCCTGTTTTATCCAAGCGCCTGCAAACCACACCGTCAACTTCCTCCTCGTCAATTTCCTCCTCAGTCAGGATCGGAAATAGTCCTGCAAGCCATGTCACTGGCATGACTGACTCATCTCCTATCCGGGATTCCTCCGGAGGGTCCTGCATTGCTACACCTCCTGTTGCTGGTGGGAGTCGTTCATCATCCCAGAGAGGAAGTAGGAACACCACTACTTCTTTTACTAGGCAATTGACCCTCCAACAGTCCTTAGCGAGGAGGATGAAGTACGACAGCAGTCATCCTAGAGCAAAGCGGATAACTGAGGCCTTGACTGCTATGTTGGTGTTAGACGTGCGTCCGGTATCCGCCATTAGTGCAGTGGGATTTAGACAATTGATGGAGGTAGTATGTCCCCGGTACCAAATCCCGTCTAGATTCCACTTCACTAGGCAGGCGATACCGAGAATGTACAGAGATGTCAGAAAAAGTGTCCTAAACAATGCGGTTGTACCCAATGTCCACTTAACCACGGACATGTGGACAAGTGGAGCAGGGCAGACTAAGGACTATATGACTGTGACAGCCCACTGGGTAGATGTATCGCCTTACGCAGCATCACCAGTAGCAGCAGCTCAGAAATGCCAGCTCGTTCCAAGGCAGGCTACGCTGTGTATCACTGGTTTCAGTAAGAGGCACACCGCCAACAACCTCTTAGAGAAACTGAGGGAAATCATCGCCCAGTGGCTTACCCCACTTAGACTCTCCTGGGGATTTGTGATATCTGACAACTCCACCAATATTGTGCGGGCATTACATCTGGGCAAATTCCAGCACGTCCCATGTTTTGATCACACAATAAATTTGGTGGTACAGAATTCTCTGAAACACAACAAGGACGTGCAGGAGACGCTTTGGGTGGCCCGAAGATTTTCTGCCCACTTTCACCATTCAGCGACTGCGTGCCGAAGACTGGAGCATGAGCAAATAGTCTTGAACCTGCCCTGCCATCACCAGAAGCAAGAGGTTGTGACGCGGTGGAATTCAGCCCTCTATTTGCTTCAGAGGATGGAGGAGCAGCAAAAGGCCATTCAAGCCTATACATCCACCTATGACATAGGCAAATGAGGGGGTATGCACCTGACTCAAGCGCAGTGGAGAATGATTTCCGTGTTGTGCAAGGTTCTTCAGCCCTTCGAACTTGCCACACGTGAAGTCAGTTCAGACACTGCCAGCTTGAGTCAGGTTATTCCCCTCATCAGGCTTTTGCTGAAGCAGCTGGAGAAAGTGAAGGAGGAGCTAAGACAGAGCGATTCCGCTCGGCATGTGGGACTTGTTGATGAAGCCCTTCATTCGCTTTGCCAGGATTCGAGGGTGGTCAATCTGTTGAAATCAGACCACTACATTTTGGCCACCGTGCTCGATCCTAGGTTTAAAGCCTATGTGGTGTCTCTTTCCAGCTGGTGAAAACACTGTCAGCTGAAGCGGAACGTGACACGTCAACAGCTACTTCATTTACTCCCACAACTGGGGCTGCCAGGAAACAACTTAGGTATCCTAAGCAACCCTCTGGCGGTGATGCAGGGCAGGCAGGACAAAGTTTGGACATCTGGTCTGGCCTGAAGGACCTGGCAACAATTTCTGACATGTCTACTGTCTCTGCATATGATACTGTCTCCATTGACAGAATGGTGGAGGATTACATCGGTAACAGCATCCAAGTCATACAGTCCGTACCTGTACTGGCAGGAAAAAAAGGCAATTTGGAGGCCCCTGTACAAACTGACTCTATTTTACCTGAGTTGCCCCCCTCCAGTATGTACTCCAAAAGAGTGTTTAGTGCAGCTGGGAACCTGGTCAGCGAAAGGCGTAGGAGGTTGCTTCCACAAAATGTCGAGAAGATGATGTTCATTAAAATGAATTATCAACTCTTTCAGGGAGACCAGCCTCCAGAACGTACAGAGGGACCTGTGGTGGTGGATTCCAGCGGGAACGAATTAATACTCTGTGAAGATGAGGATGTACACAACACTGAAGAGGGTGAGGAATCGGTGGATGAAGTCGACATCTTGCATCCGTAGAGCCAGTTTGTGCAGGGACAGATTAATTGCCAGCTTGTTTTGTGGGGGCCCAAACGAACCAATCATTTCAGCCACAGTCGTGTGGCAGACCCAGGTGCTGAAATGATTGGTATGTTACTGTGTGCATGTCCTGTTTATACAACAAGGGTGTGTGGGAAGGCCCAAGGACAATTCCATCTTGCGCCTCTTTTTTTTTTTCTTTGCATTATGTACTGTTTGGGGCCTAGTTTTTCAAACTGCCATCCTTTCTGCCACTGCAGTGTCACTACTAAGATGGGCCACGTGTTTGTGCCGCCCACTTGTGTCGTCATAGTCATCCAGCTACCTCGGTGCAACCTTTTGGACTAAAAACAATATTGTGAGGTGTTCAGAATAGACTGGAAATTAATGTTATTGGGGTTAATAATAGCATAGGAGCAGAAAAACCCACAAATTCTGTGATTTTAGCTGTTTTTATGCTTTTTTTACAAAATAATACAGATCCAAAACGCAGAACCCAAAACACGGAAGGGTTGTTTTGGCAAAACCAATCCAGCTCCAAAACACGAAGAAAGATCCAAAAACACAAAACACAAAAAATGGCCGGTGCACACCCCTAGAATAAACATAATCACCACACATTTTGATTTTCTATTTGTTTAAAAAATGTTAAATGTTTTGTTTGCACTACTGACATAAGTGAAAATTGTTATAACCACAATGTGTTTTTTTTTTAAATAAATGCTTTTTAATGTAAAGAGAATATAAATAATATCCAGATTACTTTTTAAGAACATAATATTTTTGTAAACTTGGAAACCCACAAAACACACAAGTTTTGAAAAATAAGTAGGAAGGACTTTACATCCTAGCTGCAATGGAGATCTGGCAACCAGGAATTTGGGGCAACAAAAGATTGCTGATGCAGTCATTTATTTTTGCCCATGCTTCTTTGCAGGCTGAAGCGAAAATGAAGGTGGTGCCACCCAACAGCTGGATCTACAAGTGTCCTGACCAGAGATGGCTGCTCATAGCCAGGGCTGGGGATGGAACATGAGGTGGTAGGCCTCAAACCTTGGGTCAGAAGAGAGGACAACTCCCCCAGATGCCGTCCTGGATGCTTGTTTCACTGCTCCTGAATCTGGATGACTTGCCATGTGAGTTCATTCCATTCCTGCAATGATGATGCTATCTCTGAGAAAAGATGCATGCATTTCTCAAAGAATGTCATCATTGCTTAGGAGGGGCAGCTCAGATGGTTCTTCTGGGGCTGGTGGTGATACTGCCGCTCCCTCCTTGGAATGAGCTCCTGAAGCAGCATCCTCCACATCTGCAATGTTGAAAACAAATGTCAGCATCAAAACTGTTTCATTTTTTTATATTAAAAAAAAACTATTTTTGAACATACGCGAGACAGCATGCGGGGCTTCATTGGTAGGCATGTCTGTGTCTATATTAGCCTTGCCTACCACTAGCTCTTCTATACACCTTAGTGCCATTATTTCCAATGGGGTGTACTCCAAGGATTGAGGGGTTCGGCCACCACCTGTCCCCCTCACATTCTTTCAGCGGGCTGTCATTTTAGCCTTCAGCCTGAAACGGAAGTCTGACCATCTGTTAATGTTAAAATTTAAAAAAAAATGTTAAGTACTGGTTTAAAAAATAATGTAAAGACTTCTTTATTAATTTATATCTAAAACACTCAACATATGTAAAAAATTAGAATAGATTTTTTAAGCAGATAATCTAATTTTATTTTTGTTTGCTTTTATTGAAGGATAATGTTAACACAAAATACTATTACTTACAAAACATTGTGGTTGATGTAAGAGCAAGTCATACATTGTAAATTGAACTGTGGGTGTTATGCATTCATGCATGCAGGTCCATGTTATAACTTTGGTAAGTTATTATAGAGAGGGACACGTAGCACCCCTGTCATATATTATAGAGGTAGATATTGTGCTCAACTGGTTAATCAAATAATGTTCATTCAGTAGCAATCAACAATAACAGCAATGCAGATAGCAATTGTGTAGCACCTGATTTTCACAATGCACAGCAGTAACACCATTACCCCTTACTGTTGTTTGACAGACAAGATTTGTTCATATTTTAATCACTTTTTTTTTCTTTAACAAAGTTGGACACTGGTAAGTTGTACACACATGTACTGGTGATGTACACCGCATAATACACACTGCATCACAACAATGATGAGCTGTAGGACTAGCAGTTTTTTTTTCTGTGTTATACATTACACCATGTGTTATTTAAACATAACTTAACACATAACAGAACAATCAACATAATGTACATTAATAATTTAGTAACATATATATTACCATCTTTTCACTTCATATGCTGTACGGACAAATCCACCTCAGTGTTATCTGCATCAGTGATCTCTTGCCAGATGCGTTCTTTAACACTATTATTCCTGGGGCCATGATGCATCTTCTCCATTGCATTTGACACAAGGATATCTAGTTTGTTCCTACTGAATTGGGACTGATGTATTCTGCCTCTTCTTCTAGAACCCTGCTCTTCATCTCTGTTTTGTGGGATCTCATTGCTGATCCCTGCTACTGCAGGCTCGTCTTGTGCTAGGGCATGGCCAGGGCCTGCCACTATGTGTGGCTGTTGTTGTTCTGGCATGGCATGCCTGGCCCCTGCATTTTCTTCCATTTGTGATCTAGTACGTCTCAGCTGTGATCCTTGTCAAGTGAGCCTCTGTCTAAATGATTGCATGGTGCATATGTGGGGAGTTTTATTCGCCTGTTAACAATGCTTAATATGTATAAATTAAAATCCAACATAATAATGAGTAAAATTTTAAACATTTGAATTTTTATTTCTCAACAAACTGCATTTTAAATGTTATTTTTTTCTTTTTTTAGTTTTAGTTTGTTCATGAAAACAAATATTTTAGTTTCAGTGAAAAAAAACTTTATCTGCCAAATTAAACAATTTTGGGGGGATATTTAACATACAATGGTGGGCATTCACGAGTGCCAACCTCCATGGCCAATGCTAGGGGATTTATGGAACATGAGTTGCTATTGAAAAAAATTAACAATATTTAACACACAACATTTCTAAAACATATACCTTTTCAACATTTTAAGTGTAATATAACTTCAGCTTGTTCCTTTTGTAGACGAGATTAATCAACTTCCACTTCAGAAAGAGGGGAGAGTTCCTTGGACCCCACAATTAGAGCCAGGGAATTTGGGCGGAGTGGGAAAGTGTCTGGTGGGGATGGGAGATGAATGTTGGGGTTCTTGGGGGGGATTAAGGAATGGAAAGGAGTGGGGAGTTACTATGTGGAGAGAAGGTTTGGGCTTGTTTGCTTTCCTCTTCTCCTGTTGGGACATGGTTCTCCTCTGCATCATGTGGCACCCCATTGCTGCCAAGCAGAGCTGTCAGTTTCAGCCAGCCTGTCACTTTCTGGGCTGGGTGAGGGCTGTTAACAGGATGCTCATGAATCCTCTGTCTCCTGCAAAAACATTATTATGGGCCTATGTTTTTTAAATTAAAAAAAAAAACATTCATTACTACAGCTACATATTTAAACTTTAAATTGTATTTTTCAGTAGATTAGTGCATAATACAGGTTGAGTTTCCCATATCCAAACTGCTTGGGACCAGAGGTATTTTGGTTTTTCGGAATATTCAAAATTTTGGAATATTTGCATACCATAATGAAATATCTCGGAAATGGGACCCAAATCCAAACACAGAATGGATTTATGTTTTATGTACCCCTTATACACACAGCCTTAGAGTATTTTGAACAATATTTTCAATAATTTTGTGACTCAAACAAAGCTTGTGTACATACATGTGATTAATTTATGTTTCATATACAGCCTAAAGGTAATTTTATACAATAGTTTTAATAATTTGAATTCAATTTTATTACTGTAGACAGATAACATAATAAACACTTTTGATTGTCGTAATGTTTTGATTATATAAGACAGGTAAATGGTCTTTTCAATCTGAGTTTATATAATGATTAAAAATTACTGAGGGCCATTTTTTTCTTTGTTTTAATTACAGTGTGCCTACTAAAATATCTGGCTTTGAATTATATTGAAGTATAAACCCAATATTTGAAGGAGGTACTGAAACAGATATCTGTAATCCATGCTACAAACCCACATTAACAAATGCAGCGCCAGACTCAAGAGGTTTATAATGGAGATGCAATGTAATGGGATGCATATAGATGATTAAGATTTAGAATTGTATTGCATAGATTGGACCACACTGATAATGCCCCAAAACCCAACCCAGCTATGGTAAACATGGATGTGCTGGAAGTGAATGAGTTTTGTTAGGTGAAAGGTGTCAAGTGTAACAAGTGCTTTTCACATTGAAAAACTAAAATGTAATGACTGTTAGGGTAACCTATAAAAATTTTATATATATATATGTCACTAGTGTCCACACTCACTCCATTATATTCAGTTAGCTGGGGTGCCGCATCAATGCCCTATTATCTAGGGATTATCTAGGGACGTGCTCTGGAAGGACATCATTCGCTGCAAGCACACCTCCGGGTCATACCTCCAGGATACTCCTCCAGGAAGCACTCCGTCAGACCGGAAGTGCATCACATGGAGCGCCAATGCATTCCAAGAGCACTAGCTGTATGGGTCACCAAATAAGGGATGCTACTTAGTTAAAGGGCCATACAATGAATATTATCATGAAGATATATGGCGGATATCAGTCGTACACATCCAACAGGGGTTGCTCCATATGTTAACAAAAATCTTAAAATCAAAAAGCAACACCATATGCATAACCTTAAAGGAACTATAATGACCCACTAGGGCAGCTCAAAAAAGGTGATAAGTTAAAGGAGCTCAATAGGGACCAATCTTAAATAAATATATATATACTGTGTGTGTGTGTGTATATATATATATATATATATATATATTTATTGGTCAATAATATATAGGCAGCATTCCACAGAAAAAAAATCAATGTCAGCATTAACCGTAACATTGCAGATGCTTTACTGCATCTTTCATCAAGGCATAAATAAAGTGTACAGATTCTTACCTTATATAGACACCCAGTGTACACAGACAATCACCAAGACGGACATCAGAGCACCTCCGGACTCAGTGCGCGATCACTCCTTATGACTATGCGCATGCACATCAGACGGGGTCGCTCTATACTATCACCATAGAACAAGTGAATACCCGGTTACCAGAGCACTACATAATACAGGCAGCTCCAGAAACACACAACAACACTTGTAGTGATTATATGATAATGATGCATAAATACAAAGATGACACCTGCAATGGATATATAATAATAAGGATATTTAACTACCTTAGGCTCAATATAGATATAATCATCATGCCACATTATAAACACAATAAATGAAAATAAACAATATATGGTATCTAGCAATTATCAAAGAAAAATGTAAATAAAGAGAACAAGAAAATACCTTGTCAGAATAGGCATAGAAAATGTAAAAATAAAGAAAAAATGCATCAGTAATAAAAAAATAAAATAAAAATAAAAATAAAAATATATAAAATGAAAAATAATATGCAAAAGATCAGAAACAGGCTAGACTAAGGTATTCATTAAGGCCCATCGGAGCCACCATATTCAGCCGATGTATCCAGGTGGCCTCCAACTGTAGCAGCCTCCTGCCTCTGTCACCACCTCTTATCATGGGTGGCACATGATCAATTAACTTATATTTAAGTGTGGCAAGTGAATGCCTGGCCAGCACAAAGTGCCGGGAACCCGGCTGATCACTGGGTTTACCTTCAAGGGCCAATCTAATGGCCAACCTGTGCTGAGCCCTGCCCTCTCTAAAGGAACATACTGTCTTGCCTACGTATGCTAGTCCGCATGGGCATTTAATTACATATATGACAAACTTGCTGGTGCATGTCAGAATATGTCTGATTGTTATCTTATTACCAGAGTGTGGATGTGTAAAATAAGTGCCGATCTCCAAATGTCGACAGGTCACGCCGCCAGTGCATCTATAGCAGCCAGCGGCCCTAGACAAAAAATGTTTATAGCTCTGTCAGTCACATAATTTCTAACCAAGCAGTCCCTAAGGTTTTTGCAGATGCAGAGAAGATTTTAGCAGGGTTGAGCCCTGTGGTGCGGCTAGGGTTCTGAGCGGGGTTGAGCCCCGTGATGCAGAGAAGATGGTAGCAGGGTTGAACCCTGTAATGTAGCTAGAGTTCGGAGCGGGGTTGAGCCCCGTGATGCAGAGAAGATTGAAGCAGGGTTGAGCCCCGTGGTGCGCCTAGGGTTCGGAGCGGGGTTGAGCCCCGTGATGCGGAGAAGATTGTAGCAGGGTTGAGCCCCGTGGTGCGGCTAGAGTTCGGAGCGGGGTTGAGCCCCGTGATGCAGAGAAGATTGAAGCAGGGTTGAGCCCAGTGGTGGGGCTAGGGTTCGGAGTGGGGTTGAGCCCCGTGATACAGAGATGACACTGTAACGGTGCAGTTGACAACTTTTTCAAGGATGAGTTCGATATCCACAGGAACGGAAAAACAACAGGCAAAGTAAATAGTGCAGCAAAATGGTGAAACTGCAGTGATGGAGCAATAAGCAATACTTAGGCAATAGGAATGCTGAGCCCTGTAGTGCAGCCTGTGACTGACATCAGAAGTTCATCTGGAATACAACAAAGTCCACAGCAATCCACAGGCACAGCGGGGATCTGGCAGGAGTCCAAGAAAAGACCTGAAAGCAACGTTGCACAGACACTGAGACATAGTAACAGGCTTTATACTAGAGGTCTGTGATCCATAGGAAGTTTCAGAACATGTGACCCAAATGGAATCCGGTTTGAAATAATGAGCAATCTAGTAATACCACAACCTAATGACACCTGGGAAACAGATGATCACTTTAACACACTATCCCCTGAATTAGAAACATGCCAGCAAGCAGGATAGCTCCTCCAACGACCACAATGGAACTTTGGCAAAAGTAGTCTATTGGACATCTTTATGTACTGAAATAGTCGCAGTCCTGACAGTAGGCTATTCAATGGATGTTTTAGTTTTGCAAAATGTTGAGCTAAGGGTTGCTTACTAGTGCCAGTGTTTAAGGCGTTCAATATGGCGAAACGGTGAGCTGCCATTTGCTCTTTACATTTTCCCTGGGTAGAATGTGGTTGGAGCTTTTCCAGACCCTGCAACTTGCAACCACTAGGGCGGTAGTGATGGCTGGATACTTCAATTGCCCCATGGAAGGTGATGGACACAGCACTTGCAACTCTAAGCTGGATGACCGCAAGGACAAATGATTTGGTAAACTACGAAACTCGAGTTGCAATTTAGTTGATGTTTGATAAACAATTTCCTGCCACTATGGGGGTGCATAAAAGTATATCCAGGTAATAAAAATTGGCATGTTACACAAGTGCATTTTATACAGCCCAATTTTTTAGGGGGAAAAAATTTACTTGTTACTTGCTTTTTGCCCATTCTAGATACATCGGTCTTTACCAATAAAGTTTGCAGGTTTCTACCACGGGAGTAGCAAGGCATTAGTTGACTGCCCGTCAGATGTAGAGATTCATCTGATTCAACTATGGGCCAATTACATTTTGTCATTTGGTTTAATGAAGGGGGAGGCCACATTGAACCTACTAACCCAAGGAAACTTGTGTTTAGTAGAACCTTCCCTATCTAATGCCATTACTTTAAGCTTAGTCTCCTGCAGTAATTTTCGAGAGTAACCTCTCATATAGAATCGTTCGATTTGCTCATCAAGTTGACAGGAGGCATTGTTTACATCATTATTAATGCGTCTAACTCTGATCATCTGCGAATAGGGTAACCCCCTAACTAGGCCCTTAGGGTGACTCCTTGTTGCTTGCAATCTAAGGTTCCTATCAGTTGATTTGGAATAAAGTGAGGTAGAAAACTGATTTTCTTTAATGACTATCTTCAAATCCAAAAAGTTAATCTTTTGTCTGCTAAAACCTATAAGTAAAACGGATAGGAACCTCACCCAGGTGGTATGTTTCCATTAAATGACAGAACTTATTTTCATCACCCTGCCAAATAATTAATAGGTCACCGATAAAGCGTGAATACAGCAAGATCTGTGTTGAAACTGAGGGATCACTAAAAAACAAATAATTTTCCACTGAGAATGACTGTTAGCATACACCGGCGCTGCACTAGATCGCATCGCACATCCTTTTACTTTAAGGAAATATTGTATATCATAAAATAAATTATTAGTTAAAATGAATTCAAAAGACTCAATTAACTCAACAAATGCTGGTTCAAACACATTCTTTCTAAGCAAAAATCTTTTGACACAAGACAGCCCGAATTCATGGGGTATTGACGTGTACAAACTAACCACATCCACTGTGATCAGGCTACAATCACTGGGGACCACTGGGAGAGCTTTCAATTTATTACGTTACATAGTTGTATCCAGTAAAAATTATGGTTCCTTTTGAATAAGTGGCTGTAGCAACGAATCCAAGAAGATGGCTGCTGGCTGGAGAAGCAAACCTCTAGCTGACACAATGGGGCATCCAGGGGGGGATCCAGACCCTTATGGATTTTTGGTATTGTGTAAAGTAGCGGCGTAACAGGGAACTTTGGGATGAGAGAGTCCACTATTTTTTCTGAGATTAAACCCAATCCAAGCGTTTGCTGTAGAATACTCTGCAATTTCTTTTTGCATATATTTTTAGGATCGCTTTGTAATACACGTTATCTGCCAGTTTATTTTGCAGCTTCTTTTTTTTTATAATCTGCAAGATCTTGGAGGACAATCGCCCT
This sequence comes from Taudactylus pleione, assembly GCA_031769625.1. NCBI lineage: Eukaryota > Metazoa > Chordata > Amphibia > Anura > Myobatrachidae > Taudactylus > Taudactylus pleione. Next base: position 21,902,806 of record JAUIMM010000012.1, on the reverse strand, counting down.
TATCCGCCAGGTGGATTATCAGATTGTCATTATTTGCTAGTGCTGATGGCGCCTTACGTTCCACCACTGATAGATTCGGATGGCATGGAATTTTAGCAATGTTAGAAAGAGATTTCCTGCTCAAGGATGCTCATATATGTCTTAATGCTTGGATTATTAGATTGTGGTTCAAAAACCGACCATGGGCAAAATTTTCTTAGTTTAGCTGGAACAGAGTCTTACAGAGGTGTTTGTTGTCCTTTAAAAAAATTCTTTACGTTTCAAACTTCTTTGAAAGGAGTGTTTTTCAATATATCATTGCAATTCGTTGAATGGCACTTTGGGAACAAAGGAGAGACCCCCTACACAAAATACTGTATTCACTATCTGATAGTTCATGCGAGAATAAATTTAAATATTAAGTTTTTCTGGACTGTGGTGGTCTCCCTCTTTGTCCTCTGCCTCTGATTTCCTGCTCAAGGATGCTCATATATGTCTTAATGCTTGGATTATTAGATTGTGGTTCAAAAACCGACCATGGGCAAAATTTTCTTAGTTTAGCTGGAACAGAGTCTTACAGAGGTGTTTGTTGTCCTTTAAAAAAATTCTTTACGTTTCAAACTTCTTTGAAAGGAGTGTTTTTCAATATATCATTGCAATTCGTTGAATGGCACTTTGGGAACAAAGGAGAGACCCCCTACACAAAATACTGTATTCACTATCTGATAGTTCATGCGAGAATAAATTTAAATATTAAGTTTTTCTGGACTGTGGTGGTCTCCCTCTTTGTCCTCTGCCTCTGATTTTGCTGGCCTCGTCTTGCATATATTTCCTTTTAGTATGGAATTGCCTGCCCGCGAGGCCACTCCTAAAGGGCCAGTAGGTTGGTCTGCTTCAATATCGCTATTCGAGGTTATATTATCTTGTGATGATTCTGTGTCAAATCTTTTAAGTGGTTGTCTACGTCTAAAGAAGGGGCGTCTATACTCCTGGGGACGATGTCATAGTCATTTTCCACCTTAATTAATTTTTCTTTTTTCAATTTAATTAAGTCCCTTTTATACTGGGCTATTTGCACTTTCTGTACAACCAATCTACCTCCTGATCCACCTGTAACAATGGTAAGGGAGTGGTTTCAAAAATGGTTGTTTTAGCCTTGCTTATTTTGTAACTCTTTAGACGACTGTTCGATAACCAAAAGCAATAAATCAAAGAACACTTATTTAAAATAAGCCACCCATCATTGACAAAAATCAGGACCAAGGACCATGTCTCTGAAGAGGGCAAGGCTGTCTGCAATCCTACGGCCAGAAATTGCGCAAGTCTGGTCTGGGTTAATGATCTGTCCGATGACAGCCTTAAGCCTGTTGGCGAGTACCATGGTGAGGATCTTGTAGTCCACATTCAGGAGAGAGATGGGCCTTCAATTTTCAGCTTGAATCTCTCCCCGTTATGCTTATACAAGATCGTGATCAATCATTCCCTTAGCAAAGAAGACATTTTGCCTCCAGCACCATCTCCTCATACAACTCAAGCATGTCTGGGCCAGTGAGATCCCACAGCGCTACATAGAGCTCTGCTGGGAGCCCATCACTGCCCGAGGTCCTGCTCTGCCTAAAGGATTTAGCGGCAGAGTGCAACACCTCCAACGCCAAGGGAGCATCCATATCTACTTTACCTGCAGGATCAGTAGTGCTAGTGGTACCTGACAGGAACTCATCAGCCACATCACTGTCTTCTTTGGGAAGTAGAGGTAACCATAGCATTCTGTGACGACTCTCATGATGCCCTCCTTCCCCTGTCTGGGAGTACCAGTCTCATCTCGCAGCTCAGTCGGGCGTATGGCCAGAGTTTCCTGAAAAAGAAAGTTACATTTTTCACCATTCTCCAGGTCCTCCACCTTGGAACTGAAGACAATGCATCTGGATTCCTCCTCAAAGTGCCTTTTCAGGCCCTTTTTGGTCTCCTCCAGATCATCTCTCATGTCCCAGCTGCACCGTTGGAGGTCCTGTAGGGACTGCAGTTGTCTTTGCAGTCTCCTGAAGTTCCTCTTCCAGTCGCATGCTTGTTGTAGACCTTTGACCTTAAAGAAACTGCAAATGTTAGCCTTTAACATATTCTCACCATTCATTCACACAATGAAATTAACATTTGTAAATTGTCAATGTGATGTAGGCATTCTTCAGCTCAGCCAGCACCTCCCTCTCCAGCAGTGCACAATTCAACTTCCAGGAGCCTGGGCCAGGAAGAAAGCCATTGCCCAGGACTCCTTGAAAGAGAATGTGGTCAGACAAGAAGCAGGAAACCATGGCATACCTATTCTGCTTCACTACTCTAGAGGTGAATGCACAGCCATTTGGGTGGCTCCATATGTAATTCACGGAGCCAGCCCCCATGGAGCCCACAGCATCCGGCAAAGATGCTTCAGTCACCATTTCTATGAGCAGTTTAGATGTCACATCCAGCTTAGAGTTGCAAGTGCTGTGTCCATCACCTTCCATGGGGCAGTTGAAGTATCCAGCCATCACTACCGCCCTAGTGGTTGCAAGTTGCAGGGTCTGGAAAAGCTCCAACCACATTCTACCCAGGGAGTTCATACATGCAGATTAGCCTGATTATGTGCCCAGGAGCCATCTACGATAAGCAATCTGAACAGAGTCTAGAATGAAGAGGCAACCCCTGCAGACTTACACTCACTCCCACTGGACTAATAGGAGGGACTGTGAGACCACTGCCGGCCCAGATTAATTACCCTCCTGACACCACGGTTGGTTCCACTTTGCTGGCAGGTGCAGCAGGTTGAAGACAGGGCCTTGTCTTGTTGCTGCTGCATAGGTTTTGGCCCTAATAGGACAGTCCCTGTAGATATGATTGACATCACCGCAGAGGTTGCAGGTCAATGTCATGGGACAATCTTTGGTTTTGTGTCCAGGCAATTGACACTTCTTACAGGCCTTGCAGTCTCTTTCAGTATGGTCCTTCCTACCGCTGTTCTGTGTCTGGCCAGAGTAGTGGAGAAGTCTTGTAGATCTGCCCAGGGAAAAGCATTGAGGCAGGTGCTTGACGCTGTCTGTGTTCATTCTGTCCTTCACCAGCCTGACAATGACAGGCCACTTTCCTGTCCAGAAGCCGTTCCCATCCAGGATCTTGGAGTGGTCCTTGATCACTGTGCAGAAACTGCTCAGGAAGGTAACGATGTGGTTGCCAGGTGTACGTGGGTTCTGCATTAAAACAATCACCCGCCTCTCCTCTCTTTGAATAGGGCAATTGCCCACAAAGCGAGAGGGGATTCAGGCCTTGCCGCTTTCACCGTTTCTCAGTACCTCTCGTAGATGGCTATAGAGACGAAGGTCACATAGAAGATCCCCTGCAATTTATTCTGTATGCTGAGGGTTTCAGCCGTCGAGAATCTTTGCCCGAGGACCACCTTCTTACTAATCGTCTCCTTTGTCCAGTACGAGATCTGCCCATCCACCTCCTTCAGCTTCATGCCCACGGTTTGCCTCATCCAGGGCTGGGGTGCCCCTTGGACGGTTCTAGCTGGGCTCCTCTGGTCCCGCTGCTGGAGGAGCAGTGGAGGTAGAAGGGACGGACACTGGCAGAGCTTCGTCGTCTTTCACTTTTTTTCTTCCCTGCAGAGGTGGCTGTAGCCGGCACCAGGACTGGAGCAGCTGAGACCATCCTTGCAGGGGTCAAAGAGAGTCTGGCAAAGGGTCTGCGCAGGTCTTTGTTGGTCTTGTGGGAAATGAGGTTGCTTCAGAGGGCAGGGCAGAGCAAGTCTAACCCTTGGCAAGTCACTGCAGAGCTTCTTCCTCTTCAAGCGAAGTCCTTCCTCCTTGCAGTCTTACTGTTTCTTGGCCCATTGATGTTATAGCAAGTCCTTATAAAGAGAGTTTGCAGTCCAAGAAGCAAGATGCAGCAGTGTCATATCAGTTAAACTGATAAGAACAGATTTTTTTTTAATAAAACAGCAGTCTTTATTTACATAAAGATAGCAAAAAAACATACATAAACATTGCATACATCGCAGCACAGCTTCAACGCAATACACCATGAAATCACCATCAAACATACAATATAGTACATTGCAAGATATATGGCATAAGACATCCTACACTATACATCATGCTCTGCACTATTCATTCAATACTTAAACAACACTACAATCAAGAAGACACATGTGGGAGGGCTGAATACATAAAAAAACACATCAACAAAACATAAGGCAATGTGAAAAGGGGGGATGGGGCCACAGTCCCAAGCCTTAGTTGAACAGTCACACATAAGGAAAGGGGCAGTAGAAGTGGGGGTTTAGTCCTCTTCTTCCTCAGGACTGTCCATGATGGAATAGTCTCTTAGCAGGCTGTGAATCAACCTGCGACAGTCCTGGATAGACATCCTCAGAATGAGGCGGTGCCCGGCAAGTCACATTGCGTCATTAATACAGTTCATAAGTTGCCCGGTTTCCTGGATTGCCCCATAATTGTTGGTGCCAGGAAATAGTTCATAAAGGTATGCGTTAAGTGAGTTCTTGTTCCAGGGCATCTAACAACAACCTCGCATATATACAGTCCCAAAACAAGTGCATAAAAGTTTCCTTATGTATGATGCACCAGGGGCAATGTCTGTACCTGCAGATTTTTTTTCTTTTTTTAAAACCATCAGGCTTGTACAAAGCTCCCTACAGATAAAACTGATCATTCTCAGCGCCCTAAAAGCTCAAAGCTTTGACAAATCATCACTTTGGCTTTATTTTTATTTTTTTTCAATTTTGAATTTTCAATAATGGATTTTTATACAGAGCCATCACCACAAACAATCTTTACAACTTCACTAGGTGCTTCCATTTTTTATATTTCCATACCCCTTCAGCATCATCCAACCCATCACCTTTCTTCTTATCCTACATATAGCAGAAAAGTAGCTTGCCCAAAACCATACTGTCACGAACCCGGGCTGACTCGCAGATACAACAATCTGGATCAGCTGGTTGTGATGCCGGCGCACCGCGGTCACTTACCAAAATACACGGTTCTGCCACCACGCAGACTGTTCTCCAGAGGTCTGCGAACTCCCAACAGATTAATAATAAATCACATTCAAATGACACACAAATATGTAGCATGGGCCTATCCAGGCACGCAAGTTCAATAAGAATCACAGAGAATATGCTAGATTAAATGTGTTTAATCCAAAAAATATTTTCAAGGCTTAGTTACAAAAATATTAATAACATGACAAACAGATTATAAGGCAAATATTTTCTTAAAAAATAAAAGAGAAATAATTCAGAGTCCCTAAGACAACTTACACTAAAGTTCTTAGCACTGCTGATGGGGTGGGGGATCTCACCCACAGGAATATCCTGATGCACTCCCAGAACTGACTGTCTGAACCCCAAGGAGTGAACATTGAATGCTGGATGGTATTCCCTTTTTATACATCCCTTATTCTTTGTTCATACTTAACAGGGTCTCCCAGTCAGGGTTTGAGATTAATAGCTTTCCATTACAGGGTTACCTGGCCAAACTAACAGCGTCCCTGTTTTAAAGATAAGTGATGATATAACTCACTGTTCAACTTCCCCCTTCCAGACCTATAGTAAATACCAGAATCCTTATCTCAGCCTCTATAGCATAATAATAGTCTTTAGAAGTAGGGCACTGGGGTACAAGGAGGTCTGGTTCTGGAATAACCATCTAGGACACTGACTTCAGGGGTCATACAAAAGTGAGCGGGATAATTGTTCACACATGACCTCATACTGTGAGGGATATTCATTCTTTTGATATCTGCAAGCCATCCATTTGCTAATTCCAGACCTTTCTGACCTGCACACCAAATAGCAATGGACATAACATGTTTATATATACAGTCTATAAAACTAAAGGACACACAGTTATATAACACTCCTCAAATCACAGGACATAGATCATTATCAACCCCTCTTTCTTGAATGCCTAACTTCAAAAGAGGTGGGGTAATACCTCAGCCCTTCTAGACATACACAGTTCAATTAAAGGACTTCATAGTTCACAAAATATTATTTCTGGCGATTCTTCTTGCGATTAATCGTCACACATACCTACACAATCTTTTACTTGAAACTGTTTTTTCTTGAAGATACAGAAATGTCTTATATCCCACAGCACCTCCTTAACACATGTAACACATAACCAGAGTAACATCCCCTTAATTTTCCCACATGTACCTAGCCCAAATAATACTACTTCTAAGGTCATAGCATTAATACGTTAATTATTTACTTAATGGTTCTAATTTCCTCCACACACCTTGGGCAAACCCACAATTTAAAAATAAATTATGTATATTTTCTATGACATGACAACCTTCTCTGGGACACTTATTTCAGACCTTCTAAGATCTCTCCCCTTTAACAATCAAGGTTTCATTCCAACTTTGTTTGTCATTCCATCTGTTTCCAATTTCCTCCAGACTTTGACGGATTGTCAATATTTATCATGACCTCCATCCTTTTTCATGAATTCTTTAACTTTCTCTTTTTTTGTCTCAACTCATCCATAGTAGCTTCTTCTAACTTATATTTTCTCAGGAGAAACATTCTCTCATACCACTTTGGACAAACAAAAGAAACCGGTCTCATCAAGTCATAGTCACATCATTTAAGTTTCCACAGCACACTTCCAGCCACATACCTGATCATATATGCTGCCATGCCCTCTCTCTCCAAAATCTTTAAAAGTGTTGTAAGAAAATTCAAAACCCAAAAAAATATATCTTTGAAATCAAACCCACCATTTCTCCTAGGACTATTTACCTTCGAACTTACTCCATCTTTGAATACCAGAAAAAAAATATATATTTTTTCTTCAACACTTCCCTGAAGGTGGAGAGATATTTGCCACAAATAACAACAATGGCAAAATAACTGCCTTAATCACCAATACGCTGCCAGTGTATGACAACTTCCTTAACTTCCAAAAGTTAAATTTCCTCCTTTCTTTTGCACATCTGCCCAGCTTTCTTGTCCCCTCAGATCTCGATCAAACTTAGTGCCCAGCGCCCTAATACTACTTGTAATGCTTCTTACCTCACTGTCCTCAAATCCAGTATCTCTACCAAAACATTTGATCTCACTCTTTTGCCAATTGACTTTAAAAGCTGACGTCCCACAAAACACATCTAACCAAAATTTAGCCCTTCTGACTGACCTTCCTGGTTCACAGAGTATAAATACATCATCCATATAATTAAGAACTTTAATAGTACCCGGTAGTGGTGGTGGCACTAACACACACCCTTCATAACCTTATCCTTCCTAATTATGTTCAATAAAGGTTACATTGCACAAATGGAGACACGGGGCACCCCTGTTTCACCCCTGAACTCACTTTAACCTACTTAAACCATTTACTACAAAGTAGCTACCAATATCTTTATACAAACACCTAACTACTCTGACAACATCTGGTGGGAAACCCATTTTCAACAAAACTTGAAATAAAAAATGTTGAGATGAGATGAGTCTATCATAGGCTTTTTCAAAATCAACAGAAAACAGCATCAAAGGTTGTCTCCTTTCCTCACAGTCCCATAGTATGTCTTATAACAAGATTATCCTCCATACCTTTTTCAGGCACACCTGGTTTACCTGCAGAATCTATCCTATAACTTCCCCCATTCTATTAAAAATTAACTTGGCAAAAACCTTTTAATCCACATTACGAAACGTTATAGACCTCCAATTCCTAAAAATTTTTCTATCTCTTTTTTTTTTTTTTTAAATCAGCACTAGCACCCCTACTTTCATAGTTTCACTTATTGACACATTTTCCCACATATATTTGCAGACTGTTATATACCCACACATTTTATCCCAGAAAGAAGTATAGAAATTTAAACCATCTTTTTCCTGTGTTTTATTTCTTGCCATCCACCACTCTCTTCACCTCTTAATAATATAATATTATTATTGTTTATATGGTGCCAAAAGTGTTCCACAACGCCCTACAAAGTTCATAAACAAAAAAGTTAGTTACAGTACAATACAATGTAGGACAAGGATAAGGATAATATACATTGCTACATTGGTGACCATAACACTCAAATAAGCAACAGAGCATAAGGAATAGAGTGTTAGTTGCCGTAGTGGGGAGTAAGAAGTAGATGAAAATAAAGTAAGGAGAAGCACAAGAGGGTAGAGGGCCCTGCTCACAGAGATCTTACATTTTAAAGGGGAGGGATAGACAAACAGGCATCACACACATGAGGTAGACAGGGAGCAAGGAGCATGTAGCAGTAAGTTAGGATGAGACCTGGAAGGCTTTGATGAAGTAGTGGGTCTTGAGAGCACGTTTGAAGGATTGTAGGGAGGTGGAGAGTCTGATTGGGAGAGGGAGTTACAAAGGTGGGGAGCAGCACGGGCAAAATCTTGTAGGCGGGAGGAAGTAATCGGTTGGCATGAGAGGTGGCATGCATTTGTTAAATGAAGAGGGTGGACAGGAGAGTGAAGGGAGATGAAGTCAGATGTAAATGGGAGAGGAATGGGTGAGGGTTTTGTAAGTGAGTGTGAAAACCTTGACTTAAGTTCTGAAGGGGGGCAGCCAGTGTAGGGCTTGTAGGAGAGGGGAAGCAGATGTACAGCATTTGGAGAGATTAGTTGAGCGGCAGCATTGAGGACAGACTGGAGAGTAGATGGGAGTTGGGGAGGCCAGATAGGAGGAGGTTACAGTAGTCCAATCTGGACATGACCAATGAGTGTATGACTGTTTTAGTAGCATTCTGGGTGAGAAGGGGTCTGATCCTGGTAATATCTTTGAAATGGAAACGACAGGACTGTGAGAGGTTCTGGATATGTGGTTTGAAAGAGAGGGAGGAGCCCAGGATTGCTCCAAGACAGGGCACTTTGGGGCTAATTGAGATAGTTGTGCCATCAATTGATAAAGATATAGTGGGAAGTGAGGTTATGTGGGAGGGTGGGAAGATGATCAGCTCATTCTTAGACATATTTAGCTTAAGAAATTACTGAGACATCCAGGAAGAGATAGCAGAGAGACAGTTGGAGATACGGGTGAGGAGAGCAGGGTAGAGGTCAGGGTAGGAAAGGTAGATCTGAGTATCATCAGCATAGAGAGGATAATGCAGGTCAAAAGAGCTGATGAGTTCACAAGGAGAGGATGTATAGAGGGAGAAAAGGTGTGGTCCAGGAACAGAATCTTGGAACACCTACTGTAAGAGGATGGGAGAGGGAAGAGGAGTGATGAGAGGAGACAAAGAAGAATCGGTCAGAGAGGTAGGAGGATAGCCAGGAAAGAGCAGTGTCACACAGACCATGGGAGTGAAGGATTTGCAGCAGGAGAGGATGGTCCACAGTGTCAAAAGCAGTAGAAAGGTTAAGGAGAATGAGCACAGAGTAGTGGCCCTTGGATTTGGTAGCAAGGAGTTCATTGCTGACTTTCATGAGGGCAGTTTCAGTGGAGAGAACATAAGTAGACTGAAAAGGGTCAAGGAGGGAGGAAAGAAAGGTGGTTGTAAACAATACACTAAATAAGATTGGAGGCAAAAGGGAGGAGAGAGATGGGTGAGTAGTTGGCGAGAGTGTTAGGATCAAGGGTGGGATTTCTAAGAATAGGGGAGACAAGGGCATGCTTGAATGCAGGAGGGATAGTGCCAGATGGGTGGGAGAGATTGAGGAGGTGGGAAAGATGGGAACAGGCACAAGGAGAGAGATAGTGGAGGGATAGGGTCAAAGGGGGGGTGAGTGGAAGGGGGGAGGGCCATGACTTGGGATATAATGTCCTGATGTATGGAGTAAATTTTAGATTTAAAGTAGGTAGCAAATCAAGGGCAGAGAGCGAGGAGGGGAGGCCAGAGGAGGAAGTTGAAGGTGGTGAAGAGACTCTATGGATTTGCAGACTGGGAGGAGATGTGCTTGATTTATGACTGCTTAGAGAGGGAAATGGCAGCACTGTAAGATGAGAGCCCACATTTGAAATAGAGAAAATCAGCCTCAGAGTGTGACCTTCTCCACTGTCGCTCGGCAGTTTCTGAACACTTTTGCAGGTATCTGGTGCATTTGGAATGCCAGGGTTGAGGTGTGGATCTGTGCTTAGTGATGGTGGTCTTAGGAGGTGGAGGAGGAGAGAGGGATAAGTTGAAAGAGAGAAGGTGATGGTCAGAGAAGGGTAATGGGGAATTGGAGTAATCTGAAATATCACAAGACCAGATCAAGTGAATTCCCACACAGATGGGAGTGTGAGGAGGTCCATTGGGAGAGACCAAATGAAGATATGAGGGTAAGGAGTTTGGAAGAAAATATATTCAGTGGGGATATCAAGTGTATTTTGGAATATTGAAGTCATCTAGGATAATGGAGGGAAGGTTTGAGGAGAGAAAGTGAGGGATCCAGGATGCAAAGTTTTGAAAAAATTTGGAGGGAGGGCCAGGGGGATGGTAAATGACAGGTTGGAATAGCTGTAAAGCATGAACCTCAAATGTAGAATGTGTAAGGGATGGTTTAGAGGGTATGAGTTGGTAGGAGTAACCAGGGGATAGAAGGACCCCAACACTACCGCCATGGCGACCCCCAGGTCGAGGGGTGTGAGAGAAGGTGAGGCCCCTTACGGGAGAGTTGCAGGAAAAGTGGTGTTAGAGGGTGAAATCCAGGTTTCAGTAATGGCTAGGAGATGCAAGTTGTTGGAGATTGAAAGGTCATGGGTGGGAACCAGTTTATTACAGACTGATCTGGCATTCCAGAGGGCACAGGATAGAGGGACAGTGTTTGTTGGAGAGATATGAATGAGATTGTCAGGATTACTGTAACGAGTAGGTGAGATTAATTTGGGGGACTGAGATGAATAGAGTAGAGAGATTGTGCAGGCACCAGTGCTGGAAAGGGAACGTTTAGGTGGTGGGTAGGGGGGAATTTTAATGTGATGTAGGTGGGGTGACATGGAGAGTAAGTTTGGAGGAGGGATTAGCGGTGGGTTAGTAGGACCCAGCAGAGCTAGAAGAGAATGAAATTGGTGTAATAGGAAAGGGAAGAAGGCAGACAGAGGAGGGGAGATAAGGGAAGGAGGAGGTAGAGGATTCAAGGAGGAAAGGATAAAGGTGACAGGACTCAGAGCAGAGGATTGGGTAGAAACTGAGTGAAGGGGGAAGTGGAAGAAAGCAAGGTCATGGTGTGGGTGATGTGAATAGGGGGAGATAGCTGAAAGAAGGAATAAAGTATGAATGTGAGTGAAAGTGCAGGAGATTTTGCAGAAAAGCAAGTGAGTACAGTGGAGAAAAAGGTGTCTGCACAATACCAAAGTTTATTATTGAGGGGAGTAAAAGTGGAGAAATAGAATGTTAAAGAAGACTGTTAGAAGATAGATGACATGAGGCAAGGCAAAGGACTAAGGTAATAAGACATTATTTCTAAGAAGAAAACTGAAATTGACACACAATACAGAATGCTTTGAGGTATTTGTAAAACCAGAGATCCAGCACAAATATTAGAAAGTAAAGTTCTTACAGTCCAGTGATGAATGTCCTGGTTATGCAGACAGCAGGTGTTTGTAGTAAAGAGATTTTACACTCACATTTCTTGATTATGCTTGAGGAGAGATAAAATTGTGAGAGAGAAAGTATTAACCAATCAGCTCCTAACTGTCATTTTTCAAACACAGCCTACATTTAGAAGCTGATTGGTTGGTGATTTATATCTCATAATTTTCTCTCTCATCAACACTTTGTTACATTGGCCTTGTTAATATTTTGATTTCTGGTGGGTTTGGAGTTGGAGCGTTATCCTTCTATTTGACTTTGGTTTAACGCCGATATAATGCCAAAATTGTGTTTAAAATGCACTTTTAAATTTTGCACTATGGCAGGCACTACAGCCTAATAAAGGCTTTTAAATAATAAAACATGGCATGTGTATGCAATGATTACATACAACCCCCAATACCCTCCCACTTGAATGGCTAGCAAAAAATTAAACAAGCAAGCAAGAAATACCACAAAGCTAACAACTGGATCTGTACATCTACAAACAAAAGAAAATACATATGCTTGAGATATTTGGCATCAGTACCTGGTTTTGATTTACCTAATAATCAATAGATTCCTCTTCCTCCTTTATTTCTTTCATTAGGTCCTATCTATCTTCCTTTATAGACTTTATTTTCCATTGCACCTAGTACTTCTTCTACCAGACCATCATTCCTACTTTTATCCGCCTAGAAATGCTCATAAAACATTCAATAGCCTCTCTCCTTTCCTCACCGTTAACCTCCCTCCCCTGCTCATCTAGCAAACCATCCATATCCCTTCTTGCCATAATTTTCTTAAAAAAAGAATCTAGTGCACTTTTCATCATTTTGCAGTTTGTCTATTTTTGCCTTTACATAATTTATTTTCCTTCTTCATATAGCATTTTATTCACTTCCTTTCGTGCTTTCTATTTCATTATCCACCTAAAAATCATTCTCTTAATTTATAGTACAAGTATTCTAGCCTATCACCCCACATCTTATATTCCACCCTTTTCCTTATAGCCCTCTTGTGTCCCCATTTTTTAAAGAAATTTTACATAAACCTTTAACCCATTCCCACCATAGCTAAATATTTGGGAATTCACCCTTCCTCTCTGACCATTTCATATATTGTTCCACAAATGCTTTTTTAATCTCTTCATCCTTCAATAGACTAATATTTAGTTTCCACAGCCCCCTCCCACACACAGTCTGATTTAAACCCCACCTCACATCTAATGCACTCATGGTCTGAAAAACTGACTTTCCTTTGACCATATTTAACAGCCTCCCACCCCTTGGATATAAAACAATAATCCAGCCGAGAGTGTATGCCTCCCCTATCAGCATGATATGTATCAGGTACACGCTTGATTTTACAATAAACTACTGCATCAACTAACTGAAAATCACCTGTGAGCTGATTAAAGATCTTCCCTGTGCTATCTGTCTGTCCCCTCAGGTTACAGTTTAAGGGGCATATGTATCAAAGCTTGATGTGAGATATATATCACCAACCAATCAGCTTCTAACTTACATTTTGCAGGCTGTGTTTTAAGAAATGATAGTTTGGAGCTGATATATTTCACAATTTTATCTTGCATCAAAATTTGCTACATATGCCCCTAAAGCTCCCACAATTGTAAGTGGAGTTTTCTCTTGCAGAAAAAAACATATATTTTTCAAATAAGATTTTCCTCTCAGCCCTACCCACATGAGCATATATATTAACCACCCTAAAGAGACAATATTTATACTTAAGTGTCACTAACATGCACCTTCCAGCTTCAATAATTACATAATTATCCACTATAATTTCTTTGTTTTTGAGCAAAATACCAATCCCATCATTTTTGTTCTTTCGTGACACTGAGCACCACACAGCTGCACCATAAACCCACTCATTTATTGGGGGTTCACTAAGCCCACGTTCCTGAACACACACAACATCCCCTTCATTATCAGCTAGCTCTTGCAAAACTGCAGCCCTTCTAACTCTAGATTTAAATACCCTTACATTTAAGGATTACACTTTTAACAAAAGCATTTGAAAAACATTAAGAAACTCTTTTTACAGCCCCAACAAACAAAAAATAAAGCTTAAGTTCAGCTTGAAACACACATTCTGTGCCAAACACCTGTCTATCAGATGTTGTAAACTTAAAATTGATACATTTACGTTGACTTTTTGTAGATATTATAAGCATACAAATATAATAAACAAAACCAGCAACATTCTTGATAAACATTTAACACTTCAATCCTGTTAAAATCACAGGACTGTAAAAGGCTATGGGGGCAGATGTATGAAGCTCTAGAAAAAGAAAGTGGAGAATGATTAATGACCAGCCACTCAGCTCCTAACTGTCATGTCACTGGCTGTTTTTGAAGAATTACAGTTTGGAGATGATTGGTTGTTTATCACTCCACTTTATCACTATTCAGAGCTTCATACATCTGCCCCTATACAGTATATGCACAGAACAAAACAGTCCTGTCAGCAACTGTAAGAGAAACATTAATACATAAACCAAACATTTACATTTCATTGTAGCCAAGAAGAAAAATACTCAGACTTATGTTTTTGTAAATAAGTAGACAAGGCATCCCTGCCAGCCAATTCCTATAAAGAAAACATCAGAGCATAGCACAAATATTAAGGCTTAATTTCAGCCAAGGAAAAAAATAAACATGTAATAGCAGTTATGGAAAAAAACAACAATGAGCATTAATAGACAATTCACATTTCCCCGATAGCTGGCAATATATGAATCGCAGTAGCAGCAGACTCATGAAATTTCATAAGATGCAGTTTTGGTCTCCGCTGCTTAAATTTGAACTTTAAATCTATCTGTTTTCCAGGTTTCAACTGACGCCTGAGCGGGTGCTATAAAAACGAGCTCCTGGCGCAGTACTCCTTCTGCTAAAAAAAAAAACAGGGTGGTGAAAAAGGACTAATCTCACTAATCCACAGGACTCACTGGAGGCAGGTCCATTGCACTCAACAATGAATAAGGGTTAGGAGACTCCGGAATTAAACCCTCTTCTATCTCTAGGTATGGCTTCTTGATTTTTTCCCTTTTGTTGGCCATCCTGTTTACCATTATAAACTCCTCTATACCAGTCTCAGTGCCAGCACTATCCTGTGTGTTTTCCACTGCAAAGCTAGAAACTCCCTTGTGAGCATGCCCACTCTCCTCCAATGCAAGGCTACTGGCATCAGCTATAGACACTCTGCCAGACTGCAGTTACAGACACAGCCACAGGTGTCTGTTTCCACCTCCTCAACTACCATTTCAGATACAGTAGGGTCTTCCTCACTCCCCTGAGGGGGCATCTGGCTTCTAGCTAGCCAGGACACCTGAGTATGTAACTCTCTCTGCATTTTGCTCATATCCTCCTGAATCCACGTTCTCCTCACTGCCAAAGGACAGTCCCTTGCATTATGCCCCTCCATTCATGTCCTGGGCTCCATGCACTGGGCAGCCTCATGTCCTGCCTTTTTACAGTTCCTGCAGGTTTCACCAGTTGTGCACTCCTCCTTAACATGGCCCTATTAAAGACATGACCTGCAAAAAGAGGGCTGACAAGAGTAAAACAGAAATCCTCTTAGTCCTGCCACAGTAAAGTTTGCTGGTGGGTGCTTTGTGCCCCCCACATTATTAGGGTCTGGTTTGAGAGTCTTCCAGAACCTCCATTTTCTATTATAAGCCCCCTGCACATTTTTCTTTCTGGTCTCCTCACTGACTTTTCTGCAGTAACTCCATAGGAAGGCTCTAATCACTGCAATGTCGGCAAAAGGATTATGCAGGTGCACAGTGCCTGGAATCTCCTGCCTGTTAAACAAGGGCTCCATTATAACCCTTTCCATGCTGGGTTCAGTCCTCTTCTCTTTAAGGGTCTCAAACACATTTAAGCACAGACTATTGTTGTAGAATGTAATGTTATACAGCCTTTGTCTGGCAAAGTCCTGTATAACAAAAATATCACTCACTGTAATCACGGCCAGCTTCTCCAGAATCTCGCACAACCCAGACTGTTCCACAGCTTGTTCCTGTAGTCTTCCTACACAATGAAACAAATGGAATTCTTCATACCAGCCATAATGCTGCAGAAAAAAAGGTTTGTACACAAACAAAACAGCACCCAAGGTGCTATCACTTCATTTGCCTCAGGTCCTTGTAAAGGGACCCGAGGTACCTTCCAGCCAAACACTTGTTATTAGCCAAAAGGCAGAGAAGTGATAACCCATACATAGTTTCCACGAAAATATTTTCACTTTGGATTTCTCCCAGTTTACTTTGAAAGTGGATCCAACAAAAAATTGTATTAATTTGGCTCTATCCAAAGTAGCTTTATTACCTCCTACCACCACCACATCATCCATATATGCTAACGCTTTAACACTCTTACCATTATACCCAGGCACTAGGAAACCACACACAACTTTATCTTTACGCAATAACATAAAGGTTCTAAAACACAAATAAAAAGTATATGTGACAATGGACATCCTTGCCACATACAGAATCAATTTCCACATGCTCACGCAGATGACCATTTACCAACACTCTACTAAAAGCACCATCATACAAAACTCTAATTCTATCAACAAAAACACTCAGAAAACCCATTCCTACTAACATTTGATACATAAAATTATGATTCACTCTATCATGCACCATCTCAAAATCCAAAGCCATCACAAACTCTTGTTTCCTTCCAAAATAATCACCCCGAAATAACATTAGATTATCATGCACACGTCGTCCAGGCACCACACACACTTGTTCTTCCCCAATCACTTCCTTCATTCTGCACGCTAAACATTTTGCAAAGACTTTATAATCAGCATTTAGCAATGTGATAGGATGCCAATTTGCCAAGACTCTTATCACCTTTATTATGAATCAGGACCACTACCACCTCTTTCATGGTATCATTCATACTTTCATTCTTAAAAATATAACCTTGACCTGTGTTTAATCACAGTGCCAACATGGACTACATATATAAGTTCATGGTGTCATTCCATATCCAGAACCTCTATTAATTCAGGTTCATAACACCATATTTGTAAGACTGGGTGTACATAAAATGTAAGACAAACAACTGCACAAAATTCATACATTATCTAGATTACATTTCTATCTGGTTAGATAAGGTTCATATGGGTCAGCTAGTGAACCAACATATTTAGATACATATTACAAATGTATATATCTTCAGTGTTTGATGGGGCATACCTCCTAATTGACAGTCTCTATAAAGTTTTTAATATAATTACATTGTTAGTATCATTTATGTCTGTTCTTTGTACAACCATGCATCATATAGTTAACGGATATCACATTTTCCCATGAGCTTGTAAAATAATGGAGAATTTGGAAATTTATAAATAGACAATCACAAATATTCCCAGCTACTGTAGATGCTAGTCCCTGATAAATTAGTATCTGTATTTCTTCCTATAAACCCACCACATTGTTTTAATCCAAAACCAAATATTTATTCAGGATAGAATTTCTCAGTGGGACTGCTGGGTAAGCTGAATATGCAAATTACTATATATATATATATATATATATATATATATATATTCTTTGCTGAATGGAAGGTATCGTAGCATATGATCACAAAACATGATGTGCACTAGAGAAAAGAAAAGCACAGTCATTAGGAGTAAGCTTACTCCTCTGTGAAATATATAGTCATCAATTTGCTGGTTCAAGCAGTTCATTGGTTCATATTAATGATATAACAAATATTAATGAGACAGAGCAAAGGACATTTTAAAAACACAGCAAGACCACCAACGCGGCGTTCCGCTTATCAGCTTTGTCAAGGCAAGCCAAATTGTCCACCAGAGCTATCCTTTTTACCCCTGATATGATGCTCTTAGCCAATCAGGAGGTTTGACAGTGATGGCCAACCTATCAGCAGTGGCTATTTAGTATATATCTGCCTCAATCACATGTGGGTTGCTTATTCTCATTATCAGTATCAAGTGAATAATTGATCGCCTATTATGTGGATTGTTTGCAGCCCCAACTAATAGAGTGCCAATTCCCGAACTTAGATTACAGTATGTACAATCAAAAAGGATGTTCATACAAATGAAAAGGGAGGTCAGAAAGTAAAAACATATAAGTCAAATGTGAAAGGGGCAAAGGATAGTACTTCACACAATATAAATCGTATGTCAATATACTGTATAAGCTACCCGATCACATGACCAGGGCTACTATGCAAGGTATATAAAACCTATAAGGGATGAACAATCGAAAATGGATGTATTCATCCAATCACATACCAAAGAGACCAGATTAGTTGCAAGGTTACAGATGTACCTACAAACCTAATGCTCTGCTGTTCTTTGTTCTCATTTTTTATTTTAGGAGTTAGTAATTGGTCTCTAGTGTATGCCTGTTTTATAGTTCTATGACTGTATTCCCGGGATCTCAATCTTTTACTGAGTACTGTTTCCCTTGTTTGAAATGTCTGTTCCTCTGAACAGTTTTGTTTTAGGCGAAAGAATTCCCCCTTTGAAAGACCCTTTAAAACAGGTGGGAAGTGTGAGCTCCCATAATGCAAGATACTATTTATAGATGTTTTCTTCCAAAATAAGTCAGATGAAATATGTCCGTCCTCCTCTATGGTTAGGCAAATATCTAGGAAGTTAATCCTAGTTTTGCTAGCTTCATATGTTCGTTTCAAATTAAGGTTGTTATAATTCAATTTGTCCAAGAATTCTTCAAAAAGATGAATCGTCCCTTCCCAGATGATTAGAAGGTCATCAATGTATCTTAGCCACAAACCAAACCATCCAAACCCAGTGTCTTATTTCTCCCAGCAGGCGGCAACACCCTTTTAACCTCATTCTTACTTATAACGCATATCAGACCTTCTCTTTCATTCACATTCACTTTCTCACTCAATACACTCATTATTTCCCTTTCCATACTGTCATAGCATTCTTTTCTCGTATATAACAATTCTCTGTTAAACTCCTCAACCAGCTTCATCACACTCTCCCCTTTTTTCTCACATCAACTCTTATCTAACACTCCATCCATATGTGATTTCCCTCACATACCTTCTTAAAGAAAAATCTAGAACATTTTGCATCCTTCTCCATTCTCTCAACTTTAGCTCTAAAAAAACAATCTCTTCCCTTTTCCATATAACACTTTTAAACACCTCTTTCTCATACACAACCTCATTATCAACATCTATACCCAGTTTTCTCATTTTATACAGTTAGGACACACACTATTATTTGCATTGTCAAACAACTTCCTCTTCCTACTAGCAAGCCTATAACCCCATTTTCTAAAGAACTGTTTTATACTAATTTTTATCCAATCCCACCAACACAAAATATTTTGGAATTCTCCCTTTTGTCTCACCCATCTTCTATATGCCACACCAAAATCCTTTTTCACTTCTTCAACCTCCAACATACTTACATTCAATTTCCAAAAACTTTTCCCATACACTCCTTCCAACTGACCTTCCATTACACACTTAATAGATTCAAGATCTGAATAAATTGTCTTTCGCTGCTTATACCTCTTGCATACCATTCCCTTAGAGGGAAACATGTAGTCCAATGTAGATACTATCAGCCAAAAGGAGTGGCTTGATCAGATATCCACCAAAAAAAAATCATAAATAATTTGTTTTAGCATGTTTTCTGTACTATAAATATTATTAACCCCTACACCTACCCCAATTCCCTTATCTATGGTATAGTTAAAATCCCATATCACCACTATTCGTATTCTACTTGGAATAAACACCTTCATTTTCTTTAAATCCTTCCTTTTTTTCTTTGTGCATAAATATTCATGATCCCTACCCTCCACCCCATATAATACACTAACAACAAACACCTACCTTCTTCTACCACCACACCAAATATATATTGCTGAGAAATCTGAATAGATCATATAGAGTGGCTTATTTGAGATTCTAGGTAGATCCTATTATTATATTGGAGCTACAAATAGAAAATAGAATCTGATTATATGTGAATGATTTAACAGAAGTAAATATATATACGAAATAAATGGCATGTTACAAGAGAACACTGTATTGATGTCAGACTCCTACTAAAATAAGGAATGTTCTAATCAAGCAATCTTATGCACCCCCCACAGTATGGTAGGAAATATACCAGAAGGCTAGTGAGCATACATAGACTGCTCTTTAAAAGAACCGGTTATATGACATCAAGGGGATAATTTATAGATTGCATCTTATCCTTATGGTTAATATACTTACCTGTTATCATTCAACATAAATACCCTTCTAAATATATTAGATTTGTCTTGTGATAATTTACACAGACTACAACTAGTGCTGTATTGATATAATAGTGCAACATTGTCATTACATTGCTATATCAGGTTTCTTGGAAACTGATACTACAGTATGTAATCTAACATTCCTTAGTGTCTGTCATATTTAAAACATAGTGGTATTATTGAAATAAATAGGAAAGACACAAGAAACTAGAACACTATATTTGGAATTAATTTTCCTTTATTGGGAAATAGCAATGTAAATAGTCACATATGATCCCTAGACATGAAACAGAATATATAGTGACGGTTAATTTAGCCTTTATTGTATTACAATAACAGGGAAAACACAGCAGCTACCGGTTTTGTAATACCTTTTAACACACTTTTATTATATCACCATTGGAATATGTTCTTCATAATATTTTAAAGCATATCAATAAAAATTGACACATTTTTATTCATACGTAAGGTCTTTAGTGCATCTACACAAATACTGTACTTTTTCTTGTGAGGTAGAATAGGAAAGGTGCATAGGTCCTGGAAGTAATGCAATACCAGGTCAATGTGTGGAGTGGACAGAGCAAGCTCTTCTTCCATCTCCCTGTTCTAAAAATCCATTTAATATATGGCCCCCAGATAGGGGGTGTATCAGATATTAAACTGATAAGAACAGATTTTTGATTGAAAAAGCATTCTTTAATAATATAAAGATAGCAAAAAAAATACATAAACCATACATACAAGTGTACTGTGTCGCAGCACAGCTTAAACACAATACACCATCAAACATAATCAAACATACAATATAATGCATTGCAAGACATATGGCATAAGACATCCTTCACTATACATAATGCTTTATATTAATGCCATCTCCTTATAAAAGAAATTGCTTTCCAATCGCATTTGTGGTTCCAAAGCACAAAAAGTTATTTTATATGAAAAGGGGTAACAAATAAAGTAGTTTAACAATTCAGATAAAATAACATAGAAAAATACATAGTACAGCCCATACATACGCTAGCGCACTGAATCCAGCATGCAGTCATTCAGTCCTGAAACCTGCAGTCACAAAATGGAGATGACTGAGTGCTGGACTCAGGACACAGGTATATATACAATTCAGTTTACATTGGAAACAAAGGACACAGTTGGCAGGTTTTCATTAGTCCCGACTCCAAGTCAGTCTGGTTATTGGTCAGTTCACACAGTGTCATCAGGGGTATGGGTCAGTTCTCCAACAGTCTCTATTGTGCGTTTTCCCACCGAAGAATGAGTTTAAACTGGCTACAACACTACATACAGAAAATAGCATTCTAATCAGTAACTCCCTATTATCCAAAACTAGTGTACGCACGGTGCGATCTCTTTGCTGATAGAAACGGATGTCTGCAAATAAACAGATTTAGTATGATACCAAACATGACATGACCACTGTATTCTGAACCTTAGATCACTTATAAATACATTTTACATCGTATTTATTAGCTAACAATACCTCTAATAACTCTAGTTATTATTTATAATGTGTGGAAAACTTTTAATAAGTGAGTGTGTGTGTATATGTGTGCGCGTATATGTGTAATTGTGTTGTTTTCGCACCGGCACGCAGTAGCGTGCCGTTCACATGCTATCGGACGAGGGACGATTGTGTTGACAGATAATAATTGTATAAATGATTCCATCCAATCATCTGACTTTGATAGCAAACAAAACACTATCATATTCTGTTCTTAACATTTTTAGTCAGACATAAATTATTATCTAATGTTCCATACGGTATGACACAAATCGGTCATTGAACCGTCAATAATGCACCTCAGGAAAGGGTAGAACAACCCTTATATGCAATTTGCGGATCTATAGGGGACCATTGGTAGGATGTGGGAATTAATCTAACCTATAAAGAATGTTTGGGGAAATTGAGACTACATTATCTATGATGTCTGGTGTAACCTTTACTGTACATACAATTATTTATGACTAAACCTAATTATATTTTATTATCTGATGGTACTTTCAATTTCAGGAGTATAATGCAGTTCATCATCATATTAGTGTATGTGTTATGTATGTTGATCGCACAGGTGGTAAAAGAGAGAAAATTCAGTTTGGAGAGAATCATAATGTAATTTTCACAGTTCCAAATAAAAAGTAATGAAAGAGTGGAGAAGTAACGGTCCTCTCCTGCTTCACATATGTAGATGGAAAAAGAAAACCTTGCTTGTGTGTATGTCAGGATAAAAAAATCTTTCATATGTGAACCAAACCCTTTCCTAATATTTAACATTTGGAATCAAAAGCCTATAGTTGTTCCTATGATGTTATCTTCGCCAACTGGGGTGAGGGCGCGCTTCTGGAGTGTTGTCATCTTGGACATCTGTTTTGGATGATCTGTGTCCCGTCCTTCCAATCTGTGTCCCGTCCGCAGTCTTCAGATATCCTGCTGTTGACTTGATTTACCTACATGGATGAAAAGCAGATTCTATGAGCGTTAGCTGTCCATCCCCACCCAGTGTGATAATTTAGAATTTTGTCTACTCCATATTGAAGTTTCCAAAAATCACTAACATTGACGAGTGTTACAGACTCAACTTTACATAGTTTCCTCCACTAGGTGTCATCCAAGATCCTACAATGCCTTTGTTGTTCTCATTTTCGATGAAAATCTCCAAAAACAATATCCCTAATCTGGGAAATTCTAAATTTCCAACCTTCAAATACCCATATAACAATAACCCCCCACCCCTTTTTCTCCTGACAATACTCTGTGTATTAATTCTTGAGAATCAGAGAAGTCTTGGGCTCTTTGATACACTTTGGCCTGCATTCCGATGTTCCGAGAAAATAGAAAGAAACGTTAGTATACATAATACAGGCATGTCAATATGTAACTAATTCCTATCTATTCTCAACATACAAACTTAATAGATATACCCAAGTCATTTAGTAATAAAAGAAAATCATCCTGTGGAACCTGTTTAAATATAAGACCATCTTAAAACAACCTTAAATGTATTTTTTTTTCATTGAAAACCCTTAGTAATTCCAGGCATTACCACCTCTGCTGGGAAATGGATGTGTATTTCCCCTTCTACTACTCCTCCTCCTAGGACCTGTGAGTGTCCCTACAGGTCACATGAGGTAAAACATTAAAATTACAACAGGTGTTTTTGAGAGAAAAAAACAGATATTCCACTGAGTTATTGTCACTGCAATAGTTTCAAAACAGTATGATCATATGCATAATTTTATGATCTATGGCAATCCCCCTGTTTTGGTAAATGAAACCTCCACCATAGGGTTATCCTTAATACCTACATCGCAATTTAACTAGATTTTACAGGGATTTATAAACACAAAAATATCACGTTTGTGCCTGTTACTAACAATCTCTAAAAACTGTTTCTTTTCAGTATTCAGTATTTTCAGCTATTAATATATTTCCAAGATTCTACAAAAAAAAAAAACCTTGTTCACCCAACTTTCAATTCCTATGAATTTGGTCAGGGGTTGCACTACTTACCTATTTCCACTAGGGGATTTTAGAATCATCTACTCTGATATACATATTTATACCATTATACTTTATCTGTATACACCTGGGATTTTAAAATAAGCAATATTTTATACTACCTGTCTGTTTTTAACCCATATTATACCATATTCAGTCTTAAGAACAATTGCATATACCATAAACATTGCTATAAGCATAAAGGTTAAACCCATTATCACCTGTAGTCATAAGGACGTTACTTTATTTACTGCAGTAATGACAAACCTAGATTTCCTTATTCCTGCTTTTCATATGATATCCCTACTTCTAAGGAATATCTCATGTCCAACGTTCTGAGTATTACGCATATCACATTGTGCTTAATATCTATAATGTTACATATATCGCTGTCTAAATATCAGATTTCCTGCAGTCATATATACTTACAACATGACCTGTTTACCTAAAGGAAAACAATTCAGACATCCTAACATCTGTGGCATCTTAAATGAAATTATCCATTTTTACATTTATTACAGACTTCGCCAATCTGCTATTCAGTCTTTATCAACCATTCTGCTCACTAGTATATATAGAACGGTTATTACAGGATTCATTGCAAACCTGCTATATGATCCAATTCTCTAGTACTTTAAGACACGCACTGTACATGTGCCAATGTGTAATATGTGACCTTAATGCACAAGTTTCACTACAGATATGCTGCAGGGTGAATTAAACAGAATAAATGGAGTTAAATACCATGAATATATGTGTGAGAAGTGTACATGCGTATGGTGGGGGGGGATATATGATATACTGTATATCTTTAAGGGAATGTTAATTATTCACCTGCACTTCCGGCCTGTCTACTAGTCTAGAGATAAATTATGGAAAGCAATCTTATCAGAGAAAATAATTATTTGTGTATGTATGTGCATGTGTGGGTTGTGTGATTTGTGTTGTTTTAAATTGGGATGGTGGGGTATAAAAAGATCTATTTTACCAAGTGTGAGTGTGTTTATTTTTTTTTATGGTTATGTAGTGTGTTATTGCAGATATGATATAGGCAGCACAGAAAGGGTTAATAGGGTACCTTGAATAACCAAGAGTCACCATTTCTTCAACAATAGAGCCTGCTGTTCATTGTGACTTCAGTCCTGTAAAAATAATCTTTTTGGAAAGAAAACTTAGAATTCATTGCTGGATTGCCTTTCTATTGAGACACCACCTTATAACCAAGTTAACATTCCATCTATTGTAACCTAGAATCCTAATTTTGGTCAATACTTGAGCAAAGTGAACCTCTTGTAAACAACAAATTAATCTATTGTCTAAACCTCCAAGTAGACCAAATAAAAACCTGCTCTTATTAACATATCCTAATCTCAATATTTACTGTAAACAAGGACACCTGATCTTCCCAAAATGCACAATAACTAAAGCTGCATAAACTTAACACATATAGTACATTCAAAATCGTTTCTATGAAGTATTATGTATGTAAAACATCCACTATGGTCAGAATCCTAACATTCCAAAATTATGAATAACCACCTAAATATCTAAAATGTTAACAATTGCCCCTTTATGGCCATGGTAAATTATTTTGATTGACCACACATTAAACTAACGTAATTGTTCTCAATACATTTTGAAATATTTCTTCAAACCATTACTTTCTACACTAGCATTTAATTTCACCAATTTCAGCCGCTGCCCCTGCTAGTGGGACCACTCCCCTTCCTTGTCTGCGTGGTACTTCTTGCATGTTAATAGCAGGGGCAATGGCTGAAATTACAGTGGGTTCATTATCTTCTTCAGAAACATTACCTTTAAAAATGCCTTTACACAGGATATGAATCTTATTATGTTTTTTTGTTTTTGGTATCAGCTGTACTATCACCCCCAGCCGCATAAGGCGACAGGGGTGCGCTTGCGATCACTTTCTTTTGCATAGTAACGCTACCTTCCGGTGTGCGTATGCTACGTTGCCACATAATACCCTCGTGTTGCCACAGTTTTAAACAATCATTGTATTTAACCCTTTTGTTCAGTGATCTAATTAACCATATGTTATCTCTTACATTACTCAATACCTCTGAATCAAAACTGCCAATCTTGGGAAATTGTTTCATACATCCTTTGGTCATCTTGACCCATATGTCGCAGTATGCCATAGCGTACGCACCATACCTCGCATACATTATACACCTTGCTGAACCAGTTGGCCCTTGCTTAAGCAGCAACTCATCGACCATCTCTAGCGTTTGCTTTCCACCCATCTGGAAAAAGATTTTTCCAATGCTTTGCAACTCACCTCCTGCTAGAGATTTTGACCATGGACTAATTCACAAGCTGCGTCCACTCGCTTCCTCCCGCTATGCACAACTGACCGCTAATCATGATTGTCAGCGTACGCAGCGAGGAGCAGAAATATTGCCTATGCAATATTCTGCTTTCCTTTCCCTACTTTGAGTATATTCTAACTGGTAGCATTTAAGCATTCCATTAACACTTAACCTTGCCAGCGATTTCCTCCCACAACTCCAAGTCACAATCACAGTTTTATACGCAACCATGTGGTGTGTATGCAACCATGCGGTCCAATCGACAGATACTAACTTCCAATAAGCTTTGCGATTACTATTGGGTGTGTCTGCCGAAAACCCCTTGTTTTCGCCGAAAACAAAAATCCCTGATTTCGCTGCCAGTATACCTGCTGTGTATACCTACTCTGTTGCCCCTACTGTATCTGCCTCGTCAGACAGCCAACCGCACTGTACTATTTCAACAGTAACCACAACTTCAGGCACACATTCCACATTCACACACACCTTGTTTTCTGCACAGAAAAATGCTTTCCCAAATGATTGTAATAATTATTCAGAGGTGTTAACAAGTGATCACACACTACAACAGCACTATCTATCAAAATGATTGGTTAAACATGTGGCAACCTTACGGGAAGTACGAATACGCTATGTGAAATAAATCACATTAAATCACAAAATGATAAAGAAACGGATTTTCTTTTCTCTTGTCTCTAGGTCCTAATCAGTGCTCCTTAAATCACACAAAAGCTGACATTTGGTTTCACAACACAGTGATAAACAGACTTTGAACACAATGTGTTCTTACCCGTATATGACGCATCCCTCCATCCCTTGTTGAGGAACCAAAATCCGTATGCTCTGTGTAATTTCCGGTAACGTGATATCAGTTGCGAGCCCCCATCTATTAATGCTGTCTCCTTATAAAATAAATTGCTTTCCAATCGCATTTGTGATTCCAAAGTGCACAAAGTTATTTTATATGAAAATGGGTAACAAATAAAGTAGTTTAACAATTCAGATAAAATAACAGAAAAATACATAGTACAGCCCATACATACGCTAGCGCACTGAATCCAGCATGCAGTCATTCAGTCCTGAAACCTGCAGTCACAAAATGGAGATGACTGAGTGCTGGACTCAGGACACAGGTATATATACAATTCAGTTTACATTGGAAACAAAGGACACAGTTGGCAGGTTTTCATTAGTCCCGACTCCAAGTCAGTCTGGTTATTGGTCAGTTCACACAGTGTCATCAGGGGTATGGGTCAGTTCTCCAACAGTCTCTATTGTGCGTTTTCCCACTGAAGAACAAGTTTAAACTGGCTACAACACTACATACAGAAAATAGCATTCTAATCAGTAACTCCCTATTATCCAAAACTAGTGTACACACGGTGCGATCTCTTTGCTGATAGAAACGGATGTCTGCAAATAAACAGATATTTAGTATGATACCAAACATGACATGTCCACTGTATTCTGAACCTTAGATCACTTATAAATACATTTTACATCGTATTTATTAGCTACCAAATACCTCTACTAACTCTAGTTATTATTTATAATGTGTGGGAACCTTTTTATAAGTGAGTGGGTGTGTATATGTGTGCGTGTAATTGTGTTGTTTTCGCACCGGCACGCAAGTAGCATGCCGTTCACATGCTATCAGACAAGGGACGATAGTGTCGACAGATAATAATTGTATAAATGATTCCATCCAATCATCTGACTGACATCTGCACTATTCATTCAAAACTTAAACACCACAACAATTAACAAGGTCTATGGGTGTGGAGGGTAGAGAGTAAGGGAGGGGGAATCACAGGTTTGAAGTTTTATTGAAAGACAGACACATATATGGGTAGTATGAATAAATAGCAAAACATATCAACAAAACATCAGGCATTGTGGGGAAGGGGGCCACAGTCCCACTTCTTGTTGGATAGTCACACATGGGGAGAGGGGCAGAAGAAAGGGGGGTTTAGTCCTCTTCTTCCTCAGGGATGTCCATGATGGAATAGTCTCTTAGCAGGCTATGAATCAGCCTGCAACAGTCCTGGATAGACATCCTCTCCCTCCTTAGAATGAGGTGGTTCCTGGCATGCAACAAAGCATCCTGAAAACTGTTCATAAGGTGCCAGGCCTCCTGGATTGCCCCATAAGTGTGGGTGCCAGGAAATAGTCCATAAAGTACCGAGTGGTACAAAAGGCTGTTCCTTGGCACACAGTCTCTGATTTCATGTTCCAGGGTATCTAACAACAACTGTGCATAAGTATAGTCCCAAACAAGTGCATAGATGTTTCCTCATGTGAGATGCACCAGGGGCAATGTCTGTACCTGCACAGGTACGGGTTACGGGAGTGCATGAATGACCTTAGGGGCAGACCCCCTTGGAAGACCATCCATGACATGTACTTGTGTCTATTTGTGAGCCTTTTGCAGGCCACATTTTCCCAAACCTGTTAGGCAGTTGCTGAAGGGAGCCATGGAATAGGTTCCATAATGTATTTTGCTCTGATGAGCTTGTGGATAGTCTTAGGTTTCCACAAGTCAGGTTTAAATCACTCCAGTTGGTGCTCCTCACAAACTTGGACACATCCAGGTAGAACCAGGGAGTGTTCCAGTTGTAAGGGATGGAGCTGTCCCAATTGTCCCAGCGTAGGACCCTCCAAAGGGGTAGGAGGAAAAAGCAAGACATGGAGTTTCCTGCAGAGTCATTGTCAGTCTCACAGAAAGTCCTCTGTATACAGTTGCACACAAAGAAGGCTCTCAGCATGGTGGGGATATCAGGAATTCACTTTCAACCTTTTGAGGTGCTCCTTGTACATAATTGCCCGCTTAACTCTGTCGATCTTGGAGCCCCAGATTAAGTGAAACACTTGCCTTGTGATGGCCCTGCAGACCGTGACCAGAAGTGGCCAGGCCTGCGCTGTGTACTGCAGAACAGGAAGGTTCGTTTTGCAAAGTAGAAGTGCTTACCCTTCGATGGTAAGGTTTCTGAAGCTCCACAGTCCAAATTTTCTTTACAGAAGCAAGTCTCTCGTCCCAGCACTTCAGGGCCGCACCCTCACCACCAAACCAGACTCACTGAATGTTGATGAAGTCTGGCTTGACAGAATGGAGCAGAGGATGACAGGTACAACTGCCCGAGCAGCATAGCCTCTTGACTTCCTGCAGTTGACCTTTGCCCCTGAAGCTCGGCCGAAGTTCTCGCAGGTCTGGACAAGTGCTGTCACCAAACTCTGGTCTGCGCAGAAGACTGTGACGTCGTCCATATACAGCGAACACTTGGCCTTTCTACGGTCAGGACCCGGTGTGATGACCCCTCTGGTTTCTGTCTGATGCATACAGCCAGGAGCTCTATAACAAACAATTCCAGGAATTCCGCAGGTCTGGTCCAGGTGAATGATCTGTCCGATGACAACCTTCAGCCTGTTGGCAAGTCCTTGGCGAGGATCTTGTAGTCTATGTTCAGGAGAGAGATGGGCCTCCAATTTTTCAGCTCGCATCTCTCCCCTTTATGCTTACACAAGATCGTGATCAGTCTCTCCCTCAGAAAAGGAGGCATTTTGCCCTCCACCACCATCTCCTTGTATAGCTCAAGCAGGTCAAGGCCAATGAGGTCCCACAACGCTACATAGAGCTCTGCTGGGAGACCGTCACTGCCCGGGGTCCTGCCCTGCCTAAAGGATCTGGCGGCAGAGTGCAACGCATCCAATGCCAAGGGAACATCCATGGCTGCTTTACCTGCAGGTTTAATAGTGTCAGTGATACCTTACAGGAACTCTTCAGCCACACCACTGTCTGTTGTCTTCGGGGAGTAGAGGTCACAATAGTAGTCTGTGACAACTTTCATGATGCTCTCTTTCCCCTGCCTGAGAGTACCAGTCTCATCTCGCAGCTCAGTCAGGGGCGTGTGGCCAGAGTGGAGTTTCCTGAAAAAGAAAGAGTTACATTTCTCACCCTTCTGCAGGTTCTCCACCTTGGAACGGCAGACAATGCATCTGGCTTCCTCCTCAAAGTGCCTTTTCAGGCCCTTTTTGGTCTCCTCCAGATCACCTCTCACGTCTGTTGTCTACCTTTGACCTGGAAGAAACTGTGAATGTTAGCCTTAACATATTCCCATCAATCACTCATACATTCAAAATAACATTTATCATTCTTACATGTGATGTAGGCATCCTTCAGTTTGGCCAGCACCTCCAGCCTTACCAGCAGAGCACAGTTCAACTTCCAGGAGCCTGGGCCAGGAGGAAAACCATTGCCCAGGTCTCCTTGGAAGAGAGTGGCCCTGTGGTCACAGAAGAACCAGGAGAAGGTAGAAGGGGTGGGGATGGAAGGTTTCTTACCCTCCTGGTGCCTCTGCTGGCCTTGTCCAGTCACTGCTGCCGCATAGAATTTCACCCTGTTGGGGCAGTCTCTGTAGACATGTCTCACCTCCCCACAGAGGTTACATGTCTTCTGTGTGGGACAGTCCTTTTTGTCAAGTCCTGATAATTTACACTTCCTGCAGGCTGTCACCTTGCAGTCTCTTCCAAAGTGATCCTTCTCACCGCAGCTCTTGCAGTTTCGCGGCTGATCAGAGTAATGGAGAAATCCCGAAGATGCGCCCAGGGAGAAGTACTGTGGCAGGTGCCTGACTCCAACAGGATTCCAGTTGTCCTTCTGCAGCCTGACAATGATGGCCCACTTGCCTGTCCAGAAGCCATTCCTGTCCAGGATCTTGGAGGGGTCCTTGATCACTGCTCATAAACGGCCCAGGAAGGTAGCGATGTCTTTGCCAGGTGTGTGTGGGTTCCGCATTGAAACCGTCACCCACCTCTCCTCTCTTTGAATAGGGCAATTGCCCACAAAGTGAGAGAAAGGGGATTTAGGCCTCGCCGCTTTCACCGCTTCCCAATACCTCTTGCAGATGGCAAAGGTCACGTAAAAGATTCCCTTGAGGTAGTTCTGGATGCTGAGGGTTTCAGCCATCGAGAACAGCTGTTCAAGAACCATCTTCTTGCTGAAGGTATCGGTCGTCAGGTCTGGCATCTATCCATCCACCTCCTTCAGCTTCATCACCAAGGTCTGCCTCATCCAGGGCTCCAAGGCTGGGGTACCCTTGGGCTGGGTCTGGCTGGGTTTCCCGAGTTCTGCTGCTGGAGGGGTGGTGGAGGTAGATGGGACTGGGTCGAGCAGAGCTTTGGCCGGCTTTGGTCCCTTCTTTCCCTTCTTCCCGGCAGAGGTGGCTGGAGCGGAGGCTGGAGCCGGCACTGGCCATCTGTCCTGCTTCTTGCCTGGGGTTTAAAGTGGGGCTGGAGAAGGGTATGCACTGGTCGGAGGTTGGAAGTCGCTTTTGCAGAGGGCAGAGCAAACAAGTCTAATCCTCTGATGGTCAAAGTCCTTCCTCATAGCAGTCGGTCAGGCGCAGGGTCTAGTCGTCGTTGGTTGGAGGTCGGACGACTGCTTCACTGAGTCTAAAGTCTAACCCTCTGCTAGGTGTAATCCTTCTTCATTGCAGTTGCCGGTCTGGGGGTCGGCAGTTGCTTCTCCAGAGGGCAGAGCAGACAAGTCTAACCCTCGGCAGGTCGAAGTCCTTCCTCCTCACAGCAGTCTTTGTTCAGCTTCCTCAGCCGGTGCAGGCCCAGTATACACTGTCCGCTCTACCCTCATCAGTGTTAGGCCGAAGCCAGCATGCATCCACTGAGTGTTGGGGAACAGCAACAGGTCCTCTGGAGCCTGAGTGTAGCCAAACTTCAGTCAGTATAAACTGATAAGAACAGATACTACACTTGATCTTAGCCAAAAGGGCGAGAAATTTTTTTACACTCTAAAGAGAACAAGGGTTTCTCTTTTTAAGACATAAGCACTTTGACTTCTCCCTAAAGGGAATAGCATCAACAGCTTAGATATAGAGCAGCCCACAAGGGTCAAACCCACAACCTGACAAAAGGCAGAGAAAAAATTGTTTCCTTCTACACTTGATCTTAGACAAAAGGCAGAGAAGCATTAACCCATTAAGGACCAGGAATAAATGTGCTTTGTTCAGACCTTACTCATACAATCAAGGAGAATGGTACAGTAGCCACCAATTAACTCTAATAAGCGGCCTCCTGCCCTGTCCAAGGTGCTTCCAGCTACTGCATCGGTTAACCCCCAGCAAGGGCCAGATTTTATTTTTTTTTTTGCACCACTTTCTTTTAGCATAGGTTAGTTACAAGCAGACACACTCTTGTTTTATTTCCCATACTCTCTTGCTAGCTGCATGATTTGCATTGACACCGCCTCCTGCAAACCTCTGCCACACCCACCCAAAAGACTGTTTGCGGCCTTCCTTTCTTCGTGTCCCTGCAGTTTATTACAGTGTAACCCTTCATTGAAATGCTAAGGAACCTTGCTTGGAATGTTCACAGTGTCTACGGAATGTTCAGGAAGAAGAGAATGTTGACAGTCAGAACACAGAATGTTGGTACATTCTCATTCTAATTTTCAAACAACCAACATGCTACTCTGATGTCATTGTGTTCTGATGTTTACAAGTATTGCACTTGCTTGCTGAGGTCCA
Organism: Taudactylus pleione; assembly: GCA_031769625.1. Lineage (NCBI taxonomy): Eukaryota > Metazoa > Chordata > Amphibia > Anura > Myobatrachidae > Taudactylus > Taudactylus pleione. The sequence continues at coordinate 21,870,637 of JAUIMM010000012.1, read as the reverse complement.
TTGGAGGGAGAAACAGACCACGAGATGCTTTCTACCATTGATTGTCCTTGCAAATAGGGACCAAAAAATGTTTCTTGATGGTCGCACGATGCCGAAAGAGGCACATTTAAACCCGTAACAAAACCATTTATTGAAAAAAAATTGCTTGACAAAATGACCGCAAATTTCAAATGATTCAGCATGAACATAGTCTGCCAAATTTCCATGTGGGGACAAAGTTTGCAAAATATCCGAATGAAAAGTTGTCCGAATGAAAAGATGGGCAATTCTCGACTGCAAAAGTTCAATCTATACGTGTGGTTGACACTTAATGGTGCAAAAAGTGAAAAAGAGATACAAAGGAGGGGTGGGTGGAAAAAATTCCTATTGTGGCATCTGGGTGGGTTGAAGAATCAGGGCTCAAACAATAGAATATGTTCATTATGCAATAGGTTCCAGTGGCAAACGCAGGATTTTGAAAGGGGGGTTTCCAATACTTGGTTACAAAACCAATGACAAAAAATCTAACCACATACAGGCAGCACTCCTCGGGTACTCAATAATCAATACTCAATAATCCAAATTTGTTAATCCATTACTGTGCAACGTTTCAGATGAATTTATTACATATTTCATCAATGCCTTGACGAAATATGTAATAATTGCATCTGAAACGTTGCACAGTAATGGATTAACAAGCTTGGATTATTGAGTACCTGAGGAGCACTGCCTGTATGTGATTGTATGTTCAAGACTGAGTGGTCTGCTTAGTTCCTAGGATCTGCACCCCGCGTGTTTAATTTTTTTATTTGGAGTCTACTTGACTATATTTATATGGAGCTTTTCAGCTCCTTGAAGAAATAAAAAGGCGGCACCGCAAACATACACAGTGACATATACACGCACATAGAGGCACACACTGACACAGACACACTAACACACACTGCACTGACACAGACACACTAACAGACACACTGCACTGACAAAGCATACACACACACACACTGACACACATATACACTGACAAAGCCTAGACACACACACTGACATGCATATACACTGACAAAGCCTAGACACACACACACAGAGACTGACACACACACACTGACAGACACTGCACTGACAAAGCCTTTACACACACACTACAAAGAAACAAGCAACAGTGATCTGCAGAAATGAATAATGATTTTGCCTTAAATTGAATTGACAAAGCCTATACACACACACACACACTGACATAGCCTATACACATACACAGACTGACACACACTGACAGCCTATACACACACACTGACAAAGCCTACTCACACACAGAGACTGACACACACACACTGACAAAGCCTATACACACACAGACTGGCACACTGACAAAGATCACCCTCCCCCCACATGTAAAACATTACACCCACCTGTGGTGCGGCTCTGGGAGAGAGCACTGGTCACTGTCAAGCAGCAGGCTCTGATGTCTCAGCCTCCAACAATGCCGGTGTGCTGTGCCCTATGAGAACTGCCCGGGAGGAGCTGTGTGCAAGCGCTGCAGCTCCCCCTACAGGCAGCTCAGCCAGGGACAGTTGCCGAGCTCACATGTTTTAAACAAAAAAAAAATTATTGTTAAGCTGGGCTGCGATGGAGTGGTATGCAGGGGGGGTTTCTAGGTACTCAGAAACCCCCCTGCGTGCGCTGGTGGGTTCTTTATGCAATTGATTTGCCAATTTCTCTGCAACTCCATGTTAAAGATATATCATTTGAGTTCAGCCCCAGAAATAGGCCTAAATGGAGAAAATAAAATGGAGACACAGTAAGACACCAGACAAGATGACACCAAATAAACAGATCTTGTTTATTTTCAGTTGTTACGTACATAAACCAAATGAAGTGTTAATAAGTGCCAAAGTGCAAGCAGGTGAGTGCAGGAGGCGCAGCAGGTGGTGGTATTGTCATTTGATTGCATGACGTGCAGACACAGGCAAAAGAGTAGTTTGTTTAATCTGTAAAAATGAAACAAAGTGAAATGAAAGAGTTAAATAGTTCTTTTCTATTTTTGGATAACAGTTTAGGAAAGGTGCACCAGTCCTGGAAGTAATGCAATACCAGGTCAATGCTTGGAGTGGACAGAGCAAGCTCTTCTTCCATCTCCCTGTTCTAAAAATCCATTTAATATATGGCCTCCAGATAGGGGGTGTATCAGATATTAAACAGATAAGAACAGATATATATTTTATTTAAAACCACTCAGTGGTGTGTATTAAACAGTCTGCTCCAAAAGGAACTTCTGCAAGAACTACCTAAGTCTTGCAAGTTTTAACACATTTATCTTGTTGGTCTTTATTTCTTATTTCTTTTTAACTTAAAGTGACTATTCAAATTACATAACCCTGCCTCTTTTCTTTGCATTTTCCCTCCAATTCACAAACAGACACACCCCAAACACTAGGCTTGGGGGCATTTTAAACAAAAAAATTATTTTAAGCCTTCAGGGATTACAGAATTTCCACATTTTTCAAACCCCATATACAACAAATGTTCTTTCGAAATCCTTCTTAAATAAATAAATGACATGCAATCAACCACTACTTCTCAGATTTTTTCACATTATCTCCAATGGTTTTTAACTCCTCCAAAAATAACTGGATAAGAGGGTTCCAGTCTCATAGAATTATCCAACTCTTCCAAACCGATTGGATAAGAGGGATCTATCCTATCAGACTCCACCACTCTAGGCTTTTTACTTTTGCTCCTTTTTTATTTTAATTTGAGAAACGCCAGCTGCCTCTTTTCCCTTTTCAAGTCTTAATCCACTTTCCTACATATTAACACTTTCCGCATGTTACACAATGTGCAGTCTTATCATCCTTCTTTGCACCTTCCCCCTTATTCTCTTTAAGTGCAGAATTAACTTTTCCCTGGGCTTCAGTCTCCATACTTTCTTTAAGGTCGTTTACTGCACTTTCCTTGCTGCTTCATATACTCTGGAACATATGGCCAGGACTTGTCCAAAGAACCACAGATATCACACCTCCTTGCCTCTGGACACCTTGCACCCTCATGAGCAGGCTTTTTACAATTTCTACATTTCTTTTCTTCAGGACAGTCTTTTTGTACATGGCCATATCAAAAACACTTCCTACAAAATGTAGGTTGGCCAGGGTAATACAAGAACCCATGTTTTTTCCTCACATTTGAAATTTGCAGGTTGGTGCTTAACCCCTCCAATTCCACTTCGATCCGACTTAAATGTAGTAAACTTCTCCACCTTTTAAATTTGCACAATACTGTGACACTAAAAATACAACCAAATCCAAGTCTGTGTATGGGTCATAAGGATGTACATACAGGGGTCTCTCAGGTGACAAAAACAATTCAGTCAGCTTAAAGCCATTCATAACAGTACTTGTGCTTTTCAAACAGTTCTTTAACCTTCCACAGGCATCAAAACAATGATTCTGATTATAGAGGGTAATATCTTACATACCAGTCTTCTGGAAATCCTGTAAGCAAAAGATTTCACCTTTTTCAATACCAGCTAATCCATTCAGTATTTTTTCCACTACAAACTTTAAATCGACATCCTCCCTGGTTACTAGGTCGACCTCCAAACGAAAGGTATTGTGGACCATCTTCAAAAAAGGATCCAAATCCAGACACACAAAATCCATACTTACCCTTTTTCTTCCTTCCATCTCCAATAGCATTCAAGGAACCGGCTCCTAACCTCACTATCCTCCAATTAGTTCACATTCATTTTCCATATACCCTCCCCATAACTACCTCTTCCCTTATGTTCTATTCTACACCTAACACAATCATGATCCCAAAAACCCTCCCTCTCCTTTCCAAACAAACATGAATTATTTCGACACAAACACATAATCCACACATGACTCAATCATACCTCTATCAGCCTTGTAGGTCGCCAATGGCTCTCTTATACTGCATTCTCTCACCACAGCCTTCAGTGAAAAATCAACAAGCATACTCTTCAACATATTTCCCGTGACATCGATCTTCATCTCAGTCATACCTCTCTTTACCCCTCTTTCAATCACACAATTCATATCTCCAACAATCACCACCGGCATCCTTCCAATCAGATAATACACCAATTTCTCCACCAAACATTTCCTTTTACTTTTGTCAGCGTGAGCATATAAATTACACAAATTGAAATGTTAAATGTAACTAAAATGCACCTACCTGCTTCTATAATAGTGTACAACTGCACCTTAAAGCTAATCCCCTTCACTCGAACCCCTATACCATCATTCTTATTTTCTGCAGAGCCGCTCCACACTGACTCCCTGCACCTCCATTCTTCTCTCTTAGGAGATTCTGACAGCCCACATTCCTGCAAACAGAAAATATTTCCATCAAGACCCCCAAAAAAGTCCAGTATAGCCGCCCTCCTTGCCTTAGAATTGCACCCTCTCACATTAAGGGATGCAAGGGCTATAGCTCTCTTTCCCCTCAATCACAAGATAGCTATCTCACACAGCATCCCCCTCCTCAGGTCATATCATCTCCTTCCCTCTCCCCATCCCTCCCGTAGTGGCTGACTGGCTGCATCCTCCTCACTGCAGCCTCTTCCAAAAAGCCCTGTCCGGAGTGCCCTGTCCTGACTGACTCCTGCCAGAGAAGCAGGATTTGGCATCCTCTCAATACCCATTATCGGCATGTTTGTAAAAATCTTAAACTTATTGTAAATTTTAAGTCCTGTGTCCTTTTCCTTTCCTCAATGCGGAGCTTCTTTGCCTTACCCTGTCCGCTCCTCTGTCTCAGAACAGCCGGTGTTCTGCTATAATCCGTGTCGGACTCACTGCCTAGCACGGAGCTCCACACTGACACGTCTTCCGATACAGCATCCTCCAAGGTCTCCGTCGAGGACACCATGCTGACTTGACTGATAGGGACTGTAAATGGGGCTGCTCAGTGATAAGCCACCCGGACTTCCCACTACTGATTCAAATGGCAAAGCTGTTACTAGGAGCGGAGTCAAGGGAAATACCGGCACCGGGGTCTTTAGTATCTGGCAGTACCTGGAGCTTTGAACAGGCGCCGGGGTATCATTAAACTCTTATTCCACAGGGAGTACTTCATTATTAATCATTTATATGATACCGTCTGCTGCTGCAGAAATCCAATCCACAAACTCCTGTGCCTCAACCTCCGCACATTCCATTTCCTCCTCATACTCTCTCCGTTCATTTTTCTTTTTTTCATACTTTTCTACATTTAACAGGGCATACTGCTCTGCAGACTTCCCCTTTCCCATTTCTTCCTCCACTTTGGGACAGTCACGGACAAAGTGACTACCTTCCCCACAAAAGTCACATCATCTTGGGTCTGGGCATTCACCTGCCTCACGTCCTGGTTTTTGACAATTTCTGCAGTTTTTCACATTTGAACAATCTTCCTTTCAATGCCCAAAGATCCTGCACTTGCTGCAGAAGTATGGCTGGTCATAGTAATATAGGTAGCCCCTAAAATCACCAATTAAGAACGCAGGTGGGTGCTTCAGGCCTCCAACACCATTTTTATCAGGTTTGAAATGCACCCAAAATCTCCAGCTACCATTGAATATGCCAATTACATTATTTTGCATAAAACCACCTCACATGACTGCAGTATTGTTTTAAAAATGCCCAGGATATAACCCAACTCCGTAAAGGGATCATACAAATGGATGGTGAGGGCCCTCTCTTCAGAAAGAGCACCTCTATACCTTGCATTATAGGACTTTTCTTATTCCTTTCCATACCAATAAGAACGTCACAATATACCCCATGTTCCACAAAAGTCGCGTCCAACAAGTACATAGCCGGGATCTCCTGCACACACAAGATTTCTCTCCTTTGTACTCCAATTAACCCTTCTAGAACAATCTCTACCAGACACCTTAAAGATCCGTTTCATGTCGCTCTTGTCACCCTCACCCGCATCGTGTTCTTCACAGTAGACATCCTGGTTTTCTTACTAGAAAGTCCTCCAGCACCTGCAAAAAACACTATCCCTCCTCATTATCCTGGGTCCCTCCCAAAGAACGACCGCTGAATGCCTCTCGGCCCAGATCTGTGCAGCAGAACACCACACTAGCTCTTAGCCAAAAGGCAGAGAAGCGATAACCCATTAAGCGGCTGGAAAAAAACACGCTTCATTCAGACCAAACTCACAAAATCAAGGAGAATGCTACAGCAACCACCCTCCAATTAACTCTAATGAGCGGCAGCCTAAAAGAGCCTCCTGTTGCTTGCTGCTCTGTCCAAGGTGCTTCCAGCTACTGCACTGACTGACCCACAGCAAGGCCCGGATTTTTGGCATCACTTTATTTTAGCATATGCTACAAGAAGATGCACTCTGGATTTCTTTCTTACTCTCTTGCTAGCTGCATGATTTGCATTGGAACCTCCTCCTGCAAGCTTCTGCGCGGCCTTCCTTTCTTTATGCCGTGTCCCTGCAGTTAATTAAACAGTCTGAAACCTTCATTGAAATGTTAAGAAACCGTCCTCAGAATGTTCAGTGTCTACGGAATGTCCAGGAATGGTTGCCATCCAGGGCAACAGAATGTTGAAAGTCAGCTTGCAAATTAAAATATTCAAACAACATTCTACTCTGATGTCATAATCTTCTGATGTTTACAGGCATTGCAGTTGCTTGCTGAGGCCCATTTGAGGGAGACACAGACCAATATATGCTTTATATCATTGTCCTTGCAGATGGGGAAAACAAATGCTTGCAGCTGGTACCATAACACTGAAAGAAGCAAATTCAAGCCCATACCAATACAAAATATCGAAAAAAAAAAAAAAAAAGTTTGACAAAATGACTGCAAATTTCAAATGATTAAACGTGAACATACTCTGGCAAATTTCTATATGGGGACAAACGTTCAATCTATCCATGTGCTTGACATTGCAATGGTGTAAAAAGTGAAAAAAAGATGCAAAGGAGGGGAAAAAATGTGGCGTCGTGTGGGTGGTGTGGATAATCGGGCTAATATGTTCTTTATGCAACTGATTTACCAATTACTCTGCAACTCCATGTTAAAGATATATATTTTGAGTTCAGCCCCAGACATAGGCCTAAATGGAGAAAATAAAATGGAGACACAGTAAGACACCAGACAAGATGACACCAAATAAACAGATCTTGTTTATTTTCAGTTGTTACTTACATAAAAGAAATGAAGTGTTAATAAGTGCCAAAGTGCAAGCAGGTGAGTGCAGGAGGCGCAGCAGGTGGTGGTATTGTCATTTGATTGCATGACGTGCAGACACAGGCAAAAGAGTAGTTTGTTTCATTTTTTCCAGATGCAACAAAGTCAAACGTAAGAGTTAAATAGTTATTTTCTATTTTTGGATAACAGTATAGGAAAGGTGCACCGGTCCTGGAAGTAATGCAATACCAGGTCAATGTGTGGAGTGGACAGAGCAAGCTCTTCTTCCATCTCCCTGTTCTAAAAATCCATTTAATATATGGTCCCCAGATAAGAGGTGTATCAGATATTAAACTGATAAGAACAGATTTTTATTTTTTTTTAAACCATTCAGTACTGATCGTTCTCCAACCACCAAGGGTAGAAGCGGCTCAACACATCACAGGTTTCATTTTTTATTATAAAAATTAAATTGAACATTACAGTCACCAAAAAGAAATAATAGTGCATAAAAACATTGCTTCAACATGACAGTAAACAATTCTAGAGAAAAAATAGAATTAATTGAAAAGTACCCAGTCCTTCCATTTTCGATGCTTCCACATCCCTTCTGCATCAGGGTCATTTGTTTTATGTTTCTCCCATCTGTAGCACAGATAAAGCTTACCCAATACCATCCTCCATCTCAATATTCTCCTTCTTAAAAATATACAAATTCCTTACATTCCACAATACTTCAGCCAAGCCACAAGCCACAAACAACCATAGCAATCATTTACCTTTCCACATGCACCCAGACCAAACATAGCCACCTTCCATGTCATCATTTGAACCCTAGTCACCTCTTTACATAATCTACCCAGTTTCTTCCACACTTTCCTTGCATAACCACAATTCCAAAAAAACATACAAACAACTCTCACATCCCTTACACAACCGATCTTACCAGATCTCTTTTCTTTTGAAATACTCACACCGGATGCAGTTTCATCCATACAATTTCTCTTTGTCTATTTGATTGTCCTTTTATACTTATTTGTTTCCAAACTTTCACACTAACATGAGATGACAAACCATCAATCACACAAACTTCTTCTCCATCTTTCAATCTCTTAACAATCTTTTTCTTATCACGCCATTCACTCACATCCAACAAATCACAGTTTCTAAGAAAAAACTCAATCACACCGTACCACTTACATACGCTATGGGCATAGAATTTTTCTTCTCTCACCATTTTAATTCATATAACATCCAACCAGCCATATATCGCATCATACACGCTGCTTTCGTCTCACCATTCAACAAACGCAGAACTTGTACAGTATAATTAATACCAAAGGAAATATCCAAATTAGGAAAATTTAAACTCCCATTTTTCCCATCCTTATACAGATGCTCACTTTTTGGCCTCTCCATTTTGCTCCCCCAAAGGAATAAAAACAAAATTCTGTTTAGCTTTTTAACTACCAAAGGTCCAGGAGGGAAAACATTTGCAACATAAAGTAACATAGGCAAAATAACAGCCTTTATTATCATCAGGACTTTCCCATAAACCGATAGTTTTCTTAAATTCCCAAAATTTATTTTTTTAACCACTTTCCTACCTACCTCATCCCAACTCTTTCCCATTCAAAGATTCATCAAAAACCACACCCAACACTTTTAAACCACCTTGCACACAATCCAGCTGCCCATCCTTTATATCATTACCACCAAAACATTTTATTTTAGACTTCTGCCAATTCACATTAAAAGCAGATCCGCCACAAAAGATTTTAACTTTCAATTTCACTCTATCCAAAGTCGCTTTACTCTCACCAACAACCACAACATCATCCATATACGCCAAAGCTTTCACACATTCACCCTTACACCCAGGTACCAAGAAACCATGCACAACTTTATCCTTTCGCAACAGACACAACAATGGTTCTAAGACACAGATAAAAAGAATTGGAGACAACGGACACCCTTGCCTAACACCTGAATCTATCTTCAGATGCTCACTTAAAAAACATTTACTAAGACTACTAAACGCACCCTCATACAAAATCCGAATCCAATCAACAAACACATTTGAAAAACCCATGCGTTCTAACACTTTAAACATAAACTCATGATCCACTCTTATCATACGCTTTTTCAAAATCCAACGCCATCACATACAACATTCTTTTCCTTCCTAATGTATCACCAATCATATCCCGAAACAACATCAAATTATCATGCACACGTCTACCAGGCACCGCAAACACATGTTCTTCTCTTATTACTTGTGAAATAATTGTTTTCATCTGACTTGCTAAACAATTTGCAACAATTTTGTAGTCTGTATTTAAAAGAGTAATAAGATACCAATTAGCCAATACTTTCCTATCACCTTTCTTATGGGGTAACACCACCACACCCTCTTTTGATAGCATCATTCATACATCGATTCTTAAAAATTAGGGGTGTGCACCGGCCACTTTTCGTGTTTTGTGTTTTGGTTTTGGATCTGGATCTTTCTTCGTGTTTTGGATCTGGATTGGTTTTGCCAAAACCACCCTTCCGTGTTTTGGGTTCTGGGTTTTGTGTTTTGGATCTGTATTTTTTTGAAAAAAAGCATAAAAACAGCTAAAATCACAGAATTTGTAGGTTTTTCTGCTCCTATGCTATTATTAACCTCAATAACCTTAATTTCCACTCATTTCCAGTCTATTCTGAACACCTCACACCTCACAATAGTGTTTTTATGTCCAAAAGGTTGCACCGAGGTAGCTGGATGACTATGCTAAGCGACACGAGTGGGCGGCACAAACACGTGACCCATCTAGGAGTGACACTGCAGTGGCAGGCAGGATGGCAGTTAGAAAAACTAGGCCCCAAACTGTACATAATGCAAAGAAAAAAAGAGGTGCAAGATGGAATTGTCCTTGGGCCCTCCCACCCACCCTTATGTTGTATAAACAGGACATGCACACTTTAACAAATCAATCATTTCAGCGCCAGGGTCTGCCACACAACTGTGGCTGAAATGATTGGTTCGTTTGGGCCCCCACAAAACAAGCTGGCAATTAATGTGTCCCTGCACAAACTGGCTCTACGGAGGCAAGATGTCATCCTCATCCTCCTCATCCACCGATTCCTCACCCTCTTCAGTGTGTACATCCTCATCCTCACAAAGTATTAACTCGTCCCCACTTGAATCCACCACCACAGGTCCCTCTGTACCTTCTGGAGGCTGGTCTCCCTGGAAGAGCTGATAATTCATTTTGATGAACATCATCTTCTCCACATTCTGTGGAAGCAACCTCCTACGCCTTTCGCTGACAAGGTTCCCGGCTGCACTAAACACTCTTTCGGAGTACACACTGGAGGGGGGGCAACTCAGGTAAAATAGAGCCAGTTTGTACAGGGGCCTCCAAATTGCCTCTTTTTCCTGCCAGTACAGGTATGGACTGTCTGACATGCCTACTTGGATGCTGTCACCGATGTAATCCTCCACCATTCTGTCAATGGTGACAGTATCATATGCAGTGACAGTAGACATGTCAGAAATTGTTGCCAGGTCCTTCAGTCCGGACCAGATGTCCAAACTTGGTCCTGCCTGCCCTGCATCACCGCCAGCGGGTTGCTTAGGATACCTAAGTTTTTTCCTGGCAGCCCCAGTTGCGGGAGAAAATGAAGAAGGAGCCGTTGACGTGTCACGTTCCGCTTCAGCTGACAGTGTGTTCACCAGCAGGTCTTTGCACCTCTGCAGGCTTGTGTCGGCCGGAAAGAGAGACACCACATAGGCTTTAAACCTAGGATCGAGCACGGTGGCCAAAATGTAGTGGTCTGATTTCAACAGATTGACCACCCTGGAATCCTGGCAAAGCGAATGAAGGGCTTCATCCACAAGTCCCACATGCCGAGCGGAATCGCTCCGTCTTAGCTCCTCCTTCACTTTCTCCAGCTGCTTCTGCAAAAGCCTGATGAGGGGAATGACCTGACTCAAGCTGGCAGTGTCTGAACTGACTTCACGTGTGGCAAGTTCGAAGGGCTGAAGAACCTTGCACAACACGGAAATCATTCTCCACTGCGCTTGAGTCAGGTGCATACCCCCTCCTTTGCCTATGTCATAGGTGGATGTATAGGCTTGTATGGCCTTTTGCTGCTCCTCCATCCTCTGAAGCATATAGAGGGTTGAGTTCCACCGCGTCACAACCTCTTGCTTCAGGTGATGGCGGGGCAGGTTCAAGAGTGTTTGCTGGCGCTCCAGTCTTCGGCACGCAGTCGCTGAATGGCGAAAGTGGCCAGAAATTTTTCGGGCCACCCAAAGCGTCTCCTGCACGCCCCTGTCGCTTTTCAGAAAATTCTGCACCACCAAGTTTATTGTGTGAGCAAAACATGGGACGTGCTGGAATTTGCCCAGATGTAATGCCCGCACAATATTGGTGGCGTTGTCAGATATCACAAATCCCCAGGAGAGTCTAAGTGGGGTAAGCCACTGGGCGATGATTTCCCTCAGTTTCTCTAAGAGGTTGTCGGCGGTGTGCCTCTTACTGAAACCGGTGATACACAGCGTAGCCTGCCTTGTAACGAGCTGGCGTTTCTGAGATGCTGCTACTGGTGACGCTGCTGCTGTTGCTGCGTAAGGTGATACATCTACCCAGTGGGCTGTCACAGTCATATAGTCCTTAGTCTGCCCTGTTCCACTTGTCCACATGTCCGTGGTTAAGTGGACATTGTGTACAACGGCATTTTTCAGGACACTGAGGACACTTTTTCTGACGTTTCTGTACAGTCTCGGTATCGCCTGCCTAGTGAAGTGGAATCTAGACGGGATTTGGAACCGGGGACACACTACCTCCATCAATTGTCTAAATCCCACTGCACTAATGGCGGATACCGGACGCACGTCTAACACCAACATAGCAGTCAAGGCCTCAGTTATACGTTTTGCTTCAGGATGACTGCTGTCGTACTTCATCCTCCTCGCTAAGGACTGTTGGAGGGTCAATTGTTTAGTAAAAGTAGTGGTGTTCCTACTTCCTCTCTGGGATGATGAACGACTCCCAGCAGCAGCAGCAACAGCAGCAGCGGCAGCAGTAGGCGTAGCAATGCAGGATCCTCCGGAGGAATCCCGGATAGGAGAGTCAGTCATGCCAGTGATATGGCCTGCAGGACTACTTCCGATCCTGACTAAGGAGGAAATTGACGAGGAGGGAGTTGACGGTGTGGTTTGCAGGCGCTTGGATACAACAGGACAACGGGATTTAGGTGTCCCTGGACTGCTTACGGTCTGAGCCAAAGTTTCTGAACTTGACAGTAACTTTTTATGAACGCGCTGCAGGTGCCGTATAAGGGAGGATGTTCCTAGGTGGTTGACGTCCCTACCCCTACTTATTTCACCTTTACATATGGTACATATGGCAAGACAGTTGTTGTCCGGATTTGGATAGAAATATTGCCAGACCAAAGAGGTGGAATGTTTGGTCTTCTGCCCAGGCATGACCGTGATGGGCTTTTTCATCCCACGGACAACAACTGTCTCCCCCGGAGCCTGATTTAAACAAACCACATCACCATCAGAATCCTCCTCGCCAACTTCCTCCTCAGCGCCAGCTACACCAGTATCCTCATCCTGTTGTACTTCAACAGTGACATCTTCAATTTGCATATCAGCAAGTGGACTGTGGGTGCTCCTTTCAGCACTTGCAGGGGGCGTGCAAATGATGGAAAGAGCCACCTCTTCCCGTCCAGTGCTGGGAAGGTCAGGCATCGCAACCACCACCACACTTGGACTCTCTTTGGGGATTTGTGATATCTTCTTAGAAAGCACAGTTCTTCGCTGTGCTTTTGCCAGCTTAACTCTTTTGATTTTTTTAGTGGGAGGAGTGCTTCCATCGTCATGTGAAGCTGAACCACTAGTCATGAACATACTAGGGATCGACCTTAGCCGTTCCTTGCCACTCCGTGTCGTAAATGGCATATTGGCAAGTTTACGTTTCTCTTCAGCTGATTTAAATGTCTTTTTCAAGGTCATTTTCCTGAACTTTGCCATTTGGGATTGTATGTGCCCTCTACTATGACATTGGGCATCGGCCTTGGCAGACGACGTTGATGGCATGTTATCGTCTATGTCATGACTAGTGGCAGCAGCTTCAGCACTAGGAGGAAGTGGTTCTTGATCTTTCTCTATTTTATTTTTATCGGAGAAAGTTTGGTCCTCCATTTATGTTATATCGATTTGATATATACGTGCGGCTAAACACAGAAAATAAATTTTTTTTTGGTTCGGACTGGAGTGTACTTTGTGGGTTACAGCACCCTTTAACGGTCAAGCCAGCCGGCCCTTTACTTATGACACAGGCGCACTCTTGGCACTACTTTGTTGATGCACGTGCGGCTACTGCGCACACAATTCACAAACACAGAAAATAATTTTTTTTTGGTTTGGACTGGAGTGTACTTTGGGGGTTACAGCACCCTTTAACGGTCAAGCCAGCCGGCCCTTTACTTATGACACAGGCGCACGCTTGGCACTACTTTGTTGATGCACGTGCGGCTACTGCGCACACAATTCACAAACACAGAAAATAATTTTTTTTTGGTTTGGACTGGAGTGTACTTTCGGGGGTTACAGCACCCTTTAACGGTCAAGCCAGCCGGCCCTTTACTTATGACACAGGCGCACGCTTGGCACTACTTTGTTGATGCACGTGCGGCTACTGCGCACACAATTCACAAACACAGAAAATAATTTTTTTTTAGGTTTGGACTGGAGTGTACTTTCGGGGGTTACAGCACCCTTAACGGTCAAGCCAGCCGGCCCTTTACTTATGACACAGGCGCACGCTTGGCACTACTTTGTTGATGCACGTGCGGCTACTGCGCACACAATTCACAAACACAGAAAATAATTTTTTTTTTGGTTTGGACTGGAGTGTACTTTCGGGGGTTACAGCACCCTTAACGGTCAAGCCAGCCGGCCCTTTACTTATGACACAGGCGCACGCTTGGCACTACTTTGTTGATGCACGTGCGGCTACTGCGCACACAATTCACAAACACAGAAAATAATTTTTTTTTTGGTTTGGACTGGAGTGTACTTTCGGGAGTTACAGCACCCTTAACGGTCAAGCCAGCCGGCCCTTTACTTATGACACAGGCGCACGCTTGGCACTACTTTGTTGATGCACGTGCGGCTACTGCGCACACAATTCACAAACACAGAAAATAATTTTTTTTTGGTTTGGACTGGAGTGTACTTTCAGGGGTTACAGCACCCTTTAACGGTCAAGCCAGCCGGCCCTTTACTTATGACACAGGCGCACGCTTGGCACTACTTTGTTGATGCACGTGCGGCTACTGCGCACACAATTCACAAACACAGAAAATAATTTTTTTTTGGTTTGGACTGGAGTGTACTTTCGGGGGTTACAGCACCCTTTAACGGTCAAGCCAGCCGGCCCTTTACTTATGACACAGGCGCACTCTTGGCACTACTTTGTTGATGCACGTGCGGCTACTGCGCACACAATTCACAAACACAGAAAATAATTTTTTTTTAGGTTTGGACTGGAGTGTACTTTCGGGGGTTACAGCACCCTTTAACGGTCAAGCCAGCCGGCCCTTTACTTATGACACAGGCGCACGCTTGGCACTACTTTGTTGATGCACGTGCGGCTACTGCGCACACAATTCACAAACACAGAAAATAATTTTTTTTTGGTTTGGACTGGAGTGTACTTTCGGGGGTTACAGCACCCTTTAACGGTCAAGCCAGCCGGCCCTTTACTTATGACACAGGGGCACTCTTGGCACTACTTTGTTGATGCACGTGCGGCTACTGCGCACACAATTCACAAACACAGAAAATAATTTTTTTTTAGGTTTGGACTGGAGTGTACTTTCGGGGGTTACAGCACCCTTAACGGTCAAGCCAGCCGGCCCTTTACTTATGACACAGGCGCACGCTTGGCACTACTTTGTTGATGCACGTGCGGCTACTGCGCACACAATTAACAAACACAGAAAATAATTTTTTTTTGGTTTGGACTGGAGTGTACTTTCGGGGGTTACAGCACCCTTTAACGGTCAAGCCAGCCGGCCCTTTACTTATGACACAGGCGCACGCTTGGCACTACTTTGTTGATGCACGTGCGGCTACTGCGCACACAATTCACAAACACAGAAAATAATTTTTTTTTAGGTTTGGACTGGAGTGTACTTTCGGGGGTTACAGCACCCTTAACGGTCAAGCCAGCCGGCCCTTTACTTATGACACAGGCGCACGCTTGGCACTACTTTGTTGATGCACGTGCGGCTACTGCGCACACAATTCACAAACACAGAAAATAATTTTTTTTTTGGTTTGGACTGGAGTGTACTTTCGGGGGTTACAGCACCCTTAACGGTCAAGCCAGCCGGCCCTTTACTTATGACACAGGCGCACGCTTGGCACTACTTTGTTGATGCACGTGCGGCTACTGCGCACACAATTCACAAACACAGAAAATATATTATTTTTTTAGCACTTGGGGGGAGCACCCCTGATGGACAGAGCACCCCCTGGACAACACTACAGCACCCCTTTAGGACTGGGACACTGCACAGGACTTTGGAACTGACTGCACAACACAGTCCAGCCAGCCCCTATGGACTTTGAAGTAGTGGACACAGCCCCTATTAACAACAGCAGCACAGCACAACACAGCCAGCCCCTATGGACTTTGAAGTAGTGGACAACAGCAGCACTACACTACACTACACTACACAGCACTAACTCCCACCCTCCCTCTTCACTGTCCACAGCCGAGTGAGAAAATGGCGCCGACGCGGGTACCTTATATAGGATCCAAAACCCGCGAGACTCGGAAGGCGGGATGATGACGTTTTGCCTCGATGTCAGATCCGAGTCAGGCGGGAAAAGTCGAGCCTGACTCGGATCGGACTCGGATCGGGGGGGCTCGGGGGGGTTCGGATTTCAGAAATCCGAACCCGCTCACCCCTATTAAAAATATAACACAACACCTCAACCAAATCATCCTTAATTATATCCCACATACTCACATAAAATTCCACAGGCAATCCTTCTCTACCAGGCAACTTATTTTTACTCATACTCTTCAGCACACACTCCACCTCATCACACACCACATCATCCGTTAACATCTCATTCACACACTCATTTATTCTATCTGACAGTACATTTAAAAACATCATCCTGCATATCTTTATCTACATCCACTCATACAATTTTTTGTAAAACTTCTCCACTTCAAACATAATTCCATTCATATCATTCACATCAGCACCACTCTCATCCATCACAACATCCATATCCAGGTTACCACTGCAAGCTTTCTTAAAGAAAAATCTACTACAGGTTTCATATATCTCCATGTGCTCAACTTTCGCTCTATAAACAATTTGCTTCCCTCTCTCATCCAATTTCTCATTCACCTCAATCCTCACACTTTTAATATCTTCAGCCACATCATGTCCCATATCTTGTAAAGCATACAAAAAATTCAAACGTTTATGCAGTAAATCATACTGACTACGTTTACACTCAGCTATTCTCTTTCCCATTATACAAAAAAACACTCACTCTCCCTTTCAACCATTCCCACCAATCAAGTATACATTCAAAATCATTTTTACTCTTTCCATTTTCCATACCGCTGTACAAAACATTCCCGCACATATTCATCTTCAAGCAAACTCACATTCAGTTTCCACACACCTCTACCATGAATCATACCATTCACATATTCAATTTCACACATTAAACATTCATGATCCGAAAACAGCACCCTCTGTTGGTCAAACATGATATGATTAAAACCTTTCCCTAATAACATGTAGTCCAACCAAGTAAAAATCTGTCCCCTATCAGCTCTTATATGTAGGCTTCGGCTTACCATTAGTACACACACACGCCACATCCACCAAATTAAAATCATCCATCAAACTCTTCAACAACTTCCCAGTCACGTCAACAACACTCACACTTCCACTCAGCCTATCATTCTTATCAATTATGCAATTGAAGTCACCTACTAAACAAAGCAGTAGTCTGCCAATTAAGAACAAAATTAACTTTTGTAGTAGCTCCTTCCGCTCATTCTTATCGGAGCATATACATTAATTAAACGAAATTTAAAACTTTTGAAATTAACATTTACTAATATACAGCGACCTGGCTCAATAATAGTTTAAGATTCAAATACAAAATCCTTATTCTTTGCTAGAACACCTATTCCATCATTTTTATGTGAACCAGACAATACACTGGACCCATAAGGCCATTCCCCAGAGGCAGGAGCCTCACATAAAGCACATTCTTGTAAACATAGTAAATCTCCCTTCTATAATTTTAGGGTTTCAAAAATAGCAGATCTTCTTACCTTCTTTTTCATACCCCTGACATTCAAGAAAACAAGTATAAAAGATTGCATCACAGAAAATACAGAAAAAAGGAGACCACAGAAAACACATTGCTAATACACTTAGAGAGACTCATGTGCCACTACATACCTCCATAAAAGATTGCACATCATCAGAATCTAAGTATGGAGCATCAGAAGAAGCAGTAAGAGAAAGCATCTCCCTCACAGGTTGTGCACAGGGTAAAGAAGAATCAACAGACAACTGTGACAGTGACCCAAAATCCTCAGCATGCAAATGAGCCAGAGTCTGTGAGACCAACACTGCACTCTCAGCCACTCCCACCACCTCTGTAATGCTTACAGTATTGGTCACACAGGTAACAGCACACTCCCCCTCCCATAAACCTGTTGCTGGTAGAAACAGTGATCTGCTCAGTCGTCTTCTGCCTCTTAGCTGAGCCTCCTGCAGATACTCCACGCTTGGATTTTACCAGAGTAAACTCTGCTTCTTTGCACCTTTAAACCAGCAGGGCTGCCTCCCCCAGATACTGTGTCCCACTCACTCTCTGAATCTGACCATGTACAGAGCCGAGAGCTAGCTCCAGAAACATCAGCAGGGATTAATGCAGAGAACACTTCAGCCACTTCCTTCACTGCACGCTGTGAGCCCACAGCATTGACAGAATGAGTCACTGCCTGTGGAGCAGGGGAAACCTCCTCCGTCCCTGCTACTCTTGTGTTGTGCTCCTGCATCAGCACTAACAGCATGTGATTCCTGACTAGCAGGGGAGTCCCGAGCCAGTGCAGACCTCCGGTGCTGAGCTCCTGTTTCAGCGCTGACAACGGTAGCTGCCGATGACAGGGCAGGGAAATCCTGCATAGACACAGCATCAGGCAGCCGCGATGACATCACTAGGACCGCCCCCGGCCGGGGAAAGCCTCTGAGACTCACTCAGATCACTGGAGCCGTTACTGGCAGGGATTCCATCCTTTGTATTCAAACTATTGCCGCCCAATTGCCCCTCTGTGCTGCAAAGCAGCCAGGTTTATTCCTGCAGCAATTACAGCCTGTACAGATGAGACAAGCTGGTGCTGTATAGGTTCCATAGGAATACGAGAAGCATTTGCATTATATACAAGGCAGTTTCTCATGAGATGGCCAATCTCATCACATAAATCACATTTTTTTTCCCTGGGGACAAATTGCAGCCTCATGTCCAGTTTTACAGCAATTCCTGCAACATTTCCCCCATGCACATTTCTTTTGTATGGCCAAACTGGAAACAGTTCCTACAATATGTTGGCTGTTCCGCATAGAACAAGTATCCTCTAGATCCCCCAAGGGAGAAATTTGAAGGAGGATGCATGACACCCCCAATCCCTTCAGGATCTAAACGGAGCCGCACCCAGAAATTGGTCTTCCCATTAAAAATCCCCACATAGTTCTGCAGGCGAGTGCCCCCATGCACAGATGTGCAATAACGCATCAGAAAGGATTTACTCTGATCCAGCTCAACAAAGGGGTCGTACATATGCACTGTCAATGGACTTTCTGACCCCATAAACAGCGGCAAAATTTGAATGCCCTTCATTATGGGCTGATTTAACTGTGCTCTAATTTTTCCATAGCAGTTAAGGCAATTTTCTGGCGAGTAGAAAGTGACATCATAGGTGCCAGTAGAGGGAAAGTCCTGAATGCAATAAATATTATCCTTCTCAACCTCACCTACAGCAACCAGAATGTTGTTCCAGACATAATGTAGAGTTCTCCTCTGTCCGGTGATACTTTCATCAAACTTGAACCAAAAGGTGTTCCGCACTCCAGACATTCTGGCAGTCTCTCAGGACCCCACTCAGCAAGAACGAAGATCACCTTCTCACAATCCTAGGGTCCCAGCCAGGGCACCCCAAAACCTTCAGCCAACCAGGCACAGATAAAACTGCACCTGATCTTAGCCAAAAGGCCGAGAAGCGATAACCCATTAAGGGCCCGAGAAATACGTGCTCTGTTCAGACCTGACTCACACAATCAAGGAGAATGCTATAACAGCCGCCAATTAACTGATGAGAGGCGGCGACTGCTGCTTGCTGCCCTGTCCAAGGTGCTTCCAGCTACTGCAATGACTGACCCACAGCAAGGCCCAGATTTTTTGGGGGGCACCACTTTCTTTTATCATAGACTAGTGACAAGCAGACGCGCTTTGGATTTCTTTCCCATACTCTCTTGCTAGCTGCATGATTTGCATTGGCACCGCCTCCTGCAAAACTCTGCCACACCCACCCATAATATGGCTTGCGGCCTTCCTTTCTTCGTGCGTGTCCCCGTAGTTAATTAGACAGTGTGAACCCTTCATTGAAATGCTAAGAAACCTTGCTCGGAATGTTCACAGTGTCTATGGAATGTTCAGGAAGAAGAGAATGTTGACAGTCAGAACACAGAATGTTGGTACATTCTCATTCTAATTTTCAAACAACCAACATTCTACTCTGATGTCATTATGTTCTGATGTTTACAAGTATTGCACTTGTTTGCTGAGGTCCATTGGAGGGAGACACAGACCACGAGATGCTTTCTGCCATTGTTTGTCGATGCAAATGTGGAAAAAAATGCTTCCTGATGGTCACACGATGCCGAAAGAGGCAAATTCAAGCCCCTAACCAAACCAATTATTGAAAAAAAATTGCTTGATAAAATGACTGCAAGTTTCAAATGATTCAACGTTAACATAGTCTGCCAAATTTCTATGTGGGGACAAAGTTTGCAAAATATCCAAGTTGCCCGAATGAAAAGATGGAGAATTCACGACTGCAAAAGTTCAAGCTATACATGTGGTTGACACTTAATGGTGAAAAAAGTGAAAAAGAGATGCAAAGGAGGGGTGGAAAAAATTCCTAATGTGGCATCTGGGTGGGTTGAAGAATCAGGGCTCAAACAATAGAATATGTTCATTATGCAATAGGTTCTTTATGCAATTGATTTACCAATTACTCTGCAACTCCATATTAAAGATATAGATTTTGAGTTCAGCCCCAGACATAGGCCTAAATGGAGAAAAAAAATGGAGACACAATAAGGCACCAGACGAGACGACACCAAATAAACAGATCTTGTTTATTTTCAGTTGTTACGTACATAAACCAAATGAAGTGTTAATAAGTGCCAAAGTGCAAGCAGGTGAGTGCAGGAGGCGCAGCAGGTGGTGGTATTGTCATTTGATTGCATGACGTGCAGACACAGGCAAAAGACTAGTTTGTGGTATCTGTAAGAATGAAACAAAGTGAAACGAAAGAGTTAAATAGTTCTTTTCTATTTTTGGATAACAGTTTAGGAAAGGTGCACCGGTCCTGGAAGTAATGCAATACCAGGTCAATGCGTGGAGTGGACAGAGCAAGCTCTTCTTCCATCTCCCTGTTCTAAAAATCCATTTAATATATGGCCCCCAGATAGGGGGCGTATCAGATATTAAACTGATGAGAACAGATTTATTTTTATTTTTTTTTATAAACCATTCAGTTCAGAAATGTCTTCAAATCCCACAAGGGTAGAAGCAGCTCCATCACATCACAGGTTTAATATTTTTTTTTATAAAAGTTAATTTTATTCAGCAGTACAAAACACAATGTCCAAACATAGAAAGGAACTAGTGCTTAACTATGACAGTAAAGACTTTTTTTTTATAACAAAAGGAAAATGAATCCAAAAGTACCCAGTCCTTCCATTTCCTGTGTTTCCAAATGCCTTCAACATCCTTATCAGCTCCATTGTACGTATCCCACATATAACACAGGTAAAGTTTACCTAAAACCATTTGGATACATAACTTAACATCAATATCTTCCTTTTTAAATATATATAAATTCCTAACATTCCACAACACTTCTGAGACACAAGCCATAAACAACTAAATCAATCTTTCATTCACCTTCCCACAGGCACCAATACCAAACATAGCCACTTTCCATTTCGTAAATTGAATACCAGTCAACTTTTTACATAAAGCGTGTTTGCAGCAGCCTTTATCCACTGATTATATGGAGGACAGCCATCAGGCTGCCTTTTTGGTTACATCAGGCGACAGCGTGAGCACAGAAACTGGAAGACAGGTGAGGCAGAATCTTATTGAGGAGCATTTTACTGGTAAGTGTCATTCCTCACCAGGTTGCACAAATGTGTCTTCTGTAAACTTTGTGTAATTTTTTTCATAAGTGTATTGTTGGGCAAAATTAAATTTTCAGAAATCAATTAGAGTGACCCCTGCCACCCTGACTTTGTTTGCTGCCACCTCTTGTTCGAGTTGTGCATCTAGGTGGTGTAGCAATTGGTGTTGGTGCCTGTGAAGTGCTGCTTGAGGTCAGGCTTGCTGTAGTTTCTGGTAAGCCCCCTAAAATTTGTACCTAATTTTCTAAGATACCGGAAAATTCCCTAAACGCAGAGGTTTGATTTTCCATTATGTGCATGAAATTTTCACTGCACCTATTAGAAAGCTCCGCTTGACATAAGTGTACAGACTCCAATCTACCTATGCTCTGTCTCATTTGCTCCTACGAGTTGGCCATACGTGTAAGCTACACCCTCTGACCCATCTGGTTTTTGATGTGTCTGTGGCCAATTTTATTTATGGTTTGATTTTGTGATATGTGTGCGCGTAATAATTCAATTTGTTGCTGTTGGCAAACATACATTTCTTCCCAGTATGTGGATTCTGGCTGTGGAGGGGGAGGGGGAGGTGGTGGTGGTGGTTGAGCTTGTGGTGTACACAGCAAAATGGGTGGAGTGGATGGCAGTATATTTGTTGCTGACATCTTTGGAGTTGGAGGGATTACTGTTAATGTAATTGTCTCTTCATTTTCAGACAGTTTTTCATCATCCAAAAAGTTGTCTTGTGTAAGGCTAGGTTGTTCGGGCAAATCTATAAGAGACACTTGGGTAATTATTTTTGTCAGTTACCTTAACTAAAAATGTATCATTTGTCAGAACAAGGGAAATAGACAATCCTTCCAACATATTATGGCTACTTTCACACATTACATTTTGGAAGGCACTGTTGGCGAAAATACATAACTAAAAATTACTTAACAACAGCCCCTCTACAGGTGCAACAGGACATCCCCAAGTTGTAAGTTCCACAAACCATGTGATGTAGTGTACAGGAAATATACGACTCTATTGGAGGCAAAATAGAAGTCCCAAAGGTAACAGAACCACCATAAACTCACAAGATTTATAGGCCATTTAGGGATGATTTTTAACCCTAATATTTTCAGAAGCCAAATAGTATATGTGGATACATTAAGATGCATTCCTACGCATGTCAGATTAGAAACTCCTAACCCTATAAAATATTGAAATAATTTGTACAGCCTAATTTTGAAGAAACAACCAAAGTCACCCTTTTTATGTGAAAAATAACCTGTTTTTATTTTAATTTAGGAACCTAACTAAGTTAAAAAAAAAAGGTCCACAATGATGAAAGTGAAAGTTACGTCCAAAAGCAGCATTGTGTCTAAGGCGAAAAATACATAACAGTTATAAGTAGCCCCTTAAAACGAGTGTAAAATGACATCAACGCAAAACCATAACCAGGTAAGCAAACATACATTACTTTGTGTCCCAAAACCTAACATTTTCAAAAGCAAAAACGAAAAGCCAAACCT
This sequence comes from Taudactylus pleione, assembly GCA_031769625.1. Classification (NCBI taxonomy): domain Eukaryota; kingdom Metazoa; phylum Chordata; class Amphibia; order Anura; family Myobatrachidae; genus Taudactylus; species Taudactylus pleione. Next base: position 21,847,489 of record JAUIMM010000012.1, on the reverse strand, counting down.
GTAACAAACTTTGGAAAATTATTTATGCATGTATTTCTTTTAACAGATCCACACAAACTCACCATCCAGAAGAGGTGAAGAAGGGCCCCCAGAAAACAACACAACATCCTCACATATTGGTGGTGGGGTTTGCTGCATAAAAGTGTCTTTTGTCAGATGCCTCTTTTAAGGTGGTAGATTTGATGGCCCTACAGAACAACATTGACATTGTCATTGTGTTATTTACATTACTGTGTGTCTACAAACAACTAGTGGCCCTTAACTCACCAGCCTCCTCGGACTCTTGTTGCTGATGTTGGTGGTGCTGCTGCTCTTGCTGGTGCTGCTGCTCTTGCTGGTGCTCCCTTTGTGGGTCTGATGTTTTTTTCCTTTTCTTTGCTAGTATTTAAAAGGGCACAAAATGTAAAATGAAACTTGTCAAAATGCATGCCATTTATTTGTGCTAACAAGGTACCCTAAGAAATAGTGTGGTGATGCCTCATTCATGACATAGGGCCTGATTCAGACACACTGGCGAGCGGCTGTCCGCTCGCAAGTGGGTCGATGTTCTGGACTGAGCATGTGCACGACGGAGGGAGCTCCGTCGTGCGCATGCGCCAGACGCGACGAGCGAAGGAAAGTCCTTCGCTCGTTGTGTCTGTTCAAAGGGGGCGTGCTGTCGATGTTGATTGACAGCACGCCCCCTTTGGTAGGCATGCCGGGGGCGTGCCTCCCTGACGGGGGCGTTCCCACGGGAACGCCTCCCGTCAGAAGCCGGCCCACTGACATCACTAGTGATGTCAGTGGGAGTGATTTTGGCTCTGATAGAGCCAAAATCACTCCGGAGCTTGCGGTTGAAAACCTCAACCGCAGGCTCCGGCTCGCAGTTTCGATGGTCGCGATGGTCATGACCATCGCGGCCATCAAACTGCACGCTCGTATAGCCTGTGGGTGGTGACCCACAGCTATACGAGCGTCCAGGAGGACGCTCCATTTTCATGGAGGCCGGCCCTCATTCAGAGTTCCTGGAACTAAGTTAGGCCTGCAAATTTGGGGGACTTCAAAATGGGGGTCAGCATATTTTCAAGTTGCTAAAGTTAAGATGATAAAAACATGAAAAAAAACACCTGCCGCAAGCACCTGCAATCAAAAAACACTTGGGGCATACTTGGGGATTCCCCCAGAGTCAAGGTCGCTAGTTTTGAACTTTGTCCCCCAAAATTTTTTGGTTAAGCCCCCAAATTCAAAGTCATTTTTTGGAGTGTTCTGAAGTGTTTTTTTTTTATTTTTTGGACACAGTTTACCTTTGGGGGACTGTCTGAAGGCTGCACAGGGGTTCTCATAATGTTGCACCCCAAAACCCCAATTCTGCACTTTTCTTCGCCTCCTATTCCTAGGCAAAACTTTTCTGCCTATTACATTGTATTGACTTTCCGCCTAGGCAGAAAGTCTTTCAAATAGAGTAAGGAGAAAAGTGAAATCTGGCGAAAATGACGTCATCGGCGAAAAAGTATCGCGGATATGGACTTTTCGCCTCTAAAAGAATATGGGCCGCATGAGACAGTAGGCACAAAAAAAATAATAGCATATTGGTTGCTGTTGGTTACCACACCCATATTAAAATTTAAAATAAAAAAAAAAACATTATACAATAACACTGGAACAATAAAGCAAACAAATACACATTTTACATTTAAAAAAATAAGTTTAAAACATTACAAAACAAACTCACATGTCTGCTTCGGGGCATCGATGTCACGGACATAAGTTTTGCGGACAACCTCAGGAGGGATCAGCTGTTTGATGGGTTCCTCATAGTCCAAAAATACGGCATGATATGGGGAGCCACCGCCAGTAGCCCTGACATACCTCAGCTCATCTGCCATTTTTCCCTTAACATGGCGCTTTATATCTGAAAAATGCTTTTTGCAGTGGTTGGCATCACGCTTAGTGGGCCCCACTGCATTTACAGCATTCACCACTCCGGCCCAAATAGAAGCTTTCCGCCAGGCAGAGGTGCGGACAGCCTGTCTACCAAACAGCAAGTGTTGGTGTTTAAGAACCTCACCCACTAGTGCCATATTCTGGTCATATGTAAATTTGATATTTCTGCTGGTTCTTGTTTTTCCCCTGTGGCGTGCCTCAACCTCACTCTGCTCACTGGAAGTAACATGAGGCTGGGTAGCCGACACCTCCAGACCCTCTATCTCTCCCTGGCTCTCCTGCTGGGCAGACATCAGCTTCTACACAAATTACACTTAAAAATAAAAGACAAACGAACAAAAAACAAAGCCACCACCACTACCTATGTACCACACACACACATACACGACCACTGACAGGACGAAATGAAAACGACTAGAGACAAAAATATAGACAAGTGCAAAAAAAAAAAAAACTACAAACAGGCACAAGACAAAATTCACTCACTAATCAACAATTGAAAAACCAAACTCCGCCAACAATATACCACCAACTCCTCACTGTCCCTCTCTTCTCTAACTCCTGCCACAAACAGACAAGGTACGGACGTCACAGGGCGTCTTTATATTCTGTCTGAACATTCCAAAACGTGACCACTTCCACCAACCAAAATGAATATGAAAGGTGTGTTTAAAAGGTATACGGTGTTGTCAGGCGAGTAATTACACTTAATTAGATGCAAACGCAAAAAAAAAAACTTCCCCGTCAAAAAACAAACTTTCAACAGAAGAGAGATATTTCCCCCGAGTTAAACCAAAACTGACCTGAGAAATCTCAATTTGCTTCACCATCAAAAAACTCACTTCTTTGTAAATTTCTAAAACCACAAAAAAAAAAAAAAAAACAAGCCAGAGTTTAGGCGATGCAAATCGAGATAAAAAAACAAAACTCAACCTATCTTGAATCTTAGTAAATTTACCCCTTAATCTCTCTTCTTTTGAAATTCCCTGTCAGGAAGCACACCATGCAATTTCATCCACACAATCTCTCTTTGCCAATTCGTCAGTTCCCGCACACAGTCCACGTTTTAACACTCATAGGAGAGGTCAGACCATCTGACACAAAACTCCTCCCTATCCTTTAATCTTTTTAAGACTTTCTTCTTATCCTGCCATTCATTCAATTCAACCTCTAGCAACTGAAATTTTCAAACAAAGACACCTCAATCACACCATACCACTTACATACACTATAAGTCATAGGCACCACATTATTTCTCACACGCCATTTCAAACCATACAGCATCCAACCAGGCATATATCTCATCATACGTACTGCCTTACACTCGCCATTCAACAAACACAAAATCTGTGCAATATAACTGACACTGAAGAAAACCTCTAAATTTGGAAATTCATACCCCAATTTCCACACCCCTTAATCACAAACTCATGCTTCAAACTCTCCATCCTGCAACCCCAAAAGAAAAAAACAAAATACTGTTCAACTTCTTTAAACACAATGGCCCTGGAGGAAAAATATTTGCAATATACAACGACATGGGCAGAATCACTGCTTTTATCACAAGAACCTTCCCAAAAACTGATAATTTTCGCAAACTGAATTTTTTTTTTAATTTTATTAACCACCTTCTTCCCTACCTCATCCCAACTCTACTTACCTTTCAAATTCTCATTAAACACCACCCCAAAAACTTTAAGCCCCCTTACACATTCCATCTGACTATCCCCTACATTATTTCCACCAAAACATTTCACTTTGGATTTCTCCCAATTTATTGTAAAAGCGGATCCACCACAAAAAAATTGAATCAGCAACTTGGCTCTATCCAATGTAGCTTTATTACCTCCTACCACCACCACATCATCCATATATGCCAATGCTTTAACACTCTTACTATTACACCCAGGCACTAGGAAACCACACACAACTTTATCTTTACGCAATAACATAAAGGTTCTAAAACACAAATAAAAAGTATAGGTGACAACGGACATCCTTGCCACATACAGAATCAATTTCCACATGCTCACTCAGATGACCATTCACCAACACTCTACTAAAAGCACAATCATACAAAACTCTAATCCTATCAACAAAAACACTCAGAAAACCCATTCCTACTAACACTTGATACACAAAATTATGATTCACTCTATCATGCGCCTTCTCAAAATCCAAAGCCATCACAAACACTTGTTTACTTCCGAAATAGTCACCAATGCTATCCCTAAACAACATTAGATTATCATACCCACGTCGTCCAGGTGCGCAATATTATAACAAAGATTCCAGAACACAAATAAAAATTATAGGTGACTACATACATACTTGACGCACACCAGAAATAATTTTCACATGCTCACTCAAATGACCATTCACCAAAATCCTACTAAAAGCACCATCATATAAAACTCTAATCCTATCAACAAAAACACTTGGAAAACCCATTCACACCAACACTCGAAACATAAAATCATGATCAACTCTATCATATGCCTTCTCAAAATCCAAAGCTATTACAAACGAAATCTGTTTCCTTCCCAGTCACCAATCATATTCTGAAACAACATCAAGCTATCATGCACACTTCGTCCAAGCACCGCACATACTTGTTCTTTCCCAATCACTTTTTTCATCCTACATGCTAAACATTTTGCAGAAACTTTATAATCAGAATTTAGCAATGTAATAGGACGCCAATTTGCCAAGTCTTTCTTATCACCTTTTGTATGAAGATGGGCCACTACCCCCTCTTTCATGACCTCATTCATACTCCATTCTTAAAAATATGACTCAAGACTTCAACCAAATCATCCTTAATAACATCCCATATACACACACAAAATTCCACCGGCAAACCATCTCATCCAGACGATTTGATTTTACTCATACTTTTCAAAACATTCTCAACCTCATCCACCAGCACATCATCCATCCACATATCATACTCATTCACTTTCTCAGATATAGCACTCAACACTTCATCTTGCATATTCTTATATACCCTTCCACTCATACAATCTCTTATAAAACTTTTCCACCTCAAATATAATTCAATTCATATCCCTAACATCCGAACCACTTTCATCTAAAACAACATCCATATCCCTGCTGCCATTACATGCTTTCTTAAAGAAAAACCTACTGCTTGTTTCATCCTTCTCCATATGCTCCACTTTAACTTTATAAATAATTTGCCATCGACTCTAATCCATACTTTCACCTCTCTTCTCACACTCTTTATATCCTCCACAATCTCATGACCCATATCATGCAACTCATCCAAAAAAATCCAAACTCTTATACAAAAATTTTACCTACTACCTTTGTGCTCAGCTACCCATTTTCTGAAAAAACGCACCCACTCTCATTTTAAGACGCTTCCATCAATCAAGCACGTTCTCACAACCATCCTTCCACTTTGCATACTGCTCAAGAAAACATTTTCTCACATATTAATCCTCAAACAAACTCACATTCAGTTTCCACACACCCCTACCATAACCCACACCATTTGGACATTAAACCTCACACAACAAACATTCATGATCAGAATACACCACCCTCTGTTGATCAAAAGAGACAAAATGCAGAAACTTCCCTAACAACGTCTAATCCAACTCGACATTATTTGGCCCCTATCTGCTCTATATGTAGGCCGTGGTGTACCATTACTGCATACACTCGCCACATCCACGAATTGAAAATCCACAGTCATACTCTTTAACTTCCTCCCAGTCATATCAACCGTACGCACACCCATACTCTGCCTATAATGTGTGTCCGTAATACAATTAAAATCACCTACCAGAAAAACAGGTAATCTACCCAATAGAAAATAAATCAACTTCTGAAACAAATCTCTACGCTCATTTTTATCTACTGGGGCATAAACATTAATCAGGCAGAACTTAAAACCTTTATAACAAACTTGTACTAAAATACAACCCCCCCGGCTCAACAACAGTATATGACTCAAAAGAGAAATCTCTCCCCTTAGCCAGAATTCCCACACCATAATTTTTATTTCTGTGAGAACTAGACCATAATGTGACTCCATATGGCCACTCATCAGCTGCAGGAGCCTCACACAAACCACATTCCTGCAAACAAAATAGATCTCCTTTTTAACCCTAAAATCCTCTAAAACAGCTAATCTTTTGGCTTTAGATTTTATTCCCCAGACATTCAGGGAGACAACTGTAAATGACTGAGCCAGGAAAGAGGATTATAACAAAGAGAGAACAGAGCAACAAAAACATGAAACACAAATTAAGCCCCAATGCAGATCTCCATAAACGTTTGCACATCTTCTGAAGCCAGGTATGGAATGTCAGGTGAGTTTTGCACAGAACAAGCATCTATGACAGGTTTTGCACAGGGTATAGAAGATACATCAGACATCTGAGACAGAGCCCCCGCATCCCCCTATTGCAGATCACCCTCAGACTGTAAAGCTAGTACAGCGTGTTCAGACACTCTCACTAAGGGCCATATTCAATTTGAGTGCGAAAACCCATGTCATTTTCGCAAGTTTCACTTATCCCCATATTTTATTACAAAGACTTTTCGCCAGTGCGAAAGTCTTTGTAAAAACACGGGGATAAGTTTTCTCCAGTGTTTTGCTAGCGGAAAAAAGTGCAGAATTGGGGTTTAGGGGTGCAGACATAAAAAAAAATAACCTACACCCATGGGAGTGTCCCCTAAAAAAAATATCGGGACACCCCAAAAAAATTAACTTTCATTTTGGGGTAAAAAAAAAAAAAATAGGGAACACACTTCTAAATAGTGACATTTCATCCAGAGGGGTTCCCAAGTATGCGGCAAGTGTTTTCTTCATTGCGGGTAGTAGCAGCAGGTGCATTTTTGAAGAATTTTTTAAATAATTTTAGGGACTTAAAAATATGCTTACACCCATTTACATGTACCCCAAATTTGATGGGCATAGTTACTTTTCCCCCCCAAAAAATCCTAAATGCTATTCATCACCACCTTTTCAAAGACGCATTTATGCACCTGGTGCGGTTATTTTTCCCTTCAGCAGGCAAAAACGTGGGTACCCATAGTGATCCCTCAAGTCTGGACATCTATAGAGGGGCCAAGGATGATTTCCCGAAAATTCCTAGGTTCTTTCGCCGCTTCCAGTTACGCTGGGTCACGTTTTTGCGTCCTTTGACATTGAATACGGGGATAAGTGGGCACGCACGTGAAACTTTTCTACCTAGAAAACAGGCGAAGGAGGTGAAAAGTCCTGCAATTGAATACGGGCCTAACTCTGTGACACTAACCTGATTAATAGTACAGGGAAAGCTGCTTTCTACCTCCTCCACCAACAGACCTACTTAAAGATTTAGTAGCCAGGTGTGTGGATAGTGCAGATAGAGCCTGATCATACTTTCTGTGCTTATGTGAGTATGACAGCTGATAGGAGTAGAGGAAGGCAGCAAAGTGGGATGGAGGAGAGTGCTCCTGCACTTGCTGGGTTTAATCTGGAGGATATTGAGGGCCAACAATCTGACTCTAGTGTAGAGCCAGGAAAAACTAAATCTGAGCGTAATGTTAGATTTACTTATGCAGAAAATTATGCCTTGGTGACTGAAATTAAAATATTATCACAAATTATTTAGGAAGATAATACAACAAACCTCAAGTAGGCAAAAAAAAGTAGAAAAGTAGTTAAAGAAAAGATGGCCCGAGAAAGGAGATCATGATGAGAAACTGGAGGTGGATCACCTGTGCACATCCACTTTAACGAATATGAGGAGCAGGTGAAAGCATTCATTCCTCGTGAAGTGGTGTCTGGAGTGAATGTGCATGACACAGATGCACCGCCATGTCCTCCAGAGTCTGGTAGGTAAACTGCAAACACCCTTATTAATCCATTATTAACATATGTATATTTTACTTTCATTTGCTCACTACAAGTACACCGACCCCTATTCAATTAGATTTGTACAGCCACATTCGGCGTAGAAGTTTTGCCTTTTGATGTTTTTCGCCTGTTTGCATTTTATCTCTAAAAATAAATCTGGGACCAATTCGCCAAAGTGTAAACTCAATGCACTAAAACAGTTGGAAAAGTTTCTCCAATGAATGTCAGGTGGAAAAGAGTGCATAATCAATATTTTTGGGTGTAAATGTGTGAAATTGATTGTTCCCTTTTGGACGTAAATTTTATTATAAAAATACTTTAGAACACCACAAAAACAACATTTTTACAATTATGAGGATGATATATTTTGAAGTTTTGGTGCAATATAAAATTTTTGGGGGGGCTGCATGGATGTGCCAGGTGTTTTTCTGATTGCAGGAAACTGCAGCAGGTTTTTTTTCTCGCGAGTTTCCATATTTGCACGTCCACGTTTTCGCCTGTTTTGTATATGAGTAGAGCGAAAAGTGGTTTTGCGCAAAATGAAAGTACGCGATAACTTTGCTCACAAACAGGCGAATGAGGCGAAAACATTGCATTGGTGAATGTTTTTCACCTGCCCTGACTTTTTGCCTTTTTAAATTTTCTTATTTGTTCACCTATAAGTAATGATAACTTGAATTATAATGTTGTTTTACAGCACACACTTGAAGGTCTTCTGCAGCATAATCCAGACCACTTGATGAAGAATGTCCTAGTAATTTCCAAAACAAAAATTATTAAATTGCCTTTGTAGGATCCAAAATATAAAAAAAACCTTTAAAAAAAAGTCTCAATGTGTACTATAGAGTAAAAACTAACAAAGAAAAATGTGAAAACATTCCTTTGAAATAAAGTTGTTGTTTTTTTATTTGTTTTATATTGCTAAATAAAGTGTTTGTTTGTAACAATAAAAAATTTATTGTATTTTGCAAACAATTTAGCGGAAGATGGTTGTGTTTTTGAAAAAGGGGGTGTTTGACCCTTTTTTGGTTTAAAAAAAACTTTAAAAATTTAATGATATTTATGCTAAAAAAAAACAACATGTACCATGTGGCCCAGTAGACAAGGGATAAAGATTAAGGAACTGATGGAAGAAGTGGCTGATATTATGGTATCGAAATTATTTTATATTCTAAACACTTTTTGGTTTATAAGATAAATGCTAATTTTTCACCCACAACAAAAATTAGGACCATCATCTGCATTGGCACAGCACACCACTACTACTAAGGACACAACAACAGATGTGGCAAGTGATGAGGAGCTGACCCCAACACAAATTTGCACATCTCCAGCTCCTGAACTGCATTCTGGTAAGGGACATCAAACCTATATTTGGTAAAAAGAAAAAGTTATATTTTTTGCATTCATATTAACTTATCACAAACAGTAGGCCTTGTTAATAAAGAAGTTCGGAACCACCAGGACTCTTCCTAGAGTTGGCTGTCCGTCTAAACTGAGCGGTTGGGGAGAAGGGCCCTAGTCAGGGAGGTGACCAAGAACCCGATGGTCACTCTGTCAGAGCTACAGCATTCCTCTGTGGAGAGAGGAGAACCTTCCAGAAGGGCAACCAGCTTTGCAGCAATTCACCAATCAGGACTGTATGGTAGAGTGGCCAGACAGAAGCCACTCCTTAGTAAAAAGCACATGGTAGCCCGCCTGGAGTTTGCCAAAATGCACCTGAAGGACTCTCAGACCATGAGAGACAAAGATTGAACTCTTTGGCGTGAATGCCAGGCATTCTGTTTGGAGGAAACGAGGCACCGCTCATCACCAGGCCAATACTATCCTTACAGTGAAGCATGGTGATGGCAGCATCATGCTGTGGGGATGTTTTTCAGCTTCAGGAACTGGGAGACTAGTCAGGATAGAGGGAAAGATGAATGCAGCAATGTACAGAGACATCCTGGATGAAAATCTGCTCCAGAGTGCTCTTGACCTCAGACCGGGGCAACGGTTAATCTTTCAGCAGGACAACGACCCAAAGCACACAGCCAAGATATCAAAGGAGTGGCTTCAGGACAACTCTGTGAATGTCCGTGAGTGGCCCAGCCAGAGCTCAGACTTGAATCCAATTGAACATCTCTAGAGAGATCTGAAAATGGCTGTGCATCGACGCTTCCCATCCAACCTGATGGAGCTTGAGAGGTGCTGCAAAGAGGAATTGGCGAAACTGCCCAAAGTTAGGTGTGCCAAGCTTGTGGCATCATATTCAAAAATACTTAAGGCTGTAATTGCTGCCAAAAGTGCATCAACAAAGTATTGAGCAAAGGCTGTGAATACTTATGTACATGTGATTTCTTAGTTTTTAAAAATAAATTAAATTTGCAAAAACCTAAAAAAAACTTTTTACGCGGTCATTGTGGGGTATTGTGCGTAGAATTTGAGTAGAAAAATTAATTTATTCCATTTTGTAATAATGCTGTAACATAACAAAATGTGGAAAAAGTGACGTGCTGTGAATACTTTCCGGATGTACTGTACTATGTTTATTATTTGTTAAACCAAAAAAAAGGTTGTGAACTAATTAAGACTTAATTAAGACTAATTAAGACCGTTAATATACCTTTTTATTGTTTTATGTATATTTTGATATATGCCTATTGAAGGAGGGTCCCATGCCACAGCCGGTGCCACATGATGATGAGGAAGAGACCTTCACCATGCATTTGGAGCAAATAACACCAACACCTGAACTCCCACAGGAACAGCCACAGACATCACCACCGGCTGCAAGAAAAAGTGATAAAGAAATACTCCAAGCCATCCAATCCTTTGAAGAAACCCAGATGGAGTTTCTAAATCAACAAAGGGACCAAAACAAATAATAGACACATTAGGAGACTAACTTCAGTCTTAGGTCAAATTAATAACAACATAGTGAGGGCTGAGTACAGCTATAGAAAACCAAACAACAATAGTAACCAGGAATTGCAAACAAATGCTATTAATCAGCTAACTGATGCAATCACTACAGTAGGCACTCAAATCTTGGAAAGGTTATCTAGCAAACAGGACCAACTTTGGATAGCAGTACACCAACTGCAAGCAAAACACCACCCACACCACCAAGATGTGGCCTCTGAACACATGGTGGTGTAAGCAGTAGATCTGCAGATCAGCCACCCCCTGCACCATATTCTAACCGGAAAAAATAATTAAAGGTGTTAGTTCTATTTATAGATTTGGAAATGTTTGCTTGCATTGTTTTTGTTACAACATTTGTATATTTCTACACTTACTCTTCAAGAATGGTTTATGTTATTTTGTAGGCCATGTGTGCTTTAATTTATAAAAAATAAAAAAAAAAATTTGCCACAATTTTATAAAAAATATAAAAAAAATCAAGCCAAGACATTTGCATTTTGAAATACATGATATTCTAAAATGCCTGACATTGAAAATGAATGTGGTTATATTTACCAAATACTTTTTGTTAATTGTTGTTAAGTTTTGGAACATACAAAATGAAACTATAACAAATAATTCATTCTTTACACTGAGTTATACATGCACACCTAACTCAATCTACATTTGTGGATTTGAATAAAAAAAAAACAAATACAGCTGAAATAGTTGGCAATAAGTCTAGACCTAATATGCCTTACATTTTCTCTGCTCACATAGTCAGTAGTTGGTAACAAAACCACTGCCTGCTCGCTGTCTATTGCATAATTTTCGGGGAGTGGTTGATTTAAGGCAATATTATGCAATAGATAGCAGCAAAGCACAATATCTGACACTTTTTCTGGATGATATAATAATATGCCTCCCGATTTATCAATACACCTTAATCTTGTTTTTAATAGGCCAAAGGTACATTCTATCATGGATCGGGTGGCTATATGTGCCTCATTATATTTATGCTCAGCAGGAGTTTGCGGATTTGACAATGGAGTCAGAAGCCAGGAATAACACCCATAGCCTAAATCACCTGTTGGGGCCAAAAAAGAAATAACAATTAGAACAATAAAGTTACATGTATTATTAGCTACTTAATTAACACATACAGGTAACTTACCCAACAACCATCTCTCTGGCATTTGGTCCGCCTCAAATTTTGCCCTGAGGGATGAATTGCTAAAGATGTAGGCATCATGGCATGAAGCAGAATAGCCAGTCACAACACTCATGATTCTTAGTTTTGCATCACAGAACATCTGCACATTCATGGTATATGTATGATGTCTGTTAGTATAGACATGCACAGTATTGCTGGGTAGTCTCAGCTTAATGTGTGTGAAATCTATAGCCCCCAAAACATTTGGCATGTCTAGGAGACTATAGAATGCTACGTTTATGTTCCTGCCAGTGTGACTCCTGGCTGGGAAAGCAGATGTAGGTATTGCGGAGAGAGATCATTGCCTGAACTGAAACTGAAAGGAGCCAATAGCAAAAAAAATGCAGAGCATACAGCAGCTTGTGCAGGCCTGATACGGCATGTGACCGTGCAGTGTCTGGCTCAAGTTGAGTCTTGATGAGGTCATAGAGCATCATTATGTTGGAATGTGAGAGGCGGATCATCTGTATAACCTCACCAGCAAACAAAGCATTGAGGTTTATCAGACAGTGAAAGAACCTAGAACTGCATAGGTTTAGCATGAAGCTGCTGATGTTGCTCTGATCGATGCTCCTGGGTTCAATCAGTCAGGTGGTGATTTGCATACTGCAGCATAATATAGCCTTGAGCAGCCATTATTCCTACACCCAGACTGACCCACATGCTTTTGGGAACTTCTAAAGGCATTACAATCAATTTGCAGCCAATAGAATGGTGTTTAGAAGCTCAAATTGACTGTCTCTCATTCTTGTAATTATTTTGGGATTTGCAAATCAAACGTTAGTAAATAAAGGGTTCCTATAGTCGTCTATGGGAAAACATTGATAATTTTCAGAAATTTTATTTCACATGAAATTAATTTTTCTGTTCGATTCGACATTCGATTTGGCCTTTTAGTAAATCTTTCTTAAAAAATGGAACTAAAATCAAATGGCAAATCAAACAGAAAACAAAACTGAACCATAGTAAATATACCCCCTGGATTCTTATTTCTTCCTGCCCTCATCAAAACCTTTTTTTTTACCTCATCCTAAGTTATATTACTTATCAAAATATATCTTTCATCTTCATTCACCTTATCACACAATGCGCTCAAAACTTCATTCACATCATGACATTCTCTTATCTAATATAATTCTCTATAAAACTCAACTACTGCCATCATACTTCCTCTTTTCTTCTCACATCCACTCTTATCTATCACACCGCACACCTAGAACATTTTTAATTTTTTTCCATTCTCTCAACTTTCACTCTAAAAACACTCTCTATCTTTCTCATACATTAATTTTGTAACACCTCTTTCTCACACATTTGCTCATCATGACTAAAGCCACTCATTTTGTACAGATAGAACAACCTTTTATTTGAGCTTTCATACAATATTCTCTTCCTTCCAGCCAATTTATAACCCCATTTTTGAAAAACATTCTCATTTTATTTTTCACCCACTCCCACCATTCCAACACATTCAAACCCTTTTTCCTCACCCATTTTCCATACATCACACCAAAATCTCAACATTTTCCACCACCACCTCTTTACTTTTAATTCAAACACCTACACAATCATTTTTATTCTCACCTGTCCCTGACAAAAACATTTCCCAAATTTTTCTTCAATTTCCCTATTATCCCAGACTCTTGCAAATACACTATATGCCCACCATTCACCCAAGATGTCATTAAAATAAACAATATTTAGTCTACCTTTAGCAGAAAGAGGTGTTAGAACTCATTTAGTTATTTTATAGTCCATCATTTCATCCTTGTATTCCTCAAATACTTCAGATGCTCTCATGAACCATTGTCAAATTCAACGAACCCTCCAAATTTAGACACTCCATCTTCGGGAAATATTTAATCTATAGCCAGCTTAGCTGCAGGAGAGAACTGCGGTCTGTCTCCAGGGCTACTGCTGACCTCCATGTCATCACATACACCAAGTGCAGGGACAGAATCCGGGCTACTCATAGCTTCCATGCATGACTTCTTCACAGCTCTAATTCCATCTTCCACTCTCTTGCTTCTGTTCTAGCCTCTCCCCATCACTATCAGCAGCCCCTTCTCCCCCCTCAGAGGATTCCCCCCACTTAATCTCCTCACCGACTCAGTCATCTTCTGATCCCTCCAGGCTTTCACAGTCCTACATCTCCGGCATGCGTTGTCCAGCAGGCAGATTTCCACTAGCGGCAGTGCTGTTGATCATGCCACCGGCAGCTCCATCTATCAGCAGTGCAGTCTCAATTTCGGTGATCGATTGCACAGACCTGTATGTCTGCATCTGTCTGTGCAGGACCTCGCTATGTCGCTATTCAGTTACAGTACATTAACCTCTACAATTCCGTTTTCAGAGGAAACATTAGCAGCAGTATGGTTTTCACTCTCTTCTTTTTTCCTTTGCTATTCTTGTGATTCTGCTTCTTTCCTTTCCATTTCCATAATTTATTTTCTCATAAGTTCTTGCCTTTTTAAATCATGGACTTCTCTACAGGTATAGTTCTGCATTCCACAAAGGTCACACAATTTTCCTTTTGTGACGCATTAGCCTCATGGCCTTCATGTTTACAGTTTCTACATACTTTTGTTTATTGCAATCATCTTTTGTGTGTCCATATTCATAAGAGTTCCAACAGTAGGTTGGTTGGTTTGGATAAATTGAAAAACCCTACTGCCAGCAATGGAAAAGTTAGCTTAACAGTGGGATACTCCACCAATGAATATGGCATCTGGTGTCAGCTTTCCCTAGAGTTTTATTTTACCATTAAAAATGCCCATTGGATTCAGCAGCATATCACCACCTCTCACTGAACTGCAGTATCTATACAGAAAACTCCTCAGCAATTTAAAGTTCTTCCATAAATTGTACAATTTTACTGTTAGGAAGATTTATTTTACAGCAAATAAAGGCATGACAATAATACCCAACATAATAGGGTACATAGCACTGCTTCTCATGGTTTTAAAAATATTCAAACATTTATGAGGGTTATGTATGGTAACATTATATTGACCTTGCTGTGCAATGTCCTGTATGCAATAAATGTCCTTTTTTTATTGAGACCACACAGTTTGTACAAAACTTCTTCAACAATATACTTGAGATTACTTAACTATCTTTTTGCTTCTATGACCACCAAATAGATTAAGTACCTTTTACCAGCCATCCTGCTGTATGTTGTTCCACACCTCCGCTCAAAAGAAATGGGTCAATCCTTCCTCATCATGGGGCCCAGTGGAAGGACCTGCAAACTCAAAACCCCCATCCCAGACCAAGCACAACTGCACTTGATCTAAGCCAAAAGGCCAAGAAGCAAAAACCCATTTGGGGCCAAAAAAAGCACGCTTCGTTTAGACAAAACACACACAATCAAGGAGAATGCTGCAACACCCTCCTATTAACTCTAATAAGTGGCCTACAAGAGCCTCCTGCTGCTGTGCCAGGCCCAGATATTTGCACCAGTTTATTTTAGCATAGGCAACAAGCAGGCACTGACACAGTTAATCAGACCATCTGAAACCTTAATTGGGATGTTCAGTGTCTATGGAGTGTTCACACTGTCCACAGAATTTTCAGGAGTGGTTTCCATGGATTGCTACTAGCAACAGAATGTTGATAGTCCAGATAGCAGATTTTAATTTTTGAACAACATTCTACGATGATGTCACAATTTTCTGATGCTTAGAAGCAATGCACTTGCTTGCTGAGGCCCACTCGAGGGAGACACAGACCATGAGATGGATATCATTGTTCATTCTTGCAAATGGAGAATGTGAATGCCTCCAACTGCTCCGAAACCAAAGGAAGCAAATTCGAGCACCCACTAATCCAAAATATATAAAAACTTTATTTACAAAATGTCAGTACATTTCTGATTGGTCAATGTGAAAATACTCTGCTAAATAACTGTGGGAAAAATGTTTGCAAAATATGGAATGGATGGACAATTCATGACTCCAATAGTTCTATCCATGTGGTTGCACCCGCAATGGTGCAAAAAGTAAATAAGAGTTGACAAGGGAAAAAATAAACCTAAAAATGGCATTGCAAAAGTATCATGGGAGTGAATAATCATGAATCAAACAATAGAATGCATTACTCAATTTACCAATTACTCCTCAAATCCTCTTCAAACGTGTACAAACGTATATGTTATAAAATTTAGCAGTCAGCGTTTTGCGCTTGTAGATAGACAGACCCCACACAAAACATCTCGGGGACTAATTACTGTAAAGAATATGGAAGAACATATGATTCACTATCAATTTAAAAGGAGGAATCTTGTTAAACAGTAAGAAGTTGCCTCTATTTGAAATTATGTAAATATTACTAGCACCAGATATAAACAGGCCTTTAGTAAAAGGATTGTAAATACATTAAATCAGTATATTAATTTAGTTTTGTTAAAACTGTGTTAGTGTAACTTAAAACAGTAGATTAGTTCAACTGAAAACATATTACTAAAACTTTCCCAACTGTATAACTTTCCAACTCCCAATTAACTATTTACTCACATACAAGACCATTACTCAGAAAACATGTTGTCGTGCTTTTACTTCAGCAAAACGGTTCACAATCTTGTCAAAGTTTAGTTTTCTAGCTCTTTCATTTTCAATGCTTAGTACTGCAAGTCCAGAAAGTCTTTCTTCTGACATGGTACTCTGAAAATAATTCTTAATGAATTTTAGCTTTGAAAATGATCTTTCTGCACTTGCTACTGTCACAGGAAGGGTTTGGAAAAGTAGCAATGCTACACATGCTTCTGGCAGTGTCGAAGAAAGAGCACGGTTTTCATCCAACAAGAGATGTTCTAGGTCTTTTACAGAGGAACATATATACATGTCCTCCTGTAGTGCAGACCTAAAACTTAAGAGCTGCCCAGGAAAGTCAGGAGATAGATCATTGTGATAGTTCTCCTGAAGAGCTGATGCAGCATTGAATATTCATCTGATGCCAATGCTAGCGTTGCAGGCTGGATTATTTCGAAATTTTGAAGAACCAGGTTTAGACCACTAAATCGAATTGACAGCTGTTGTGTTATTATTTCTAAACAACGATTTAAAACTGTGACTTTTAAAGTGTTGCACGGGATCTGATAATCTCTCATCCACACACAACTCATCAAAATTACACTTAACATTGTGAAATCTTTAGCTTTGAAAGTGTGCTGGAATCCTCCACTTTTCGGCAAGAGAAGATGAGGTTTGCTTGGCACTGTTGAAATTGTTTTGATAAGTGGAAAGTGCCTCAGCAGCATTCTTTATTAGCTACAGTATGCTGCTTTGGACAAATCCATGTCTTTTGCCTGAATCATTTTTGTTACAGACTTTACGCTGTTCAAATTGTTGTTTGCAGAACAATGAGAAACACAAACTGGAATGACTCCTTTTTTTTAACATTCTTGGCCTCATCTCTTTCTTTAGTTTTTTTTGGAAAATGCCTGCATAATGTCTATAAACCGGAAATGTAAAGCAAGCAGAGAGTCAGAACGTGATGACCAGCATGCAGGAAATAATTTTTTCAATGTGAGGAGAGGATTCACTAGTAAATGAGGACAGAATTTCCCATCTCAGTATGCTTTCACCAAAAAAGGTATACACATTCTGTGCAACATCAAATAAAAACTTGAAACTTCTTTGGTATTGCAAGATTCTGTTGCTGGAATCAAATTGAGGTTATGTGATGCACAATGAACATAAAGGGCATTTTGTTCTTTCTTTAAAATTTGTGTGAGAACTCCAGAATAGATGCCACTCATTGTAGCTGCACTATCATACTCTTGTCCAAAACATCTACCCAATGCTAGGCCTTTTGTTTTCTATACAAGCAATTATTTATTTTTCTAGACCTGCAGCACTCTGGTCTTTGACAGCATGGAAATCTAGAAATACTTCATTGATGTTTACAGAGGTTGCTCTCAGGATTGCATCTCTGTCAATGGAAACATATCAGATTATCTGGCTCAACTGGTCAACTTTAGCTATGTCCTGAGTAGTATCCATGATTATAGAATAAAACTGGGCCTGTTTTATTTCTGTTACAATTTCATTCTGCACTTGTTATGACAAAATATAATTTTATTTTGAATTTTTGGGCTTAGGTATTTGACAGACCCTTGGGGTAACTGTAGTAGTTACTTTAGTGTAGGATTATAATTTGCAAGTAATTTTATGATGTTAAGAAAATTCCCATTATTAATAGAGCCTAATCGCTCTCTGTGATCCCGAAAAGCTAAAGTAGCCATTGACATATTAGTTACATTTAATAATTATTTGAAGAACCTTACAACAAAAGTTTTGTTCTTGTCTGATTTGATTTCACTTTGTTCATCAAGTGTTCCCTTCTTTCTCCATTGGTCATAGACTACGCAGTCATCAATCATCAATGTGAGCTCTTGACCCTGTATTTTTATGTTAGGCTGCACCATTTATGATAACCTCTGGCCTACATAGGTTCAAAACCTTGCTTTTTACGGTCCCCGAACAACCAGCATGGCTCACAGTAAACAGCATTTAATTTCGGGGAGTAGCACAGCCAGGTAAATGGAAGCTTAAGTCCGGTTTTAGTTATTCTTTCATAAAAGTGTGCCTAGAAGCATCTTCTGTTTTGACTATCTCATGGAAATAGTCCAGATAGTCTACAAGGACCATGGGCAATTATGAAAGGATTCACATACAGGTCAGTATTTGTAACTGGATAATTAGCCCCTTCAGTTATATAAGGCTCAGCAACAGAACCACAATCTATAATATCAGGGCTTGATTTGCTAGCAGGCTCCCCAGTGAACATTAATTCAGATTGTCCTGATGCAGTGGCTTCGCTTTCTGCCAGATTTGCAACACTACTACATCCACTGACTCCTTCATCTGATATGTCCTGACTGTAAGTGGCTAGAATGTTAAGCTCTATATATGCATTCTAGGTATTGTACAGCACTAGGAAATAGATAGCTGGCGATTACTTGTAACCAACGTTAAGCGATATATATGTGCTTCTAATATCCAATAAATCTGTGTCTGCAGCCACAATTCAACCACAAAAGTAATTATTGTGAGCACAATATCTATAAAACACAAGCTGTGACATTTCTAAATGAATTAATGGAGAAGTTCTTTACTTACAGCCTCAGTTGCTTGTTTCGATAAATGAGTACTCGTTGTCATAGGCATTGACAATTATAACTAGGCCAGGTATTTGGAATTCATGCATCTGAGAGAAGCACACATAAGTGGTCCACTCTTGTATCAGAGTTTTATCTAGAGATTATTAACCTAGAAAAAACTATAGCTATAGACTAAAACACTACAAAATTAATACAAGCTTTTAGCTTTGTAAACTGTTTACCTTACTGCTTAGTAAACTCTTTAAATTTAATAAACAACTTTGTTTTACTTAACCTACAGTCTGTAGATGGCATGACCCCTATTTTTATTTATATTATTATTCAGGGAGATGAAAATTACTTTTTATTCAATCTAATAATTTATATTCATCCTGCAACCCATAGAAACTTTATATATTCTAACCCCATCTATGGGTTTATTAGCTGGGCTATTAATATATTCAGCAAAACTAGTCATAGCAAGTCACACACCAGTGTCCCCAATTCATAGTAAGCCACACAGGGGGGTGTACTCACCATCAGCAGCAGGAGTCCAAGTCCAACGGGCTTCTCTTGCACTGTTTCCGTGCTCACTTGATGACATCATCATCTCGTGAGTCTTTGGCATCTTGCAGGCGGCTCTCGCTCTCCTCAGTCTGGGACTCCCGGTGAGATCCCCCCCTTCTACAGGAAGGAAGGATCTTTAAATAAACCTTTTTTTTTAAATAATATAAATGATATTGAATTAATCTTCATTAAAAAAAAAGAAAAAAAAAGGTGCAGATATCTTGCTTGGACCTGGGGCCCCATAGTAACTGTACCCCTTGCACCCTCTATATTTAAGACACTTTAACACAGCATCTAGAAAAGAAATCACCCTCACTTCAGTCATATAAAACAAAGAACCCATACCATTTTTTTTCTTGCTTTTTCTGGGATCTATTACTTTAGAACAAAAAAAAAAACACACCACCCTCATCACACTGCACTCTCACCATCTAAGATAAGCTTACTAGGTGCTTCGTTTTTCCATATTTCCAAACACCATCTGTTTGAAAATAATAATTTCCCTAATATCATTCACTTACATTTTTTTAAAAACATTTATATTGATTACATCCAAGGTCATTGGAACTCTCAGATCTCTCTCCATCCACCCCATTCCACAGAGCATTCAGCCAGCCTTATCCCTTGGCATACATGCAGCTTTACTATCATGACCCAACAACCTTACTATCAAACAAATGTAATTTGCATTCAAGAACCACTACACCTTTGGAAATCCAACACCCCCTTTTCTTACCTATTTCATAACATCCCATTCTCTTCAATCTTTCCATCTTGCATCCCCACAAAAAAAAGAAATAATAACCTCACAATCTTCCTCATACATCCATACCTTGGAGGAAACACACAGGTCATAAACCATAAAATTGGTAGTATCACACAATCAGCCCAACTTTCGTCCACTTTTAAATCCTCTTCAAAAGACACTCCCAATAACTTTATCCCTCACTCTACAAATTCAACCCAATCTATTCTTATATTTCTGTCCCCAAAGCACTTAAATTTTGTTTTCCCCCAATCAACTTTAAAGGCTGACGCACTACAAAATACTCCAATTTGTAACTTAGCTCTACACAATGCCACCTTATTCTTACATACCACAACCACATCATCCATGTAGCCCATCACTTTCACACTTCTAACATCACTTCCAGGAACTGCAAAACCCTTCACCACTTTATCACCTCTAATCATCTGCAACAGTGGTTCAATTGTACATACAAACAGGATAGGGGACATAGGACAACCCTGTCTTACACCAAATTCAATCATGATTTCCTTACTCACTAACACCTTACTATACACGTGATCATACACACTTCTTATACATCTCAACTCTTTCTCAGGAAAACCCATTATAACCAAAACATGTAACATAAAAACATGGGACACTTGATCAAATGTTTTCTCAATATACTGGAGAAAAACAAACAAACACTCTTTCTCCTCCCCATACAATCTTCCAACACATCCCTTATGCTGGGCATACACAGCCAGATAAAATGTCTGTCAGACCGACAGACATTTTATCTGGCCAGCTGCCAGCCGCAGATGTCGCCGGCATACACTGTGAGAGAAATCTCACAGTGTATAGCCCGACATCCGCGCTCCGCCCCCGGGGGAGGAGACATTTCCCTGTTCCTTCCGTAGGAAGGAACACAGGAAATGTCTGTCTGTCGGCCGCGCTTGGCATACACTGCCCTATGCGGCCGACAGTTTACTGGGTAATATCGCATCGGACGGGCATGCTGGACAGTCCAGCATGCCCAACCGAGCAATATTTAACCATCGGTCGCCCCCCCCACGCTACAATTACCGCGGCGATCCGCCGATATCGGGCGGATCGTCACGATAATTGTAGCGTGTATGGCCAGCATAATGTAATGTTGCTTATCAGTCCTTCTTCTCTCCGGTATTGCACACACTTGAGCTCAATCATATACTTCCCAGTCACATGCCATAGGTCACTATACAAATCAACAGGAAGCGATCTTATTCTTACTTGCACTCATTATAGCTACCTTCACCTCTTCATCACTAAGCTCACTGATCAATCCTTCCTTTTCATCTTCATTTAAATTATTTATTTAGCACATTCAATACCTCCCTTTCTATACTAGCATCCCCTTCCCTTTTCTCATACAAACTCTCAAAATGTTTCCACTTCATCCATAATCTTACTGCCACATACTTCCTTGCCCTCCCTTATCATGTATCACATTCATATATTTCTGTCCTTGATCTACTTTTTTAGAGAAAAACCTTGTACCCTTTTCATACATCTCCATAAACTCCACTTTTGCATGATACACAATTTCTCTACCTTTTCCATTCAAATGCACATTCCCTCTTTCTCATAATTTCCATGCTAACATCAACACCCAATTCTCTCAACATATACAAATACTTACATTTCATATGCATCCTTTCATATTCATTTTTCTTCATCTTTGCAATCTTCACACCATACTTCTTAAAAAACACGAATTTTCTTCTTCACTCAATCCCATCATTCTAAAATATCCACAAATCAACCTTCTTTTTCACCCACCTCTATAACTTAATCTAAAGTCATTCTGAACTTGCACATCTCCCAACAAACTTACATTCAACTTCCATACCCCTTTTCCATACACATCCTCAGTCTTTCCTATCACTTCCCATTTAAAACAATAATCAGAATACACTAAACTCACTTGATTCATACTCCTGCACACCATACCTTTTCATAGAAACACACAATCCAATCTCGAGTCAATCCCCTCCCCCAACAGCACGATAATTTGGCGGTGGTGGTCTACCCATACATTGCACAGCAGCATCTGTTAGAGAAAAATCAATTACATTTTTTTTTAAATAATTTTCCAGTGATATATTGATCCACCATTTATTTTATCAATACAAACATTACAATCGCCAATTGTCATAATTGGCATTCTTCCAACAATAAACATTTCCATTTTTTCAAATAAATATTTTCTTTCATTCTTACTAACATAAGCATATACACACACACACTTTCCATCCAAAATAAACCACCTCAACCATTATACACCTACCCTCTTCTATTTTTGTTTTCTCCCCCATTATTATTTTCCTATTAATAATTAATATCCACCCTGTCATTTTTATTTTTGTGCCGTCACAGACCAAAAAACTTAACCATACTTCCAATCCTTCTTCCCTATGTGCCTTACCATACCATTTTCTTGCACCCAAAGAATATCCCCTACATCTTAGATCATCCATTATTGCCACCAGTCTATGTCCAACCACTGGAACTGCCATATGCAGAGAAAAAAATACAGAAAAAGCCACTGAAAAAAAACAACTTCCAAAAGACAAATCCCCTTCCTTTAGGGGAAAAACAAAAAGCATCAAAATTCAAAACCCTTAATAGTTAAGAGTTATTTCATCCTCTTCCTGACATCTGACATGTTTCTTCGAACTTATCAACCACTGTCTCTGGCAGGGGGGTCGCATTCAATAGAAGTTGTTGGAATGCCAATCATATACATTAATTGATTCAAATAATCAATTGTACCTTCATTGCGTCTTACATCCTGTGCTGTGTCAGAATCTTAAATGGTTTTTTTTCAGAGTGGTCTGTACTTTCTCAGCCTGGGACCGATCCCTGCATTATCTGTCTGCACACCCCCTTCATCCTCATCGGAGCTAGTGAAGTCCTCTATCATCTAAAGTGGGTTGATAATTATCCTATCCAGTGCAGCATCCACCAATAAAGGTTTGTGTTTTTCAAACACCTTCAAACAGGGCCCAATGTCGTAAAAAGATGCATCATAAATCCCTTGGGTAGGGAAATCCTGAACACAATATATTTCTTCCTGGACGTTAACGCCATCCATTCCTTCCAAAAAAGATTCAAAGCAATAAACTTCAAACCAAAAGATGATCTCTTCTCCTGTCGAACAAAATAACGAATCGAATTCCGCAATCCCTGAACTGCCATCCTGCAGATTGAAAAATCCTCCGCTCCACCAATGAAAAACGGATCCCTCCTCACCAACCAGGGGCCTCACGACAGGACCCCCAATCCCTCTGGCCAAGACCAAGCAGCGATTAACTGTACTTGGTCTGAGCCAAAAGGCTGAGAAGCAATAACCCATTAAGGAGCCGGACAAAAACGTGCTTCGTTCAGAACAAACTCACACAATCAAGGGGAATTCTACAGCACCCACCCCACAATTAACTCTCAATGAGCAGCCAGCCTACAAAAAAGAGCCTCCTGTTGCTTGCTGCCGCTCTCTCCAATATGCTTCCAGCTACTTCATTGATTGACTGACTCACACATAGTCCATCCGTGACTCAATCATTCCCCTATCCGCTCTATATGTAACCTCCGGCTCCCCTTTCACACACATTCTAGCTGCATCCTTTAAAGAAAAATCTACCATCATTTCTTTCAACATCCTCCCTGTGATATCAATCTTACTCTCATTCATTCCCTTGCACCCACTCTTTTCCATAACACAATTCATATCCCCCACTAACACAACAGGAATCCTTCCAGGCAAAAACTTTTTCATTCTTTCAAACAATTCCTTCCTCTTATTCTTGTACCCTCTACCCTGCAATAAAAACCCCACCCCATCAATCCTATTATATTGTGACTCACTCCAAACTGATTCCACCCAAACCCACTCTTCTTTTTTAGTATTCTCATTAATACTACATTCGTGCAAGCATATTATGTTTGCCCACATTCCTCCAACCATTTCCAATATTCCAGCCCTCCTGGCCCTGGATTTACAACCCCTAACATTTGGGGATACCAGGGTCATGGACTCTGCACTATTAGCAGTGCTTAGCAGACATCACTTCTGCTTCTTCTCTGCATTCAGCCTTCTTCGCTCCCTTTGTACATACAAGCACTATTCAAAGCTGCAATGTTCTTTTTCTCTAAGAAAACATGATCAGGGTAATCCTCAGCTGGAGAAAAGGACGTTAGTAACTCCGGACTGGATGTCATTTCCATTCCCATATATGAAAGAGGCAGAGAGAATTGCATACCTATTCTGCTGCTCAAATTCCATATGGGGTTTCTTCCTCCCAGTACTACTAGGAGAGCCCTCCCTAAATCTTGTCTGGGTTTTTAGGTGTTCCAGATCCTCTTCACTATCATCAGTCTGCGGCGTCTGTCCTTCCGCAGACTGTGACCATCCATGCATAACTGTAGGTCTACCCTACTCCTCCTTATCATCCGTGCTACCAGAGACATCTGAACAGCTGCTGTGCCATCTTGTTGGGGGTATGGCTAATTCACCCAGGGTTCCTGCGGAAACACAGTCATCAGTTGGAGATGCTACATTTAATAGATCATTAGCGGGAAAACCTATGCCATCTTTATTCTGCATGTGGGGACCCTCCATAGGTTTCCCATCATGGTTTCTTCCCCAATGCTCTCTCCTGCATAAAGTAGACTCCAATATTTTTTATATAGCAGCCTCCTCGTTATCATCTCTCTGTGCCCTTCTCTTTCAGCCGCCATTTATTCTTTATATATTCTTGTATTTTCTTCTGCCCTAGCTTTTGGCCCTTTATCAAAATCTGCCTTGGCTTGCTGCACTTTAGGTCAATTTTTCATCTGGTGCCCCACACGTCACACTTCCTTGGTTCCTTACACCCTCCAGCTTCCTGCCCTGGTTTTCCACAATTCCTGCATAATTTCTCATTGAAGCACTCTTCTGCCTCATGCCCATACAGTCTGCATTTTCTGCAGAAATCAGGCATCCCAGGGAAAAAAAGATGTCTTTTAAAACCTCCAATGGCAAAGGTTGCTGGAGGGTTTTTTACTCCACCAAGGCCTTTTGGGTCAGGTTTTAGCACACCATAAATCTCCACTTGCCATTGAAAATTCCACAAACATTACACAACTGCTGAGCAGATCGTACTGAATCACAATATTGCTCCAAAAAAGCCACCACCACCCTCATATCTGTGAAGGGGTTGTACAAATGTATAGTCAAAGGCCTCTCTTAACACATTGTAGGAACCAACCTTGAACCCCTCATAGCAGGGTTTTTTTTCCTCCCTCTCAAACTTTCGATATGCATCTTCATATACACCCATTTCAACAAAAGATATGTCATACATACGTTGTGCAGCAAATTCTTCTATACTAAAAAATCTATCTCCTCTGAACTCCGGCAATTTTCTCCAAGATATCCTCCACAAGATATGGAATGTTGACTTCACTGCTAATCCGGATAGTTTTAAATTGGCCCAACATCCTGGCAGTTCCTGAAAACTCCAGCAAAGAATCTGAAAAAAGAAAAAAATGGAACTATCCCCCCTCGTTATCCTGGGGGTCCCTCCAAAGAAGGAGCCTTGAATACCTCTTGGCTAAGACCAGTGCAGCCGAATACCGCACTGTTTCTGAGCCAAAAGGTCGAGAAGCGATAACCCATTAAGGGGCCGGAAAAACATGCTTCATTCAGGCCAAACTCACACAATCAAGGAGAATGCTACAGAACCCACAAATTAACTCTAATGAGCAGCGGCCAGCCTCCCTCCTGTTGCTTACTGTCCTGTCCAAGGTGCTTCCAGCTACTGCATTGGACTGACCCACAGCAAGGCCCAGATTTTTTTTTTTATCTTTTTTGCCCCACTTTCTTTTAGCAAAGGTTAGTTACAAGCAGATGCACTCTGGTTTTCTTTCCCATACTCTCTTGCTAGCTGCATGATTTGCATTGGCACCGCCTCCTGCAAGCCTCTACCACACCCACAAGATGGCTTGCGGCCTTACTTTCTTCATGCCGTGTCCCTGCAGGTAATTAGATAGTGTGATACCTTCATTGAAAGAAACCTTGCTCGGAATGTTCACAGTGTCTACGGAATGTTCGGGAAGAGTTGCCTTGAATCGTCAAGGGCAACAGAATGTTGACATTCAAATTTTCAAACTAGCAACATTCTACTCTGATATCATAGTGTTATGATGTGTACAAGTATTGCACTTGCTTGCTCAGGCCCGTTGGAGGGAGACACAGACCACGAGATGCTTTCTACCATTGATTGTCCTTGCAAATGGGGAAAAAGAATGCTCCTGATGGTCCCATGACACTGAAAGAGGTAAATTCAAGCCCCTAACAAAACCAATTATTGAAAAAAAATTGCTTGACTAAATTTCAAATGATTCAATGTGAACATAGTCTGCTAAATTTCTATATGGGGACAAAGTTTGTAAAATATCCAAGTTGTCCGAATGAAAAGATGGGCAATTCACGACTGCAAAAGTTCAATCTATCCGTGTGGTTGACACTTATTGGTGCAAAAAAGTGAAAAAGAGATGCAAAGGAGGGGGAAAAAAAATTCCTAATGTGGCGTCAGCTTGGTGGGTTGGAGAATCAGGGCTCAAACAATAGAATATGTTCATTATGCAATTGATTTACCAATTACTCTGCAACTCCATGTTAAAGATATATATTTTGAGTTCAGCCCCAGAAATAGACCTAAATGGAGAAAAAACAATGGAGTCACAATAAGGCACCAGATGACACCAAATAAACAGATCTTGTTTATTTTCAGTTGTTACTTACATGAACCAAATGAAGTGTTAATAAGTGCCAAAGTGCAAGCAGGTGAGTGCAGGAGGCGCAGCAGGTGGTGGTATTGTCATTTGATTGCATGACGTGCAGACACAGGCAAAAGACTAGTTTGTTGCATCTGTAATAATGAAACAAAGTCAAACGAAAGAGTTAAATAGTTCTTTTCTATTTTTGGATAACAGTTTAGGAAAGGTGCACCGGTCCTGGAAGCAATGCAATACCAGGTCAATGCGTGGAGTGGACAGAGCAAGCTCTTCTTCCATCTCCCTGTTCTAAAAATCCATTTAATATATGGCCCCCAGATAGGGGGCGTATCAGATATTAAACTGGTAAGAACAGATTTTTTTTGTTTGTTTCTAATAATAATAATAATTTTATTTATATAGCGCTTTTCTCACATAGGACTCAAAGTCGCTTTACAGACATCAGAAAACATGGTACATTGTACAAGGATTTGGTGTTGCAAAAAAATAGAAAACCACACGAGATAATTAAAATCAACCGAAACCATTCAGGTTTAAAAAAGCTTTCACTTTTATCCTCGAAACAAAGCTTTTTAAATCATCATGCTGGTTTTACTATTTTTAATTTAACACTTTACACTGTTTTGTCTATCTTTGTCATAATATTTGAAAACATATAACCATAGTAAAAAAAAAAAAAAACCTCCAACCATCACCCCTTATACCTTTTTTACCTAGTGATTTACTATAACCTCCATGCACATCAAACAAGATTCACCACATGCATCCATTTCTTAACTTTCCACACACCTTTCGCATTAAAACTACCACCGCCACTCACATAAGGGAGGGAGGTTGGGGGGGGGCACAAGCAACAAACAATAACATTGGTAAAATCACACTTTTAACATACTTTCCCAGTCATAGACAAATCTCTCAACTTCCCAAAATGTAAACTTCCTTACAATCTCATCTTCACATTCTTTCTAACTTTTATGCTCTTTTAATTTATCATCAAAATAATACCCAGATTTTTAAGCCCACCCTCCTCTCTTTTGACATCATGCATTTCCACACATACACCCCCAAATACTCTAATTTTACTTTTTTTTCCACAATTTATCTTAAATGCTGATGAACTACAAAAGTAACAACACAATAATTTGACCCTAAGCAGCTTGATTTTGACATATCACAGCCACATAATCCATGTAACCCAAAACATTTACACTCTTGCCTCCCAGGTATCATTACAACCTTATCTCACCTAATCATATGTAACAGTGGTTCAACCACACATATAAACAGAATAGGAGAGATTGGACACCCTTACCTTACGCCAGATTCAACCATGATTTCTTTGCTTACATGCCCATTCACCAACATTCTATTTAAAACTGGCGCATACAAACTTCTCAGAAAGTCACCTGGGAACCCCATTCTAACCAACACCTTAAACATAAAATTATGCGCCACCCTATCATACGCTTTCTCAAAATCCATACTCAAAACCACACAGCCGTTTCCTATCTAAACAATCACCCAAGACATCTCTTACCAACATTAAGTTATCACTCATTCTTATTCCTGACATTGCACACACTTGATCCTCATTCACTACTTGTCCAACCACTTCACTCATTTGATTCACCAGTATTTTTGCATAAATTTTATAATCCACAGACCTTTTCCTCTCACATCTTCTTTCTTACCTTGTAATTTAGCTATTAGACACTCATGGTCAGAATATACCACACTTACCTCATTTACCTTTGTACATGCAATCTCTTTCGAAACAAACATATAATCAATCCAAGATGTCACTCCCCCTCTGTCCGCTTTATAAGTTGGCGGTGGTAGTCCCCCATACACTCCACAGCCACATCTACAAGAGAAAAATCTATAACAAATTGTTTCAGTATATTGCCAGTTATATCAATTCCTCCCATTCCACCACCCATCCTCCCAGCTTACTCAATTATACAATTCAAATCGCCTGCCAAAATCATAGGAATTCTCCCAGGCATAAACAACTTTATTTTCCCAAACAAATTTTTCCTATAATTTTTACACGTAGGAGCACCACTACTGTCATCCAATCCCTGAAGAGCTCTCCTGTCCTGTCAGTATAGCAATATTTGCCTCTGGCACAAATAGGATAGTCAATTCCTTCATAGTCTGGGGAGCCAGCCATGTCCTCTATGACTTGTGAACTTTCTAGCTGCAGGAGAGGGTTGGCATTAACCCTTTCTATCCTTGGCTTTTTCTGCAGACCCTTTCTGCCTTCCTAATCAGTATAGGTACACTCTGCACATCAGAAACAACGCTCTCTTCACCCGAATCCATGCTCTCAATTTATATAGAAGCAGGATCGTGACTTTCATCTGCGCTGTCAAACTCACTTATGTCACCAGTGCCTTGCAGCTCAGCACTGGCCGCATAGCTTCTCAGTTGATTCTCTTTCAGCACAGACTGCTTGTCACTTGGTCTCCTGTGGCAGTGTCCCAGCAGGGGGGCTCAGCTCCTGCGCTGACTCATGTTGCTGCACACTCTGTATTACAGACACTTTACCCATCGCAGCTAACACTGTAGGGCTGCCGCTGGCTGCTTCACTCTGCTTTCTCCCATCCCATTCTCCCCCCCCCTTCTCCCCTCCTTTGTGTGGCCATATTCAAAACATTTGCGGTAATACCTGGGCTGGTTTGGTTAAAATAGGAATTCCATATACCCCCCTATGGTGAAGTTTGTTGGAGGGTACAGGACTTCTACCATATTTTTCAGCTTGCACTAATACTTAATGTTGCTATTGAAATTCTCAAAGGCATTATGCAATAAATCACCTCCTCCTACTGCACTACACTACTTCATTAAAAATGATTTAATTAAGCAAAGTTCACGAAAGGGTTGTATGCATGCATAGTAATGGGGACTTCTTGGCCAGTAAATAAAGGAAAAATGAGAATACCTTCCATGATTTTATATACACACTTTGACCTCAACAGCTCATAAACTCTGAAGCATTTTTCTCCAGCATTAAAACTTCCGACATATATACTATACCCTGGTTTGGAAAGTCTTGTATACAATAAATTGCAACACTTTTATGTACATTGGCTTGCTCCTCCAGAACAGTCTTCACAAGATGGTGCAGATCACAGCCTTTCCTATTCTTTTCCTCCATAACAAAATAAATGTCATTCTTAAGACCAGCCATCCTGAGGAAATACCACAGCATAGATCCCTCCTCGGCGTCCTGGGGCTCCCATGGAAGGACCACAAAACTTAAACCCTTCAGCCAAGACCAGACAATAAACTTGATCTTAGCCAAAAAGCTGAGAAGCGATAACCTATTAAGGGACCGAAAAAAGCTCCCTGCATTTAAACAAAGCTCACGCATCCATGGAGAATGCTACAACACCCCTATTAACTCTGATGAACTACAAGAGTCTCTTGCTGCTCTGTCCAAGGTCCTTGCAACTACTGCATTGACCCACAGCAAGGCCGGATTTCTGCACCACTTTATTTTAGCATAGGCTACAAGCAGATGCATTCTGAATTTCCTTCCCATACTCTATTGCTAGCTGCATTTGCACCACCTCCTGCAAGCATCTAACACACCCACAAGCTAACTGGCGGCCTTCCTTTATTCATGCCTTGTTTCTGCAGTTAATCAGGCACTTTAAAACCTTAACTGAGATTTTGAGAAACCTTCATCAGAATCTTCACACTGTCCATGGAATCTTCAGGAATGGTTGTAATGGATCGTCAAGGGCAACAGATTGTTAAGTCAGCTATAGTAGCAGATTCTGCCACTGTAACCACATTCTTCTATGATGTCACAATGTTCTGCTTATAAGAATTGTACTTGCTTGCTGTAGCCCACTCGCGTAGGGAGACATAGACCACGAGATGCATTATTCATTGCTTCTTCTTCCAAATGGAGAAAACAAATGCCTCCAGCTGGTACAAAGCCAAACAAAGAGGCAAAATCAAGTGCCCACCAAGCCAAAATATAGAACATTTATTTTGTACAAAATGACAGAACATTTCTGAATAGTCAATGTGGAAAACCTACTCTGACAAATTGCTATACGGGGACAAAGTTTGTAAAATATCCAAGTTGTCAGAATGAAAAGATGGCAATTCATGACTGCAAAAGTTCAATCTACCCATATAGTTGCCCCTGCAATGGTGCAAAAAGGGAAAAAAATACAAATGCAATTACAGTAGAGGCGTCAAGTGGGGTGAATAGTCAGGACTCAAACAATAGAATGTGTTATTATTCAATTGATTAACCAATTACTCTGCAAATCCACACTACCAAAGTGACACAGGTTGGACTGTGCTATAGGTTTAAGATGTATGTATGTGTATATACTGTATGTGTGTGTATATATATATATATATATATATATATATATATATTTATTTATTAATGGTATTATTTGACTGAGAATAAATTATTAGATCAAGGCTTCTCTCAATGAATAGTAAATATTTAATAAAAAAAAACATCACACTTACAACACACATGACACAATACAAAAGTATTGCATATATCTATAAAAATGATAAATACTGGCTTGTGATATTACCACTTGTAGTTATGGTGTTCCATAAATAAATTGTATAAGTCCAAGAAAGCCTTTATATAGTTTTTAAAAAGGCAAAAATCTCATATATTCAAAAGATTTATATATATATATACATATATATATATATATATATATATATATATATATAGCAACTCTGCAATGCAAATAGGCGGCACTCGGAGACAAACCCTTAACTACAATGCCAACGGGGTCTCTCATATAAGTGAACAGTGACAGTACCATCTAGTGGATAAAAAATATATTACATGTACTGAAAAATCAAATGTAATACACACAGGGAAACAGTATATCTATGTGTGAAAAAGACTGAAATAAGTAAAAAAAAATGTGATGAAAAAGGCCTAACAATTAGGCAACAAACTATAGTATAAAATCAGCTTGATAAATCCATATTCTGTCAAAACCATACATATAATTTTAAAAAAATATATGTGGGACCATCCACATGTCCACCTCGTTACAAAGGTTAATATCAATAATAGAAAATCTGTAGCACTACGAGGATAAATCAATGCTTGAATTACACGTGATGGCTATCATGGACCACTAGTCCTATATGGAATGGTAAATCAGCTAGGAACCATGGTTCTCAACATAACAGGTTACATAAAATTACCAAGAAATTAGATAATTAAATAAAATTAGATAACCCTAGGTTATCATTCAATCCTTTAGGGCATAATGTGTCCAAACGATGGATCCACCTCGACTCTAGCTGCAACAACTTCTTGGCCCTATTACCACCTCTCAATTCAACCGGTACATGGTCTACCATCCGGTAACGTAGAGTGGCCATACTATGTTTCAATAGGGCAAAATGCCTGGCCACTGGTTGTTCACTATTTCCTGACAGTAATGCCGCCCGTATGGCACTTCTATGTTGGGCCATCCGTTCCTTGAACTGATGTTCCGTTTTCCCAACATAGAAGAGACCACACGGGCAGGACAGTACATAAATAACAAACCTGGAGGTGCATGTTAAGGGCCACCTGATGTTAAAAAGTTTACCAGAGTAAGGGTGTCTAATCTCTGAGCCTTGAATTAAATAGTTGCACGTTGTGCACCCCAGGCAGCTGAAGTTTCCATATTTCCTAGACAAAAAAATGCTGGTTTTGAATAGGATTCTTAAATGCCGAAATATCAGTCTTGACCAAACGATCCCGGATACTCCTGCCTCTGGTGTAACTGGGCATAATTTTGGTATTTTGCAAAAGCGGCAACTCTGGGTCAGTTGAAATCAGTGGCCATAGCTGTTTTGCTTTTTGGCTGGTTTACTTGCTTACGGTGTTAAATTGGTTAACCCAGGAAAGGGGGGGCTCAAATTCCTGATGAGCTGCTTCAAATTTAGTCGTATTGCACACCTCATTTATCTGCTCCTGTCTCCTCTTAACGATGTCAGGGCAGTTTTTGCAGGAATTACCCTCTCAACCACAAAAAACACAGTTTTTAGGCATTGGACAGTCTTTTGCCTCATGCCCTTTCAATATACAAATTCTGCATGACATTTTTTAAACATATTCCTCTCTGGTATGTCCATATTCGTGGCATCTTCTGCAAAATATGGGCTGGTTGGTATAAAATAAATACCCCCAATTACCTCTAATGGTGAAATTTGCAGGGGGATGCATTGTTTTCCCTATTCCCACTTCATCATTTCTGAGCTTACCCCGGAAATGTGTTCCCCATGAAAATCCCAAAATATTTTTTAGCACAATGCCACCCCTAGCACAATATCTGTACAAGAAAGATCATATCATGTTGGTTTCCACAAAAGGGTTAAACATGTACATTTATTGGGATTGTTTGTTCAACAAAGAGGGGAATCATTGTAAATTTCTGCATTATGAGGTGCTGAGTTTCTCATAACATTTTAGACAACTCATGGCATTTAAAAAAGGACACATCATATATCCCCTGCATGGGAAAGTCTTGTACAAAAAACTTCATATGGTACCTCAACCCCTGCTAATGCACACAATAACTTCTTAACAACGAAAGCCAGTCCTCTTCCATCTCTCTTCTTATGTTCCCAGCTGAACAAAGTGAATTCTTCAACTCTGCCATTACTGCATCCAATGTGCAAGGTCAAGCCTCGCAGTGATCCCTCCTCGTAGTCCGGACCCCTAACTCAATACCCCCCGGCCAAGACCAAAATAGCACTTAAGTTTCTGTTTTGTTTTTTTTAAACCATTCCCATGGGAAAGCAATCATCTTGGCTTTAAGTAGACAAAGATTTCTTAAATCATCAACATGGTCTAAGTTTTATTTTCCAGATTTTTGTGGAAAAATATTTTGCATAATGAAACCCCATCACCACCTCTGACTCCCACTAAGAAAAAAAAAACACCAAAATATGAAAAAAAATCTGTTCCACCCACACCATCTAACTAAACTTAAGTGTTTCCATTTCTTATTGTGTTTCCAAATACCTTCAGCATCACTCTCATCTCATATATAATTTCCCTAACACCTTTTTTATGCAACCATTCATCTTAATCTTTTTTGTATAAGTACACATTCCTACCATCCCATAAACATTCTAATACAAATACCATTATTAACCGTAATACTCTCTCATTCATTTTGCCACATGATCCCATACCAAAGCCAACTTCCATGTCATCTTCTGTACTCCAGTCAATTCCTTACGTATCCCTCCCATGTCCTTCCATACTTTTGTGCATTCCACACTAAATGTAAAATACTTTCACACCCTCTACATTCATTCCTTGGACACTCTTCAGATCTCACCAAAACATGTTTTTCTGTATCTCTCACATCAATAGAATCCCATGAATACTCATCTATACAATATCATGCTGTTTGTTATTCATACCATCCAAACTTTATTTTTTCCACACCTATTCACTCTCTTTGGATCTCAAACACTCAATATTACACATACTCTCTCTCACATAACATTCTTTCTTTTCTTTAAATCTTCCTTACTTACATCCAACAAATCCCACTTCCTCACAAGCACTCCTATCATCTTATACCATCTAGGCATCTCAAAAGTCATGGGCTCATTTAATCTTCTAATTTAAAGCACAGAACATCCATCCTGCCATATACTTTACCATATATGCTGCCTTGTTCTCCTTTTCAATCAGGCTCAATACTCTTGTAACTAAATTCAGCTTCAGATATATGTCCACATTCGGAAAATGTTATCCTCCGTTCTTGTCTTTCATTACCAATTCTTTCCTCTCCTCAGACTTTCCATCCTGCAACCTCACAAAAACAATTCTGTTAACTTTCTTCAACTGTACAACACTTGGTGGACAAATATTTGCTACATACAATAATATTGGCAAAACAATAGTTTTTATAATCAAAACCTTACCAGTCATGGTCAGCTTTCTCAGCTTCCAAAACCCCAACTTGCTTACAAGCTTTTCCACTTCATTCAAGTTTTCTTTCCCTGACGCTCCGCAAGAAATCCCAATTATTAAACTCGCCCTATCCAAAGCCACCCCTGTTTGCCCTAACAATGACCACATCATCCAGATATCCAAGAACCTTCACACTCCTTCCATTATTACCTGGTATCATTAGACCTCTCATTATCGTATCTCTCCTCAGCGTACACAACAATAGTTCTATCGCACATACAAACAGAATCGGTGACAACCAACACCTCTTTCTCACTCCAGACTCAGTTCTGATATTTCCACTTAAACACCATCATACTTACATCTTATATTACTTACAAACTCACTTGGAAAACCATCCTTACCAACACTCTTACCATAAAGACATGCGACACCCTATCAAACGCTTTCTCAAAATCCAATTCCATCACATACATTCTTTGCTTTTTACCATGCAATCCTCAGTCATATCCCTCATCAACATCAAATTATCACTTTTTCTTCTTTCTGGCACCGCACACACCTGATGCTCACCTATCACCTGATAAATCACACTTCTCATTTTATTTTTCATTGTTTTGCATAAATCTTGTAATCCATATTTATAACGTTATAGGGCTCCAGTTTTTCAGACACTTTCTTTTACCTTTCTTTTGAATCAATACAACCACTCTCTCTTTCATCGATAAACTCATCTTATTCTCAAACATAAACCTCATGACCCTCACCACATCCTTTCCCATACAATCCCACATCTTACTATAGAATTCTATAGGCAGCCCATCCTTCCCAGGCATCTTATTCCTTGCCATACTATCCACTGCATTCTTTACCTCATCCTCTATCACTTCCTTACATAACATACCACAATCAGTCTCATCTATCCTATCACAGATTGCACTCAACACTTTATCTTCTATACTTTCATCACAATCTTTCTTACCATACAGACAACCATAAAACTTATCCACTTCCTTTCTCATACCTCCACCTCTCACTTTCTCTCCATTCTATTTCAGTATTACATCCATATCCTTTCTTCCTCCATACACTTTCTTAAAGAAAAATCTGCTGCAATTCTCATCCTTTCCCATATATTCTACTTTAGCTCTATACACAATCTGCCGGCCCCTTTCTTCCATACTCTTCATAATCTCTCTCCTTGCATCAATCAATTCCTCTGATACATCACTTCCACATTCTCTCAATCTATGCAGATATAACAACCTTTTATTCATCCATTCAAACATTTCTCTTCTCTCTTGCCAATTTATACCCATTCTTTCCAAAGAATTTTCCAATCTCTTCTTTTATCCAGTCCCACCATTTAAACATATACCCAGGGGAGCCGAGAGGGGGGGGAGCGGGTACAAATTACCCGGGCCCAGGCTTGCTGGAGGGGCCTGACGGGGGCCCAGGTCTGACACCAGACCCCCCTCCCTTCTACATCACAGCAGCCTAGCACATGCTGCTGTGTGCTGGGCTGCAGTGGGAGACTGCTCGCAGCTGCTAAACAGCAGCTGGAGCAGTCTCCTATGCCTATGGGGGGAGCAATCATGCTGATCGCGCCCCCCATTAGCTGTGCGCTGGGCTGAGGGGCTCACAGTGCCCTTCTCCCGGCGCTGGTAAAAAAAAAACATTTTTCCTGTTTTTTTCTGTAAGGGGGTGTAGCCACGCCCCCTGTCACCCGGGCCCGCCATGGCTCTTGGTGGCCCTGCATATACCCATACTTACCCTCCCTCCTTCTTCAGTCTCTCATAAGATTCAAGATACCGGTTCCTAATCTCTACATCTTCCATATCCCTCTCCCATAATTCCCCCCTCCTTACATTTATTTCTACCCTTAGCACATTGATTATCTGAAAAACCCACCTGCATTTGTTCAAAACTTACACGCGACTTCCGGTGGGCGGGCCAAACGATCTGGCCGCACTTTTTAATGGACTCCCACGCCGGCTCTGTATAGCCGCAACCCAGCGCCGTCAGTGAAGCTCGCTGGACCACACTGAGCCGCTCTAAAGCTCCTGGGATAAGGCGGGTAAGAGTGGCACATACCCCGGCCCCCTGCACTGCCTTACAACACCGGAACGCAGCCGCATCGGAAAAGCGGCGCTGCCCGCGGCCGCCATCTTAGACTGCGGCCGGGCATATCTCTATCTCTCTCCACCTCCAACAACATACCTCCGGGTTCTCACTAGACCCGAGGAGTAAACGGGACACCTGGACATTGCTTCAGTGAAGCTCCCGTTACAAACTCCCCCCCTGGCCCCATATTACCAGTGGTCACCATCTTGAGACCTGAATAGGCTGCTGCCTCAAGCGCTCACCTTCCTTCACAATCTTCTCCACTTGCTGCTCATGCCAAGGTGCAGGGAGGTGTAGTTGTGCATTCATATTGAGATTCTCAAGACCCTAGGATTGTTCTTTTGGGCTATGATACAAGCTTTGCTTTATAGACCTAATCTCTTATATATTCTGAGTACTTGGAGCTCCCTCTAGTGGCTCTTGATTAAACTGCACGTCACATCCTTATACCATGGAGAAGTTTGTGGCCAGACCACAGCGTGCACCTAAAGGTCAAACGACTAAAGGGAAAGACAAAACTGCAGTCCCATCTTTGTCTCCTGGCTCCCCTACTCCACCTCCAGCCGACAACACCCTGGACGGAGCCTCTAACTCGACTCAATTTAGCACCGCCTCAATAGCTAAAGCCCAGGAAATATCTGAGCTTCTCTCTCCCTTACTAGACCAAAAACTTGCCGGCCTCAAAGAAGCTATTGAGTCAGCAGTTTCACAACTTAAGGAACATGGTCGATGTTTCACGGAAGCAGAATAACGTATCTCCAATGTTGAGGATGAGCTAACAGAGGCACAAAGCGTAATCCGCACACAGGAATCAGCGATCTCTGCCATGCAGGAAAAACTAGAAGACTTAGAGAACAGAAATCGTCGCAATAATTTAAGGCTAATAGGTCTGCCGGAATCTGTTAAACAAAAAGATCTTATGGATTTGGTCTCTAAGTGGCTGCCTTCTGAGCTCAATTGTTTGATTCCCTCCAACACCCTCATCATAGAACGAGTTCATCGCATAGGCCCTGACCGTGCTTCTGATCAAAAACGACCTCGGCTTGTCATAATGAAAATGCTGAATTACCTGGACAAAACTCGTGTATTAGATGCTTACCGCAAATCAGAGGGCCTCACCTACCAGGGACACAAATTGTTGTTGTTCCAGGATTTCTCATATCAAGTAGCAATGAAAAGAAGGGAATATTCTACCATTTGTAAAGCATTATTTGATCTGGGACTGAGATTTGCACTAATGTATCCTGCGAAGCTGAAAGTCTTACATAACGGCAAACAGCACTTTTTTGATTCTCCGTCATCTGCAAAGACTTTCCTAGACTCTTTAACTGATACTGCTACTTCTCAAAATGATGACGCGAATTAAGAAGGTACATTTAGTTGCGCGGAACCATCTCCTAACACCAACATGGAGAGCTTGATTTTGGAAATATATACCTCAAGTCTGTTTTCAAGCTTAATATTTCTCTCAACAATTGTTAAATATCAACAACAGAATTCTCAAGGTTACCCCCGGTTTGTTATTTTTTCCTCCTCCTCCCCTTACCCATCTGTCATTCCTCTTCTCCCCCATCCCCTTTTTGATTTTCTTCTATTTTTTCTATTTTTTTTTTTTAATTATCGGTACTTTTATACCTCACTGGGTTTAAATAGGCCTGTAGGGCCTTATTTTTTGGTTCTTAAAATGTTTAAAAATTGTAAGACTGCATTATGTTTATTGTTTTCCATATATTATTGCAGGTCATGTTTATATGTTATATGTATTTCTGTGATGGCACTTTCAATGTTTTACTGCAGGCGCTCTCTGCGTGCTGGGACTGAGAGCGTCACAGTCTCTCTACAATGGTTCACTTCTCTGATCTACAGGACAGGTATAGGATAATACAGTATGTCTCACTCTATTACTGACTCCACTAAAACACAAAAAGACATAAGATTCTTAACTTGGAACGTGGAGGGCTTAAACACCCCAATTAAAAGGCGCAAAATATTACAACAACTTAAAAAATTTAAACCTGACATAGCAGTATTACAGGAGACTCACTGGCGAGAGAGTGATCCCAATACCCTTAGGGACTCCTGGATAAAAGATTATACAGCTGCATCTTTCACATCTAAAAAAGAGGGGTACTAGTGATTTTTCATAAATCCTTAAAGTACACAGTTGTAGACTCGATTATAGACACCGAGGGCAGATTTCTCTTTCTTAAACTGAATTTAGAAGGTGAATTAATCACGCTTGTCACTTTGTATGCTCCCACAGGTCATAATAATGCATTCTCCTCCGATCTTTACGCACGACTCTAGAATTGGGCGGCAGGCGCCCTTATCATAGGAGGAGACTTCAACACTACTCTTTCTCCTAGTTTGGACAGAATGGGAGCGTCCGGTGAGTGGCGAGGCAGCACATCTCCAACACTACAACTTCTAATTGAATCCCTCGCCTTAGTAGACCCATGGAGACACCTCCACCCCTTAGCACGTGATTATACGTTCTATTCACACCCCCACCACTCCTCAGCTCGATTGGACTTCTGGCTGGTCTCAAATTCATTAATTAATAGGATTCAAACTTCACACATAGAAAACATAGTCATTTCCGACCATGCGCCTACATGGTTCACATTACAATTATCTACCCCCAAAACATCTTCCTTCAATTGGAGATTCCCCTCATATTTATTCACTGCTCCAGATTTCAAGAAATACCTAGAACAACAATTTCTTAATTATAATAATGATAATGCTTCACATACTGACAACATATCATTGTTCTGGGCCGCATCTAAACCAGTAGTGAGAGGGCATATTCTGGGATATGTTTCCCATAAACGCCGTAAACTTAATACACGTTTTATGGAATTGAGTAAAGCACTATCACAATCGTATGCTATTATGTTACAAAATAATGTCGTAGAGACACGACGCAGTTACTTGAATAACAAAAATTTATATGACACATTGTGCACTGAAAGAGCCCAATACTACCTAGATTTTCAGAAACATCGATATTTCCGTTGGGGAAATAAGGCGGGCAAGCTACTGGCTAATATAGTGAGAAGTCAGAAAACATCCTCTCCTATTCTTTCTCTTAAAAGTCCTCTAGGATTACTACATAAAAATGAAGACTTTGCGGCCTCTTTCCTACAATATTACACAGATTTATACTCCGCACAGGATGACAATCCTGCTCTGGGGATGACTTTTTTGAAAGAAGCTAAGTTACCATCTCTATCTGAGGAAGCCCGTGACTCCGTAACAGCCCCTGTTTCGGAACTGGAAGTTTCCCTAACTATTAAAACCTTGGCCAACGGAAAGACACCCGGCCCAGATGCCAGATGCCGAGTACTACAAAATACTAAACCCGTTTGTAACTCCTCACTTAGTTTCCCTATTTAATTCAATATTGAAGGGAGGCACAACACCACCAGACTTTAATCAAGCTAGAATAATCCTTCTCCTGAAACCTGAGAAAGACCCCACATTGACCCAATCATATAGACCAATATCTCTACTCAACCAGGATTTTAAAATCCTTACCGGTATTATTGCTCAATGCTTACAATTAGTATTGCCACATCTCATACACACCGCACAAACTGGGTTCATGAAAGGACGACACTCAGTGATCAACGTCCAACATTTGATTGCAGGATTAACTAAATCTCATCAAATGAAAAATAACCAAATGATCCTTGTCAGTTGTGACGCTGACAAGGCCTTTGATAGGGTGTCGTGGGACCACCTATTACGCATCTTCCAGTTACAAAACTTTGGCCCTGACTTTATCACATTATTTAAAACAATATATCGTACCCCTATAGCATTCTTAACAGTTAACGGCCTGAATACTTCATCTATTAGATTATATAGGGGCACCCGACAGGGTTGTCCCTTATCCCCTTTATTATTTAACCTGGCTATAGACCCTCTTATTCGTACCTTTTTGTTATGCCAAGAATGGCAAGGAATAAATATCGGAAATAATACTTTGAAAGTCTCCGCGTATGCAGATGACTTATTATTGTATTTTGAGAACCCACATTCTGCTATACCTAAACTTCTTCATATCTTGAAAGATTTTCACATCATCTCCGGTTTTTTGATAAATTATAATAAAACAGAGGCCTTGGCCCTACACTTGGACGCCACCAAAAATTGGAAAGATTCTTTCCCATTTAAATGGGCCAAGACAACTCTGAAATACCTAGGCCTTAATATACCGGCACATCCCTCGGTACTATATTCAGTTAATTTCCCCGCTCTAATACAACGTACACTTTTAGATTTTAAAAAATGGAAGCACCTCCCACTCTCATATCTCGGCAGGTGTCAGTTAATTAAAATGATATCCTTTCCCAGGATTTTATATTTTTTTCAGATGCTCCCCTTGCTTCCTTTGGAGTCTGACTTAAAATTAATTAACAAGGCGATCAGCAGGTTTATTTGGGCGGACAAAAAACCCAGGATCTCACTATTCAAACTCAGCCAACCACCTACCTTAGGCGGAATCAATCTCCCTTGTTTAAAATCCTATGCTATTGCGTCAAATTACCGATATGCAATCGATTGGATTAGAGGAACAAATGGATTTGCTGATACACTAATAGAGCAGTCTTTTAGTGTTGAGACTCCACTAGCTAGTTTGTTACACACACGACCCTCGTCTTTCCCACCCCACGTTGCACAAAACCTACTACTTCATACCACATGCATGGCTTGGCGACGAGCCAGAACCCAAATGAGAGTCCCTCCTAATGTCTCCCTGTTCCTTCCTATAGGTCATAACCCTGGGTTTGATGCTGGTTTTTTAACACAGATTTTCAAAACCTGGAACACACAGGGACTGCGATATATATA
This sequence comes from Taudactylus pleione, assembly GCA_031769625.1. Classification (NCBI taxonomy): domain Eukaryota; kingdom Metazoa; phylum Chordata; class Amphibia; order Anura; family Myobatrachidae; genus Taudactylus; species Taudactylus pleione. Next base: position 21,805,460 of record JAUIMM010000012.1, on the reverse strand, counting down.
TCAGTTACTAGACTTATCCACCATGACTATTTACTCTCACAACCAAATACAGGAAAAATTTCCCTATATCCAAATTCCGTTATTCATATATTTCCAAATACGTAGTTATGTCAATACCTTACTCACTAAAATTCCCACTACTTCTGGGAAAAGTGGTTTGGATGATGTGCTGTCTCGCTGCTCCTCTATGTCATTTTCCACTTCTATGTTATACACCTATATACGCCGGGAAATAAATCTGGAGGTGGAAACTATGGGACTCGCTAAATGGCACTCCACATTCCCTGACATACCCCTATCTACCATTCTAAAATCTTTTGTTAGACTTAATAAGCAACTAATTTCGGCTTCGTATGCTGAAATGCAATACAAATTACTACATTGCGCCTATTTCACTCCCAAATTAAGATTCATCACAGGTACTTCCACAGACTCAAACTGCTTTAAATGTGGTCAACCTGATGCGGATCTAATGCATTGTATGTGGCACTGTGCGGAGGTACAGAAGTTCTGGTCTTTAGTACACACATATTTATCTACCACACTGGGAATTGCTTTTGAATTAACACCTGAGTGGGCTATGTGGGATATTGTACCATCATCTGGGTCATCCTGTCCCCCTAGAGGTGCGCGTTTACTACTAGCAAAGATTGCAGCAGCTGCAAAAAAAAACATATTATCCCAATGGATTTCCACTGACACTTTAACGCTTAATCTTTTACAACCTAGAATTACGTACCTATTTAATATGGATTGGCTAGAATTATCCCTTAATAAAGACAAGGAGGCAGAGAAATTCTTTAATATCTGGCTTCCATATGTTCATACATTAACACCTCAGGTTAAAGACACGATCCGTGCCGCAGTCCAACTCACAGCTTGGTATAATAAAGAAGTCTTATCCTCAGGTGGACCACCATTTTAAATCCTGTAAAGATACGTTCCTCGTGGATAGATTGTACTATACATTACTGTTGTATTCCTACTGATGTCTTGTAATTTTTTTTAATTTTTTATTTTTTATTTTTTTTGACCAACATGCTACGTTGTTGATTGCAGTTTTACAATAAAAATATGTTTAAAAAAAAAAACTTACACGCATGAACTCTTTCGATACAAACCCATGACACAATCACCCCTCTATCTGCTCTATAGGTGGCCAGTGGCTTCCCTACACAACACACTCTCACCACATCCTTCAGTGCAAAATCAACTATCATACTCCGCAAAATGCTCCCAGTGACCTCAATATTTACCTCATTCATACCTCTTTTCACATCCCTATCAATCATACAATTAATTTTCCAACAATCACCACAGGTATCCTTTCAATAAAAAAAAAACACAAACTTTTCAAACAAATGTTTCCTTTTATTTTATCAACAGGTGCATATACATTACATTAAATTTCCACCCCTCATAATTAATAGTGATTAATAAACATCTACTCAGCTCAATAATATGTCACTCTGTACTAAACTTACTACACTTCACCAACACCCCAGTGCCATCATTTCTATTATTTCTAGACCCACTCCACACTGATTCCCCCCACACCCGCTCATCTATTTTTTGTGGTACCACAAAGCCACATTCCTGCAGACATACAATATTCCCCCCTGTACACCCCACATAATACAACAGAGCTGGCCTTTTTGTCCTGGATGTACACCCTCTCACATTGAGGTATCCAGGACCACAGCTTTATCACCACAGCCTACGTTTCAAACTAATAAAAGGGAACAATTTCCTATTTGCCTCCTATAGCAGGTTAATTCCCCAGTTTCTTTAGAAAACTGGCATGTTTCAGCCAATTTGTCTACTGCTCCCCCTTCTAGGTAGCTTTGGTTTGTGGGCATTGATTCCTGATAGCCTTTCTCTGGGGATATAGGGCTAGGCATTCTTTCAATGACCAGCAAAGGCATGTTTTCAAGCGTGCCCTGTTTGTCATACATGATGCAACCTGTGTGCCCCTGTATGGCCAGTGTCTCTCTGCATGCCATTTTGGGAGTGCAGCCCAAATGCCTGCTCAGCAGCACCATCGGAGTCCTCTTGCTTCCATTATCTGAGTCAGTGTCATGTACGGAGCTCTATACTAACTGCTCACCTCCTGTATCCTTGACATCCACGCTCTCCAATGTCTGCATAGAGGACATTTTACTGCATGGGCTGTAAGCGTGGCTACTCACCTCAGACATGCCACCCGCTGCAGATTCAAATGATGGAGTCATAGCTAATTACCAGGACCACGTTTGCTGGTATCTAGTGGGGTTTCTCCGGAGCCATAGGAGCCTTCGCTGTTTTTCTTCTTCATCCAGCATCTTGATACACTTGTTTGCTATCACAGCCGAGTCATCCACACACTGTGGAACTGCTGAACCACCGCAGAAGCAGCGGCTTCCTGCTCAGCTTTCTTCTATTCCCATTCCTTTTTCTTCCTTTCATAGACTTCAGAATTTTGTTGGGCATATTCTTCAGCAGTCTTCCCTCTCCTCTTTTCTTCCTACACTTTTGTAAACCTCCAGGCAAAATGACCCTCTTCTCCACATAGGTCATACTTCCTTTGTACCAGGCGCTCTGCAGCTTCATGGCCATTCTTATTACAGTTTCTGCAGGTTCTATAACTTGGAACTTCTTCTCTTCTATGTCAAAACAGTTGACATTTCTTGCGGAAATCAGGCTGCCTCATGTAGTAAAGGTAGCCTCTGAAACCCCCTATAGCAAAGGAAGCAGGGGGTGCTTAACCCCATCTTCACCATTTTTATCAGTTTAACCTGAAAATGCCAGCAGCCATCAAAGATGCCATAAATATTCTTCTGCATCATTACACCCCATATACTACTACAGTACTGCCAAGAACCGCTTTTTGATTGAAAAAGCATTCTTTATTAATATAAAGATAGCAAAAACACATACATAAACCATACATACAAGTGTACTGTGTCGCAGCACAGCTTAAACCCAATACACCATCAAACATAATCAAACATTCAATATAATGCATTGCAAAACATATAGCATAAGACCTCCTACACTATACATTATGCTCTGCACTATTCATTCAAAACTTAAACACCACAACAATCAACAAGATCTATGGGTGTAGAGGGTAAGGGAAGGGGAAATCACAGATCTGAAGTTTTATTGAAAGACAGACACATATATGGGTAGGGTGAATAAATAGAAAAACACATCAACAAAACATCAGGCATTGTGAAAAAAGGGGATGGGGGCCAAAGTCCCAGTCCTTGTTGGACAGTCACACATGGGGAGAGGGGCAGAAGAAGGGGGGGTTTAGTCCTCTTCTTCCTCAGGGCTGTCCATGATGGAATAGTCTCTTAGCAGGCTGTGAATCAGCCTGCAACAGTCCTGGATAGACCTCCTCTCCCTCTTGAGAATGAGGCGATTCCTGGCAAGCCACAAAGCATCCTTAAAACAGTTCATAAGGCGCCAGGCCTCCTGGATTTCCCCATAGGTGTGGGTGCCAGAAAATAGTTCATAAAGTACAGAGTGGTACAAAAGGCTGTTCCTTGGCACACAGTCTCTGAGTTCCTGTTCCAGGGCATCTAACAACTGTGCATAAGTACAGTCCCAAATCAGGTGCATAGATGTTTCCTCATGTGAGATGCACCAGGGGCAATGTCTGTACCTGCACAGGTTACGGGAGTGCATGAATGACCTTAGGGGCAGACCCCCTTGGATGGCCATCCATGACATGTCCTTGTGTCTATTTGTGAGCCTTTTGGAGGCCATATTTTCCCAAACTTGTTGGGCAGTTGCTGAAGGGAGCCCTGGAATGGGTTCCATAATGTATTTTGCTCTGATGAGCTTGTGGATAGTCTAAGGTTTCCACAAGTCATGTTTAACTCCCTCCAGTTGGTACTCCCTCACAAAATTGGACACATCCAAGTAGAAGCAGGGAGTGTTCCAGTTGTAAGGGATGGAGCTGTCCCACTTGTCCCAGCCTAGGATCCTCCAAAGGGGTAGGAGGAAGAAGCGAGACATGGAGTTTCCTGCAGAGTCATTGTCAGTCTCACACAAAGTCCTGTGGATACAGTTACACACAAAGAAGGCTCGCAGCATGGTGGGGATATCAGGTATTCCCTTTCCACCTTTGAGGGGCTCCTTGTACATAGCTGCCTGCTTAACTCTGTCCATCTTGGATCCCCAGATGAAGTGAAACACTGCCCTTGTGATGGCCCTGCAGACCGTGACCAGAGGTGGTCAGGCCTGTGCTGTGTACTGCAGAACAGGAAGGATCTCATTGTGCAGTAAAAGTGCTTTCCCTTTGATGGTAAGGTCTCTGAAGCTCCACAGTCCAATTTTTTGTCCTTGATGTAATGGACCGTGTCTCTGAGGAAGGCAAAGCTATCTGCAATCCTGCGGCCAGGAATGCCACAGGTCTGGTCCGGGTGAATGATCTGTCCGATGACAACCTTCAGCCTGTTGGCAAGTACCTTTGCGAGGATCTTGTAGTCCACGTTCAGGAGAGAGATGGGCCTCCAATTTTTCAGCTCACATCTCTCCCCCTTACGCTTATACAAGATCGTGATCAGTCCCTCCCTCAGCGAAGGAGGCATTTTGCCCTCCACCACCATCGGCCTAACACTGAGGGTGAGCGGACAGTGTGTACTGGGCCAGCGACTGCTGAGAGGAGGAAGGACTTTGATCTGCTGAGGGTTAGAATTGTCTGCTTTGCCCTCTGGAGAAGCGACTGCCGACCTCCGACCAGCGACACACAGCCCGTCAACTGTGATGAGGAAGGATTACAACTAGCAGAGGGTTAGACTTGTTTGCTCTACCCTCTGTGAAGCCATTTTCCGACCTCCACCCAGCGACGACTTGACCCTGCACCTGACTGACTGCGACGAGGAAGGGCTTCGACTGACAAAGGGTTAAACTTGTTTGCTCTGCCCTCTGCAAAAGCAACTTCCAACCTCCGACCAGCGCAGACCCTTCTCCAGCCCTACTTCAACCCTGGGCAAGAAGCAGGAGAGATGGCCTCAGCTGCCCCAACCCCGGTGCCAGCTCCAGCCACCTCTGCCTGGAAGAAGGGAAAGAAGGGACCGAAGCTCTGCTCGACCCAGTCCAATCTACCTCCACCGCCCCTCCAGCAGCAGAAGCCGGGAAGCCCAGCCAGACCCAGCCTTGGAGTCCTTGATGAGGCAGACCGTGGTGATGAAGTTGAAGGAGGTGGATTGAAAGATGCCGGATATGACGACAGACCTTCGGCAAGAAGATGGTCCTTGAACAGGGGTTCTCGACGACTGAAACTCTCAGCATCCAGAACTACTTCAAGGGAATCTTCTATGTGACCTTTGCCTCCATTGCCATCTGCAAGAGGTATTGGGAAGCCGTGAAAGCGGCGAGGCCTGAATCCCCTTTCTCTCGCTTTGTGGGCAAATTGCCCTATTCAAAGAGAGGAGAGGCGGGTGACTTTTTCAATGCGGAACACACACACACACCTGGCAAAGACATCGCTACCTTCCTGGGCTGTTTCTGCACAGTGATCAAGGACCCCTCCAAGATCCTGGACAGGAATGGCTTCTGGACAGGCAAGTGGGCTGTCATTGTCAGGCTGCAGAAGGACAATTGGAATCCCGATGGAGTCAGGCACCTGCCACAGTACTTCTCCCTGGGTGCATCTTCGAGCTTTCTCAACTACTCTAACCAGCTGCGGAACTGCGGTGGGAAGGATCACATTGGGAGAGACTGTAAGGTGACAGCCTGCAGGAAGTGCAAGTTGGCAGGACATGACACCAAAGACTGTCCCACACAGAAGACATGCAACCTCTCTGGGGAGGTGAGTCATGTCTACAGAGACTAGGGTGAAATCCTATGCGGCAGCAGTGACTGGACAAGGCCAGCAGAAGTCCCAGGAGGGTAAGAAACCTTCCATCCCCACTCCCTCCCACCCTTCCCACCCCTCCTACCCCAGTCCCTCCTTCCACTGTGACAGCAACTCCCATCCCCACTGCTGGCACAACCCCTCCTCCCTCACCTTACCGCTCTCTGCTCCATCCCACTGTCTCTACCACCCCCACTGTCTCTCTCCTCTCTGAGGAAGAGTTTCCCCCTCTTGCACCCTCTGCAGGTGCTACCCAGACAAGGAGGAAGAGAAAGGAGTTGGACAGCCCATCTGCTGACCCCGATCCTTCCAAGAAGCGGACGGTCGAGCAGGACCAGAACCCTCTTCCACTGGAGGATGAAATGGAGGCGATGGTTGAAAGCCTCAAGGAGGAGGTAGTATCTGACTTGATTGAACAGCTGATTGAGAGCTGCATGCAGCCGCCCCAACAGGGTGACCCAGCAACTGAGCACGAGGAAGCACCGCCTGACAAGGGTGGTAGCTAAAAGTTTTTTTCTGTTTACTAACCTTTTCTTTCCTAACTAATGGTGTCTTTTTACCATTGATGTGAGGAGTATTAAGGATAAGTTTTAGAAGACAGTCTGTGTGTACCTTTTTAGATACTCAGAAATGTGATGTGTACAGTACATGTTGCAGGAATGCTATGTTCCTTTTTCCAAGTCCTTCAGACATCTGGGCCGGCAGTGGTCTCACGGTCCATCCTATTGATCTGGTGGGAGTGAGTGTAAGTCTGCAGGGGTCGCCATTCTTATTAGGGGGAGCCTCTTCACGCTAGATTCTGTTCAGGAGCTTGTCTGTGGCAGATTGCTTATCGTAGATGGCTCCTGGGCAGGTGAGCCTATTAGGCTAATCTGCGTGTATGCACCCCCTGGTAAGAATGAGCATTTGGAGCTTTTCCAGACCCTGCGACTGCAGCTTGCAACCACTAGGGCAGTAGTGATGGCCAGAGATTTCAACTGCCCCATGGAGGAGGATGGACGCAGCACCTATAACTCTGCTAAGCTGGATTTGACATGTAAATTGCTCATAGAAATGGTAATCGAAGCATCTCTGCGGGATGCTGTGGGCTCCATGGGGGTTGGCTCCGTGAATTACACGTGGAGCCGCCCCAATGGCTCGGTGCATTCCTGCATTGACTTTGTGTTTACCTCTAGAGCAGTGAAGCAGAATAGGCATGCCATGGTTCCCTGCTTCTTCTCTGACCACAGGGCCATTCTCTTCCAAGGAGTCCTGGGCAATGGTTTTCCTCCTGGCCCAGGCTCCTGGAAGTTGAATTGTGCTCTGCTAGTAAGGGAGGAGGTGCTGGTCGAACTGAAGGATGCCTACATCACATGGAAGAATGATAAATGTTATTTTGAATGTATGAGTGATTGGTGGGAATATGTTAAGGCTAACATTCACAGTTTCTTTCAGGTCAAAGGTAGACACAAGCGTGCAACCAAAAGAGGATCTTCAAGGGACTGCAAAGACAACTGCAGTCCCTGCTGGACCTCCAACGGTGCGGCTGGGACATGAGAGGTGATCTGGCGGAGACAAAAAATGGCCTGAAAAGGCACTTTGAGGAGGAATCCAGATGTATCATCTTCCGTTCCAAGGTGGAGAGCCTGGAGAAGGGTGATAAATGTAACTCCTTTCTTTTTCAGGAAACTCCACTCTGGCCACACACCCCTGACTGAGCTGCGAGATGAGACCGGTATTCCCAGGCAGGGGAAGGAGGGTGTCATGAAAGTTGTCACAGACTACTATGGCGACCTCTACACCCCGAAGACAACGGACAGTGATGAGGCTGATTAGTTCCTGTCAGGTATTACTAACGCTATTGATCCTGCAGGTAAAGCAGCCATGGATGCTCCCTTGGTGTTGGAAGAGTTGCACTCTGCCGCCAGATCCTTTAGGCAGGGCAGGACCCCGGGCAGTGACTGTCTCCCAGCAGAGCTCTATGTAGCGCTGTGGGACCTTATTGACCCGGACCTGCTCGAGCTGTACTACCAAGAACAGATACTACACTTAATCTTAGCCAACTGCACCTGATCTTAGCCAAATGGCTCAGAAACGATAACCCATTAAGGGGCCGAAAAAAATGTGCTTCGTTCAGACCAAACTCACATAATCAAGGAGAATGCTGCAACACTCCCCTATTAACTCTAATGAGAGGCCTACAAGAGCCTCCTGCTGCTCTAAGGTGCTTCCAGCTACTTCATTAACCCACAGCAAGGCCCGCATTTTTGCAACACTTTATTTTAGCATAGGACTTCCTTCCCATACTCTCTTGCTGGCTGCATGATTTGCATTTGCACTACCGCCTACAAGCCCCTGCCACACCACAAGATGGCTGACGGCCTTTCTTTCTTCCTTCATGCTTCGTCCCTGCAGTTAATCAGACAGAATGTTCACACTGTCCACAGAATCTTCAGGTGTGATTGCCATGAATCGCTACTAGCAACAGAATGTTGTCAGTCAGCTAGCAAATTTAAACTCTGTAACAACATTCTACTATGATGTCACAATCTACTGATGCTTATAAGTATTGCACTTGCTTGCTGAGGCCCACTCGAGGAAGACACAGATCACGAGATGCATTATATCATTGCTCGTTCTTGCAAATGAAGAAAACAAATTCCTCCAACTGGTCTGAAGCCAGACAAAGAGGAAAATTCAAACCTACACAACCCAAAATATGTAAAAAATTGTTTTACAAAATGACAGAAAATTTCTGGTTTGTTGATAACATACTCTGCCAAATTTCTATATGGGGACAAAGTTTGTAAAATATCCAAGTTTTCAGAATAAATAGATGGGCAATTCACGACTGCAAAAGTTCAATCTATCCCAGTGTTTGACACTGGAATGGTGAAACAAGTGAAAAAGAAATGCCACGGAGGGGGGAAAAGAAAATGGCATTGCAGATGTCATGTGGGGTGGATGATCATGACTCAACCAATAGAATGCATTCATTATTTCAAAGATTAACCAATTACTTTTGAACTCCATGTTAAAGAAATTTGGAATTTATCCCCAGAAATAGGCCTGAACGGAGGCAGATAAATGGAAACACAGTAAGGCACTAGACGACACCAGAAAAGCAGTTCTTCTTATTATTAGTTGTTACATCAACCAAATGAATTATTAATAAATGGAAAAATGCAAGCAGGTGAGTGCAGCAGCAGCAGGTGGTGGTATTGGCATTTGATTGCATGATGTGCAGACACAGGCAAAAGAGTTTGTTGCATCTGGAAAAATAAAGAGACAAAACAGTTAAATAGTTCTTTTCTATTTTTGGATAACAGTTTAGGAAAGGTGCACCGGTCCTGGAAGTAATGCAATACCAGGTCAATGCGTGGAGTGGACAGAGCAAGCTCTTCTTCCATCTCCCTGTTCTAAAAATCCATTTAATATATGGTCCCCAGATAGGGGGCGTATCAGATATTAAACTGATAAGAACAGATTTTTTTTTCCCCATTCAGATTTAAAGACTTCATCATTTGGCCATTTAGGACAGAATCTTTGCCCTTCCTATAAAGCAAAGATCTTTCAATCATCATCATGCTATTATAATTGAGATCGACTTGTGTAGAAAATAATTAAACCCATATACCTATTACTACAAGTTATGCTTTAAACAAAGCAACCTCAAACAAGAAAAAAAAAATACACACCCTCCCCTTCTAAGTAAACTTGACGAAGTGTTTCCATTTGTTGTGCTTCCAAATGCCCTGTGCATCACTTCCATTCCCATTATATCTATCCCACATGTAACAGTGTATAGTTTCCCCAGCACCATTATTCTACATCCATTCACTTCACTCTTCTTTCTTAAATACATATACATTCCTTACATCCCACAGATATTCCAAAACACACACCATTATCAGCCGTAAAATTATCTCATTCGTTACTCCACATACTCCCATACCAAATAAAGCTACTTTCCATGTCATCGTCTGCATCCCAGTCAATTCCTTGCATATATATATATACTTTCTACACCCTTACATACTCTTTGGGGTAAATTTACTAAAGTGAGAGTTTTTAGAAGTGAGTTTTAAAAGTGATATTGCCCATAGCAACCAATCAGATTCTAGCTATTATCTTCTAGAAGGTGCTACTTAAATGTTAAGTAGAATCTGATTGGTTGCTATGGGCAACATCATTTTTAAAACTGACTTCTAAAAACTCTCACTTTAGTAAATTTACCCCTTTGTGTATACTTATAATTTCTTACCAAATGAACAATACTTTCACATCCTCTACATTTACCCCTAGGGCACTCATCCATTGTTACTAAATCACGCTTCTTTTGAATCTCCCATGCAAACTCATCCATACAATGTCCCTTTGCTTATTATTCATACCCTCCATTCCCACTTTCTTCCATAATTCCTCTCACTCCTTTGATCTCAATATTTATTCTCTCTCTCTCCCTTAAAATCTCCCTTGCTCACCCCCAACAAATCCCACTGTCTCATAAACTTCTCATACATCGAATACCAGTTGCATACCTCAAATGCTGCTGACATTGTCTGCAAAAATCTGGCTGTTTATGGTACCACAGGTATCCTCTGAAGCCCCCAACAGAGAAGGCTGGGGGGTGCTTCACACCTTGTCTATTTTCCTTATCAGCCTTCAGCCTCACCCAAAATTTTAAATTACCATTGAAAATACAGCAGCAATTAGTCAGCTGCAAACCCCCATGTACCATTGAACAATACTGCTTCAAAAAACAGTTATCATTGTCAAACAAATGTATGAATAAAGTCCTCTCATCACACATTTCTGGCACAAGTTCAACACCATCCAAAACAGGGTTCTTGGCTTCTCTCAAAAACCTATTACCCACATCTTCCAACACTCCATATTCCACAAAGGTAATATCAAAAATGCATTGGGATGGTATTTCTTGTATACAATAAATTTCTTGCCTTTGTACATGGAACAAGCCTTCCAAGACATTTTCAACCAGGTACCTTAAACCTCTGTTGCCTGTCCGCCTCTTCACCTGCACTCTCAATATTTTCTTAATTCTCGCCATCCTGGCTGCCCCACTGGAACACCAACAAAACACCTGAAAAAGGAAAAAAACACACTATCTCCCTTCATAATCCTGGGGGCTCTACTGAAGAAGGACCTCTGAATACCTCTCAGCCTAGACCAGTGCAGTCGAACACCACCCTGGATCTGAGTCAAAAGGCAGAGAAGCAATAACCCATTAAGGGTCCGAAAAAAAATGCACTTCGTTCAGACCAAGCTCACAATCAAGGAGAATGCTGTAACACCCACCTATTAACTTTAATTAGAGCAGCCTCCTGCTGCTCTTGCCAAGGTCATTCCATCTACTGAATTGACCCACTTGCAAGGCCAGGATTTTTGCATCACTTTATTTTAGCATAGGCTACATGCAGACACACTCCGAACTTCCTTCCCATACTCTATTGCTAGGTGCTTGATTTGCATTTGCACCGCCTCCTGGAAGCCTCTGCCACACCCACAAGATGATTGGTGACCTTCCTTTCTTCATGCCTTGTCCCTGCAGTTAATCAGACAGTCTGAAACCTTCATTGAAATACTGAGAAACCTTCATCGGAATGTTCACATTGTCCACAGAATGTTCAGGAGTGGTTGCCATGGATCGACATGGGCAACAGAATGTTGACAGCCAGCTAGCAAATTCAAATTTTCCAACAACATTCTACTTAGATGTCAATCTTTTGATGCTTATAGCCATTGCACTTGCTGCATGCCCATTGGGCAGACACAGACTACGAGATGCATTATATCATCGATTGTTCTTATAAATTTAGAAAACACATTTCTCCAGCTGGTCAGATGACAAACAAAAAGGCCCCCACCAGCCCAAAATATAGGAAAAAAATTGTTTGATTAACTGGAAATGTTCAGTAATTTTGTCAATGTGAATATACTGTGCCAAATTTTTATATGGGGACAAAGTTTTTAAAATACCCAAATTGTCATAATGAATTGATGGGCAGTTAATGACTGCAAAAGTTCAATCTATCCATGTGTTTGCCACTGCATTGGTACAAAAAGTGAAAAAGAGATGCCAAGAAGGGGGAAAAAAGTACAAATACAATTGCAGTATACATGCATCTTGTCGGGTGGATAATCTGAAGTCAAACAATAGAATACGTTCATTAACCAATTACTCTGCAACTCCACGTTAAAGATATTTTGAGCTCAGCCCCAGAAATAGGCCTGTACGGAGGCAGATAAATGGAGACAAGAAATGGAGACACAGTAAAGCAACAGATGACACCAGAGAATATGTTCTTGTTTATTATCAGTAGTTACATGAACCAAATGAAGTGTTAATAAGTGCAAAGGTGCCAGCAGGTGAGTGCAGGAGGAGCTGCAGCAGCAGGTGGTGGTATTCACATTTGATTGCATGATATGCAGACAGACACAGGCAAAAGAGTAGTTTGTTGCATATGGAAAAAACAAAGTTAGACATAACAGTTAAAGAGTTAATTTCTATTTTTGGATGACAGTATAGGAAAGGTGCACCGGTCCTGGAAGTAATGCAATACCAGGTTAATGCGTGGAGTAGACAGAGCAAGCTCTTCTTCCATCTCCCTTTTCTAAAAATCCATTTAATATATGGCCCCCAGACAGTGGCGTAAATTCATCCCAGGCGCCCGGAGTCAAGTTATAATTTGGTGCCCCCCTGTCACAGCCACCGACACTGTAATGTAGCAATTTGTTTGCAGACAGGCTATAGTTAGACAAAGGTGGCAGCTGATGGTCTGACATGGAGCTCTCAACTAGTGTATGGTGGCTTCTCAGGTGGCGGGAAGGGGTGCCATGTATTGTGAGGCTGTGACGGTACACTACGGGTACATAGTTACAGCACTAAGTGGGGTGAATATGTTGTGGACAATGGAGGAGGTGCCCCTTGAGAGCTGGAGCCTGGCGGCAGGCGCCTCCGTTGTCTCCCATAGTTCTGCCCCCAGATAGGGGGCGTATCCGATATTAAACTGATAAGAACAGGTTTGTTTGTTTTTAATTAAACAGATCACTTTTCATTGCTATCTTAAGACAGCTGACATAATGGCTATTGCCATACCGCTCAAAAATAACTCATCATTTAAGGTTTATGTTTTATTAATTTTTCCAAAATTCTTTTCTTATAATTTTAAGGATTTTTGTAGCCTACTACTTTATCAAACAAGACAATCTATCTCAGTCCCTTTAGCCAAAACCTATCATTTAAATACTTTTCCATTTGTTTGTCTTCTAGCACCCTTTTGCATTCATACTGCTACTGCCAGTCTTACAATGAAACAAAAACAAACATCTAATTTTCCCAATATCATTTGCTGCTCTGTTCAAGGTCCTTCCAGCTACTGCACTGACCCACAGCAAGGCCCGCATTTTTCCACCTCTTAATTATAGCATAGCCTACAAGCAGATGCACTGTGGACTTCCTTCCCATACTCTCTTGCTAGCTGCACAAATATCTTACGTTGCTTATTTATGTAATTCTACATAAAAACTACTGTGTGTTTCAAAATGGCTTCTGTCTTCAATGGCAAGGCACAGTGATGGGGTTATACATGGCACCACACTATGCCATTATATTCATGGTAGCATAAAAGACAAAATATCTCTCTGGACACACAGGTTTTGGAAGATACCTGTTGTTGTATGTATGCTATATGGATATTCAACAACCTTTTAGATTTGGCTTGGAGAAGATATACTGTAGAAATTGACTACCTAAATTCCATCCCAGGCACTATCCGCTTCAGTTTGACATTTAGCCCTACAATCATTAATATCTTCGGGGTCTATTGGGATCTACAAGGATACCATTGGGAATATTTTGGTTGGAAAACCAGGCACCAAACAGTTAAAGCTTTGGCTCCCAGAATGTCCCGTGTCCTCCTCCATATATACCCTGCCCCTAGCCATAGGAATTCAGTTTTGTTGTTTGGTGCAAAAGGATCCAGATGCACCTTTCTAACAGAAGGACTGCTTAGAGCAGTCCTAAGTTTTTATTTTATGTTTTATTAAATTTTTTTTGAGTTGGCAGTACCAAACACCTGTATTAAGACGCATGTACTGCGGCTCCATCTACCTCCGCCGGGCCGCAACATCGGTAATTGTGCTGGTGATTTTGGCGGGTCATGGCTGAGCTTAGCTAGCAGCGAGGCTATGATCTGGACTGCATCAGATGCTCGGAGATGTCAGGTAAGGTGATTCCTCGCTTACGAGGAAACGCGTGTAGCAGTCCTTGCTTCTGGTGTCAGAGGCGCACCAGAAGCTGCTGCTGTAAGTACACGGTCTGTGTTGTTACTACACTTGCCGGGGATCAGCAGCAGATCCAATCTGCTGCCACAAGGCCAGTGCACCCGGCTGGTTAGCTTAGGGGAGGTAGGCGCTCCCTCGGCAGCTCCTCCCCAACCCATATGCAGTCCCTACAAGGGTTTTGAGCACCTGGGTTGCTTCGCCTACCCTCCACATGTATGAGATGCTCACGGTCCACGCAGTGCACCCGGTAGATGTGGTCTCATGAGGATCTGGGTCAGTCTCCCTGTATACCTCTCCCTTGGTTAAGGTATATGGTGCTCTATGTCCTACCATTCCTTTGCGTTGCTGTAGTGGATTAGAGCCAATTGTAATTGTATTACATGTGCATTGTATGTGACTGTTTGCTAGCTGCTGACTGATACTGTTTTATTTCTGTCAATTATAACTATCACTGTTATTTCTTTCTGAAGTACTTCACATTCGTTGAGATTTTGTGAAGGCTGTCAAATAACTTTGCGATTTTGCTTTTACTTTGAGTATGTCAAAAGATAAAGCAGAGGGGGAGCCACCAGTGCTGGCTTCATGAAAATCATGTAATTCATGTGTGTCCTCACAGGACATATGGGAGGGTTTGTGGGTTGACTGTTATAAAGTGCCACCTTACCTTTCCAGGTTACCTGTTGTAGCCATCTTGTAGTCACATTGCATTGTTACCTTTATATGCTAAGTGTAAAAGGATGCAGATTATATATATCACTGCTATTGCTCCATTTGACCCTCAGCTACCATGATGGTAGGGGTTAAATTGTACTTCACATTTACTTGTGAAGACTGAGCTACCATCCCCTAATTAGTTGGAGACGCTCAGCTGCAGTTGTTCATGGAAATGTCTGCTGAAGGGGGATTCGGGCTCTCTCTCTGAGTATACCTTTCTCCTAGGAACAAGGTATTTAGCACTGGAATCCTAACACCATTTTTGATTGTATAAGCTGATTCAGTGCCAACTTGTAAATATATTTGTATGCTTTGCACTTAAATCTTATTTATGTGATATTCATATGCATGTAGATCCTACCAAATTTATGGGTTTAGGCAGTTGATTTTAATGCCTTTTTACAATTATATTTTATGTAACTTATGCTAACTCCTCTTAGGATTTCATACAGGTTGGACTGTGGTTTGATTGATATACTGTACACCACAACAGTCCACCTCGCCGGCACTTGTTCAGGGGTCAACTTAAATGTCCTTCTGGTCTCAGGTTCTGACACAGTTAGTGGAATGTGTATCAGCTCCCATACTGCCTGCTATGTTTCCTCTTACCATATATCCTTTCTGGATGGAGGGTTATGTCCACTCAGTTCAGAATCTGGTTTTTAGCATCTACCTAACTGCAGATGTTACAAGCAAATAAGGCATCAGCCATCTAAGCATATAGATGGACTGCACCATTCTTTCAGTCCACCCTGTTTTCAGGTATGGATAGATCATTTGAGGAAGCAGAGGATACACAGTTTCTCCCTCTGAGCCTATCGCGGAGAGGAGGAGCACCATTCATCAGTGGATGTTCCTCTCTAGCAGGGGGCGGTTATTCAATTTTCATTATGGAAGGTGAAGCACCGGCTCCTTAACCCTGATAAACCTGGTGTTTAGCATCAGAGGGTGATTTAGGCTGGATTCCCTCATTCTGTAAAGCTCAATGATCTTATGGGGGAAGCATGGAACGCTCCAGGTACACTATTCCTGATTCCAAAAAGACTAGTGTCTTTTTACACTTTTCCGCAGGGAGTGTACATTTATTGGGAAATCCCCCTCCCTACTGGGGATTCTTGTGTGACACCTTCCTAATGGGTTACTCCCCAGAAGGTTGTTTGCACATCTCCCGGTTCCTCTAGCTAATAAGGAAGGAGTTATTACTCATATTTGTTTTTGATTGAGAAGCTAAATGGGTATCGCTCTATCCTGAATCTGAAATCTCTCAACAGGTTCATCCATGTGTCCCAGTTCCATATGGAGACCCTACGGTCAATTATGCTGGCAATGGAACTTGGGGATTTCATGGTTCCCTGGGACATACAGGATGAATATCTGCATGTATCTATTGCACTATCCACCTAGGGTTTCTGAGTTGTGCTATTCATCAACATTACCATTGCTTTTTGGTCTGTCCACAGCCCCTCGGGTGTTTAGCAGTTATGACTGCCATTATCTCATTATCTTGGTAATTTCAGAAGGATTCAGGATACTGCCAAACTTGGACAACCTCCTGATATTAACAGTCTACAGAGGTTTTACATCATCATCTCCAGCTTAACACTGCCTGTCTATAGGAGCAGGGCTAGATAATCAATTGGAAAAGGTCTTCCCTTTTCTCCAACAAGATGGTTCATCTGGGGGCGCTACTGGATTCCCTGGTACAAGGATCTTTCTACCAGTGGACAGATTTTTGGCTTTACAATTCCGCATGGACAAATTGCTCCGAAATCAGAAGGTATCAATTCATGCAGTAATACAGGTCCTGTGGTCCAATGAATCCACCTTCAACATGGTGGAATATGCCCAGTTACATTCCAGGCCTCTACAAAGATTGATTTTCTCCAGGAGAAATGGAGAGCATCTTCTTATAGAGCATCCGTTCTGGGGGAGATGGACAAATCAAGAAAGTCATCTGCCAATAAACATTCTGGAACTATGAGCAGTATATAGAGCACAGATCAAGGCACAGGACCTGCTACATGGCAGGCCGGTCCAGATCCAGTCAAACAATGCGACTACAGTGGCCTACCTCAATCATCAGGGAGGCACAAGAAGTTATGCAAACATGGAAGAAGTGACAAAGATTCTAATTTGGGCAGAACGTCATCTTCCGGCCATTTTGGCAAAATTCATACCAAGAGTGCTACATTGGGAAGCAGACTTCCTAAGTCGCCATGAAATACACGCCGGAGAGTGATCTCTCCATCTGGGAGTGTTTCAGCTCCTGGTAAAAAAATGGGGTCTACCAGAGATAGATCTCATGCCGTCATGCCACAACCACAAGGTCCCCAGGTACAGGGCCAGGTACAGAGACCCATCAGCAGCCTTCGTGGGTGCACTGGCAGTAAGATAGGACTTCAAGTTGGCGTATCTCTTTCCTCCAATTCCCTGCTCCCAAGAGTTCCCAGGAATATTCAAGCAGGAAGGAAGGCAGAGCAGTAATACTGGTGGCTCTGGCTTGGCCCAGATGTCATTGGTTAAATGACATACAGAATCTATTGGTAGATAGTCCATACCCTTTCCTCTATGGCAGGATCTGCTAATGCAGAATCCCTGCCAACATTTGGACTTGCCCCGTCTGACTTTGTCAGCATGGCTCTTGAATCTTACATCTTAAAAGCGAAGGGATTTTTCAGTTCTGTAATTCAAACGATGCTTAGAGCACGGAAGCCTGCTTCTGCCAGCATCTATTACAGAATTTGGCATTCTTTTGATCAATGGTGTTCTCATAAGGAATATGATCCTAGGGTGTTCAGGATTTCCAGGATACTGGCTTCTCTGCAGGCAGGGTTAGACAATTGTCTCTGCCTGGCCACTTTGAGATTGCAGGTTTCTGCATTGTCAGTCTGGTTCCAGAAGAAGATTGCTTCATTACCAGATGCCACCGATAGCACTGGTTCATTTGTCTTTGGTTCTTAAGGAGTTACAAGCTTCCCCATTTGAACCTTTAGACTCTGTAGATTTGAATTGGTTGACAGCAAAGATAATTTTTCTACTTGCTATCTCTTCTGCTTGCAGAGTCTCGGATTTGGCAGCGCTCTTTTGTCACCAGGATAAAGCTGTTCTTCGTACAAGGGACGGTTACCTTCCTAAGGTAGTATCCCATTTCATATAAATGAAGAAATTGTTGTTCCAGCTTTTCAGGCTCCCTACTTTACTGCAGGAGAAGCCTCCCTGGATGTAGTTTGTGCTCTCCATATTTTTGTGGAGCATACAAACTGTGTTAGAAAATCAGATTCTCCTTTTGTATTATATGGTTTTCACAAATGAGGATGGCCAGCTAATAAGCAGACTCTGGTGAGATGGCTATGCATGACTATCTCTCATGTGTAAACACAGGCTGATCTTCCTGTCCCAAGCATGGTGACAGCACATTCTCCTCGGTCTGTAGGGCTATCATGGGCATTCAGTCGTGGTGCCTCTGCTGAACAATTGTGCAAGGCTGCCACATGGTCTTCTGTCTACACTTTTCTTAGGTTTTATGCCTTTGATACTTTTGCCTCCCAGGATGCTTCCTTTGGGGCAACAGTTCTCCTTTCTACTCAGGAGCACCCCCCACTCTAAAGGTACTGCTTTAGGACATCCCTGTGTTATCACTGTGGATCCCTATGGACCCCGAAGAAGTAGTATAGAGTTATGGTAGACTTGTCTAGATAACTCCTTTTCTTCGAGGTCCATAGGATCCACAGGGTGCTCACCCTGATGCGCCTGGCTTTATTGGGTGATTTTCTTTCGGTCACAGATTCCCTCATCTTCTTTAAGAGTGTTTCTGGTGTCCGATTTTTCTTCCTTTTCCTCTTTCCTTCTCCTGCCTTTGGGCTTGTTAACTAAACTGAAGTCATATGGCTAGGGGCTGGGTATATTTGGCGGAGGACCTAGGGCATTCTAAGAGCCAAAGCATTAACTGTTTGGTGCCTGGTCTTTCAACCATAATATCCCCCATGGTATACCCGTGGACCCTATGGACCTTGAAGAAAAGGAGGTTTCTAGGTAAGTCTACCATAACTCTATATTTTTTTAATGTCACCACTCTGGTATTGCATTATATACAAGAAAATGTAAAACACACTGATAAGAACACTTTTTTGCATGCTAATAGCTTTCATCCAACAGCATTTAAAAGAGGATTGCCATTCTACCTACTCCTTCACATTGCTTGGATTACATTAAACAGTCAAGAACTATTTGACGCATTACAAGCAATAGGCCAATGGTTATTTGACCTTGGGTATAGTGAACATGAAGTCTATGATGCCAATGATCAGATGAGTAGACTTCAGATATATATTTTTTGATGCCTAAATCTGATACTGAATTACATGATCAACCTGAAAAAATAAACATTAATACCAATTTTAGTGCAGAAGCTAATTTTATTACCAAAACCATCTTACAACACCGGCATTTCATTTACACAGATCCAGTGCTACTAAAAAACGTAAGCCAGTGAAAACCTTGTTTTGCATTTGAATGTGGCCCTAATCTGATGAAGTTACTAGTAGACACAGATTACACTAATCTGACACTTGTCAGATAAACAAAATTGGCTGCATTCTAACCCTGGAGTATGTAGATGCCTTGGGTCTATGAATTGTCCTTTTTGGTCACTGGTAATTCTACATATCATTTTACCAAGAAGAGATTCAAGTCCAAATTCAAACTTAGCTGTGACAGCAAATTTATTATATACATTTTAACATGCCCCTGTGATTTGATCTATGTGGTAAAAACGACTAGGATGTTAAAGGAAAGATTGTCCTAACATAGAACATCAATCAAAAAAACACTATCTACAATGCAGTTTACGCTGGA
Organism: Taudactylus pleione; assembly: GCA_031769625.1. NCBI lineage: Eukaryota > Metazoa > Chordata > Amphibia > Anura > Myobatrachidae > Taudactylus > Taudactylus pleione. The sequence continues at coordinate 21,785,758 of JAUIMM010000012.1, read as the reverse complement.
TCTAAAAAACCTTCCAGTTGCAAGACATTTTGCAAACATTCAATTCACATCTCAAATGCAGATCTTAGACCATATTCCACCATTCAAAGGGAATTTAAATGGATTCACAAATCGAATGCTATTTCGCCTAATAGCTTCAATGAGGACTAGAAATGAGTTTGCTATTTATAATCATTACTGAGTTCTGCTTTAATTATTAATCTGCAGGGCCATATTGCTTTCTTTTGTTCTAATTTGTGCATCTTTGATATCAACTTCAATGCTGTCTGGATTGTTTGTGTATTAACTGTGAGCTAATGTTGCTTATAGCATAAGTTTATTATATTCCACTACTATGGTTTATGTATTCAAGCACCATCTGAATCATTCACTCTACTATTAAGATTTATAATAAATATTTCAGCACTGTCTATATGTTCAGGGCTGCTGAAATCTCTGCCGGGCCCAGGGAGGGGGCATGTAAAACTCAGGGAGGTGTGGCCAGACCCCCTCCTTACAAAAAAAAAAAATATGATCTTTGCAACCACGCAGGGGGGCGCAGGTGTCCAGGAGTGGGGTCGCAATCACTCCGCCCTGCATATAATGCAGGGAGAGAACTGACAGCTGCTGCATCAGCCTCTCTCCCTACTCAGCACACAGTGTGACAGCAGCGTGTGTGTTGGGCTGGGGAGAGAGGCTGCTGCTGCAGCAGGGGGTGATCTGCAGAACCCGGCCCCCACTGGGCCCCTTCAACAGGCCAATGCCTGAGTAAATAGTACCCACCCACCCCTCTCAGCGCCCCTATGTATGTTACATTGCATATTACATGTTCTTGATTAGGAGGAGTCTGTTCAACCTCAACTTTGTTTTTCACCTGGTTTGACATTATGTCTTTATCCAAGATTCCCACTTTTGTTTGTTTTCCCTTACTTGAATTCTGTCACTGCCCATTTTGCTTAGTACATTTAGCAACCGGGACCGATCAGTGGGCCTAATTTAGACCCGCTCGCAAGCGAAGGGCGCTTGCACGCGGGTTGATGGTGCCCTAATGCGCATGACGGAGGGAGCTCCGTCGTGTGCATGCGCGAGACTTGGCGAGCGATGGAGAATCCGTCGCTCGGGGTCTCGCACCAAAGGGGGCGTGCTGTCGATTATGAGTGACAGCACACCCCCTTTGGTGGGCGTGCCAGGTGCGTGGCTGCCAGACAGAGGCGTTCCCATGGGAACGCCTACCGTCTGAAGCCGGCCCCACTGACATCACTAGTGATGTCAGTGGGAGTGATTTTGGCTCTGATAGAGCCAAAATCACTCCAGGGCTTGCGGCAGCGAGACCCTACCGCAGGGTCTCGTCGCAAGCCCGATGGTCTTGACCATCGCAACCATCATCATGGACGCTCACTATAGCTGTGGGTGGTAACCCAAAGCTATGCGAGCGTCCAAGAGGCTGCTCCATTTTTAGGTAGGAGGGCCCTGATTCAGAGCGAGCGCTCTGTTCAGAGCGTCCGGCTCTGAATCAGGCCCAGTGTACAAGAATTGCAATATGATCAAAGTACAACAATAAATAAGCAAAATATCTCTACTTTTTCAAACGTTGAAAATTAAGTGCTAATTAATAGGTACTCTGTAACCACATTTCATTTTAGAAGACCCACTGGCCATAGCTGTGGCACTAAAACTTGTATCGTTACTTGGATACTAATTGCAGAGGAGGTTATATCAGATGTCCATGCAGTGCCTTTGTTTGTAAGAAGAGGTTTTCTGATTGCAAGATTGCAGTCAAAAAGATGTCCTCCCAGACTCATCAACATACAAATGGAACCAGCAGTGTACCTCCATTGCAAATTATTATCTCCAATTGGGAGGAGCTATTGAGGGATCATCTCTCTTCCATGACTATTCTAGGCACTGATGATGCTATAGACACAAACCCTACTATCTCAGTCCTGTTTAGTACGTATTTTTTCAACAATAAATACCTACTGTACCATAAAAGCAATTTATTACATATTATCTCCGGTGTACTGGAGTTATTTTTTATATTTTTTTTATATATTCGTTGCCCAGAAGCATTCTTTTCATGGAAAATGTTGTCCATCAACAGATGGGTCAATCCGTGCACACTAGTGAACTCCGTTCATGTGCGGATACCTGATTCAGCTAAACAGTTAATTTATTTTTGTGGTATATGCATATTATGCTGAAACCTGAGAGATCTGTGCACTTTGCGACTTGCAGCCAACTCAGAGTGACTGTCTTTAGGGTATACCCAAAAGAGAACAATTCTATGCAATGCTTGAGTGTACACTGTCTTTGTGCATTGAATCATGCTACGGCCCATGTTATCTCGGTATGGCAGTAACATTACATTTTAAAAAATATATTTTTAAGGTAATAACAGTATTGAATGTAAAAAATATAAAAATAGTTTATTATGTATCTAAATGTCTGCAATCCAAAGAAACACACTTAGAAAATGCTGCAGGCTGTTTAGAAAGTAATTTCTGAGTGATAGAAGACCGTCAATGCTGTCTGATACTATATAGTCACTGGAGAGAATATAATTTATCCTAATAGCATATTTGGTAACATTCAATACTTTCTGACTGCCTCTACCATGACCACTCTGAAATGTGTGGGTTTTGTGCATCTATGCAGTATTTTGCTTTCTCACTGTGTTTTTTCTGGGTATTGTTCTTCTACTCGTCTTAGTCTGAAAAAATGATAGGTGGAAACCTAGTCAGTTGTTTCAGAACCTGAATATCTAGACCTAAAAGTAGCTTTTTAGCTTCCATCTTATTGTAATTAGTATAGATGTGCACAAACCCCCCGTATTTTATTTTATTTTTTTAAATTATCGTCTGATTTTGGTTTTGGCAAAACCACCCTCAAATGTTTTGGATTTCTTAAAAAATGTATAAAAACTGCAAAATTTATATAATTTGGACCTGTTTGAGTTCCTTTCATTTCCCATCACTTCCAGTTAATTTTGACCATTTCACAGCTCACTATATTTTTTTCAGCAATATTGACCAAAGATTGCAGTGAGCTGGCTGACAAGACTAAGCAATAGAGCAGCAGTACAAACACATGGCAGTTTAAAAGAATATAGCACATCTATGAAACATAGTGGCACAGCAATGGCAGACAGGATGGACATTACTAAAAAATACAACCCTATAAAATGTTTTCATTAATCAAGAACTAATAGCCTAAAAGAAAAGCTTAATATAAGTTTACTAAATCACAGGCCTCAGGCTAATAGAAATCAATTATTGTAGAAAGGGATAATTAGTTAATAACACACAAACTTCTCCAACCAGAAAATCACAGGCCTCAGATCAATAAAAAAAATAATTGTAGACAGTAATAATTAATAAGTTCATAGCAAAATTCTCCAACCAGTAAATCACAGGCCAAATCAAATCACAGGCCCAGTTGAATCAAATACAATCTCATTACCAGAGTGCCTTTATTAGTATTTACATAAATTCGGTTTGTCTGAGATAATCTGCTGACTTCTTTATTTTCCATAATAGTTTAAACATATTTATACTGTTACCATCACTATTTACATACCTTGTACGGAAACATGGTGGTGGTAGTCACATGGAGACTTGTAACCTTGTCTTCATGCGATCAGAATTTTGCTTAGTATTAATATAATTTTGATTTGGCCCAAAACTCCCTGTAAAGTACAGTAAAATATATGGTGCCTATCAAACACAAACAATAGAGGATGATAAGGAAGATGATACTCTAACTGTGGAGAAGCTGCAGGAAATAGGGCCTATACGCCTTATGAGAAGCAGGTGATGGATGGTCTTGCAAGATACAGAACTACAATGCCTGTCACAAGTGGCTATACAGAATGATACATGCTCATGTTGTAACCATTAGAAGAGAGTTTAGTAGCTGTAGCTGATACTTCAACATAAACTGAAGGACAAAAAGCTAAAATGAGCAACTCAGACAATCTATACTTATCATAGTCAATTAGGGGGAATATAAAAGAGTCTCCTTACCAGTGGGCCCCTATTAGTTTTTCCATAAATTCAGCTTGGCTGAGATAATCTGCTGACTTTGTTTTTTTTCCATAATAGTTTACAAGTGTTAATACTGTCACCATCACTATTCATTGAATGGGAGCATAGTGGTTATAAATCGTGTGGAGACTTGTAACCTTGGCTTCATGTGGTCAGAATTTTGCTTTATATTAACCCACAGTAAAGTACAGTAATATATGCTGCCTCCCAAGCACACACAATCTTGGCAAAGCTCATAATGAAAAGTGGTGCAGAATCCATTTTTCACCCACCCACCCACCCACCCTTATGTTGTATTTTAAAAATGACATGCATAGTTTAACACACTGACACTTCAGCTACAGGGACTTTTTGGATTGGATTGGTTGGGCCCCCACAAAAGAAAACAATTTGGTGGTGTGGTTAAATCAAGTTATCAGTGGGCTTAAGATGACTAACAATATTAATCATCCTCTCAGTTAGAAGATGTCATTATACTCATCACCCTCATCAATGTTGTCATTATCATCATCACACAGATCCTCACACAATATTAGCTCATACACACTGGAATCCACCATTACAGTCTCTGTTTGTTGTAATTGGCAGTTTTATCAAGTTTTTTGGAAGTAGCCTCCTACACTGATCACTCACCAGGTACCTGGCTGTGCTAAACCACTCTTTCCAAGCACAATCTGGAGGGTGCATCATAGCTAGTTTGAGTAAGGGGATCCAAATTGCCTTTTTTCCTTCCAGTATTCAAAGGGACTATGTGAGATGCTAATTTGTACATTATCATTACGCATCAATAGAATGGTGGAGGAGTATTTTATCAGTTTAAGTCACAGTAGAGGTTAATATATGTGATCAATGCTTTTAAGCCTGATTAGATGTCATAATGCTTCTCTCTGGTGTGCTGTGTTGACTCATCATCATCATCAGTGGGTCTTTTAGAATAAAATATTTATTTTTTAATGGCAGCAGCATTTGCAGGAGAAACTGAAGTAGGAGACAATATCATGTCATGTGCTGCTTGAGCTGACAACTTGCTCGTAAGTGAGCTTTTTGCATCTCTTAAGGTCTGTGTCAGTTGGAAAGATTACATACGATTTTAAACTGAGAATCAAGTATGTTAACCAAAATGTATTGATCCAATTGCTAGTCACAAAGTCCTGGCTAAGCACTAGCAGAATTGCTTAATTTCATCTCCTCCTTCAGCTTCTCTAGTTGCTTTTTTAGTAGTTTAATTAAAAGGGTATGGTCTGACTGGCAGTGTCTGAACTCACTTCACTAGTTACAATTTGAAATAGTTTCAGCAGCTTGCATAAAACAGAGTATACTCCAGTGTGCTGCAGTAAGATAACATGTCCCCCCCTCTCCCTATATCATGGCTTGATGTGTACATCATGATGGCTTGTTGCTGTTCCTCCAGTTGCTGAAGCATATAAAGGGTGGAATTCCATCTGATTACTACCTTTTGCTTCAGTTGGTGGCATGGCAAATGGAACTATTCTTGAAGCTGCTGCACTCTTCTACATGCTAAAAAATGTCCAGAAATTTTATAAGCCACAGCCAGCATCTTCTGCATGGACCTGTCATTTTAAAGAAATTATGAACTACCAATTTTATTGTGTGCGCAAAAAATGGTACGTGTTGAAATTCACCCAGATGTAATGGTAGTACAAATTTTTTTGTATTATCGGAAATGACAAATCTAGAGGAGAGTCTTGGCAGGGTAAGCCATTTTGCTATCACTTCCCTGAGGTTTTCCAAAAGATTGACACCAGTATTCCTCTTAGTGAAACTGGTGATACAGAGAGCATCTTGCCTGTGAATAAGCTGGTATTGTGTGTTACATACTGCTGCTGAAGGTGATACAACCACCTAGTGGTCTGTCAGTTATGTAAAATTTAGTTTGACCAGTACTGCTTGTCCACCTATCAGTAGTTAATTGGATAGTCAGTACAATTACATTTTCTAAGGTAAGAATATTTTTTTTCTTTAATGTCCTGATTCAGGAGAGGACTTGCTATACTGGTAAAATGGATTTGAGTTGGAATTTGGTAGCAGGGACACAGGACCTTAACTAATATAAAACCAGATGCATTGATAGTGGATACTGCACACAGATCTAATGCTAACATATCCATTATGGCTTCAGTTATTCACCGGGCAACAGGATGGCAACTATCATTCTTCATTCCTCGTGCAAATTATAGTATTTCACACAATTGTATGTGAAACAAAGTCTACTTCTTGATTCCCTTCTGGGATGAAGATTCACCCCAGCAATCCTAGCACCAGTGCCAGATTAAGGTTCTCATTGGCTTGGAGTTTAAATTTTTGAAGGGCCTATTGTATACTTTTGCAGGGGTGTGACTACTGACATAGGGATGTGACCAGTGATGTGAGGGTGTGGCTAGCACCATGGAGCATAGCTACCCACCTACAATGAACCATAACCACCTCCCTCCCTTCTTTGACTATATGAAGCATACGCTATCTGTTCTATAAAAAAAACAATGGTTTAATAAAATGCAATTTTTTTTATTAAGTACTTTAACAGACACATACCTGAAAATTGCTCGTTTTCAAATAATTAACTTTGAACAGAGTAAAACGTACAGAACATGATACAAATATTAAATAAAAATAAAATGTGATCTGCATATTACTTAATATGCATATTAATAAATATTACATAAAAATAAACTATGTGAACAGTGACTGCAAAATAAGTTACCTGTGCTTTAATTAAGCTCAATGTCTCACCCCGACCTCGCAGCGAGCAAAATCACGGGTAGTGTATAAGGTTATTCTGCTCCATATTTCTAACCAGAAAGTAATGATGAAGAACTCAATCATATTACCAGAGATACTAATCGCCTATTACAAATCTGACAGATATTGTGGCGCCATACACACTGCAATAGCAGACAGGCAGCGATCCATTGAGCCCACAAAAAAAGTAACTGTTTGTAAACAAACTTTAAAATTGGTAATATTAGAAATCCAAAAGCAGTTTGTTTAATCATAAAACATTTTGGTAAAGAGCATATGTGCTTTCATTTAAACAACACTTAGTTTAAGCTCTAAAATTAAATTTCAACTTATACTAGGTAGGTGGTAAACAACTACACTCCAAGTATTGCTATAAATTAACTTTTCTTGCATTTCAACTGGCAAATTCTTCTATTAAATTTTCCACGTCAATTTCTTGGCTCTCATGTGTATCATTATTTGATATGGATGAAATGTAGATATGAAACAAAGTAACAGTGTGCAACTTCATCTGCATACTCTGGACCAAGAGCTCCTGGGTATATTTTGACCAATGGCCTTAGCACGTAGGTCATCTGATGTTAAAGAGCACAGTTCTGAGAGAAATCCAAAGTCTCGAATGACACAGTAAGCTGCTTGTCTTCGATTTAGCGATGCCAATAGCAATAATGATAGCTATAATAGCTCATCAATTATAGGAAGAAAAGTGTTCACTCCTGTGAGGACTGCACGTCCTAGTGATTTATTTTACATCACCAAGGCAGATTTGTTATCTAAAAGCAGTTTATTCTATAGCTGACAATACAGATATGTGGATATATAATCACAGAGAGATGCGCTTCTTTGCAGGTACTCACCAATCCATGAACACACCAATGCAGTTGGAAGCATAGATTGTATACCCTTAAATATTCCTATGGTGTTAGAGCTAGTGTTGGACAGGTTAAGGGCAGTAGCCAGATTGTTATAGGTGGGAGAAATAATATCTTAGCTCTGTGTGTGTCCTTCCCTCATGGTGGTTGGTGCTGAGTGTCCTCCCCCCATGGCAGTTGGTGACAGTTGGCTCCCTGTAGATCAGGTGCCCAGGAGTCTGATCCAGGCACCAGCACAATATGACTTTGCTTTAACCCATATCTGAATAAAACTCGCCCCCTGGCAACATTTAAGAATAACTTGTCTAACTTGTAGAACAATTAACATGAATATGCACTGCATAAAATAACATGTATAAATAGAAACAATAAATAATTATAAACTGAAAGGCATCAATACAATGACAGTTCAGGGTACACAGAAATGGGCGCTGGACCACAAGTGTCTTCATGCTTTAATCGCACCTTGTGGTTTCACATTCCTCCCCCTTCTTAAATCCAGCACATGAGTCTGTTTGTCCTACTGCCGGACAAGCGGCGGTGACTGGGCAAGGTGGGTAGAACGAACAGCATTTGGCTTATCTTGATGGGATAGTCCATCGGCATTTCCATGTTGGTTTTCCTTTTTGTGGGAAATGGTAAAATTATACATTTGCAAAGCCAGACTCCATGGCAACAACTGTCCGTTTTCTCCTGCAGTCCTGTTGAGCCAACTGAGACTATTATGATCTGTAATGACTGAGAACTCCCGGCCATATAAATAGGGTTGCAACTTTGTGAACGCCCAAACTATGGCCAAACACTCTTTTTCAATGGTGGAGTAGGCAATTTCCCTAGCCACCAGTTTCCGGGACAAATATGCTACAGGGTGTTCATGACCATCCTCCCTGACCTGACTCAACACTGCTCCCAATCCGCAGCCTGATGCATCAGTTTGTACAATGAACCACCGTCGGAAGTCTGGGGCAGCTAGTACAGGAGACTGGGACAATATCTCCTTGAGCTGACAGAAGGCCTGTTCACACTCATCTGTCCACACTATTTGTCGCATGAACTTCTTGGTGGTCAGGTTTGTCAGTGGTTTGGCAATGGTACCATAATGGGGCACAAATTTGCGGTAATACCCTGCAGTGCCGAGGAAAGCTCGCACTTGTTTCTGGTTGAAGGGGCGAGGCCAGGACAAAATGGCTTCTACCTTAGCTGGCTCTGGTCTCACTTTGCCTTCACCCACCCTGTGCCCGAGGTACTGTACCTTGGCCATCCCCAATTAGCATTTGTCAGGTCTGATGGTCAGTCTGGCAACTGATATGCGTCTTAATACCTGGGCAACATGTATTAAATGGTCTTCTCACGTGTCACTGAATATAGCAATATATAAATACGCTAGCGCAAATTCCATTCCCATCCACCTAACAGGTCATCCACCGCCCTCTGGAAGGTGGCTGGGGCGTTTTTCATACCAAAGGGCATTACTTTGAATTTAAATTGCCCAAATGGTGTGTTGAACACTGATTGCTCCTGTGCCTCTTTAGTGAGCGAATTTGCCAATATCCCTTGCTAAGATCCAAAGTGGTCAGATAGCGAGCAGCTCCCAACCGGTCCAAGAGCTCATCTTCTCTAGGCATGGGGTGTACTTCAGTCACTGTCACCTCGTTCAACCGCCTATAGTCCACGCAAAAGCGAGTTGTACCATCCTTTTTGGGCACTAAGACTACCCCAGCAGCCCAGGGGCTTCGGGATGGCACAATGATAGCCATTGCTATCATGTCATTTAGCTCTGATCGCATCATGGCGAGTACCTCTGGGGGTACCCGATTGCCACAGTGGCCGTGCATTTCCGGTATCAACATGGTGAGAGACTACATGAGTGCGACCTGGCTTCATGGTAAATTGCTGTCTCTGAGTCTCCAACACTGCTCTCATCTGAGAGATCTGTCATTTCTGCAACTTTTCCCCCATATGTATGGCCTCCACCCCTAAGTCTTTCTTAGCCTCTGCCCTCAAATCAGGAATATTGTCCATTTCGGGGTTGTCCACAGGAGGACAGCATATGGCCAAAGCCCCTACTTCACGGTTGACATTGGAAGCATAGATTATATACCCTTAAATATTCCCATGGTGTTAGAGCTAGTGTTGGACAGGTTAAGGGCAGTAGCCAGACTGTTATAGGTGGGAGAAATAATATCTTAGCTCTGTGTGTGTCCTTCCCTCATGGTGGTTGGTGCTGAGTGTCCTCCCCCCATGGCAGTTGGTGACAGTTGGCTCCCTGTAGATCAGGTGCCCAGGAGTCTGATCCAGGCACCTGCACACAATGACTTTGCTTTAACCCATATCTGAATAAAACTCGCCCCCTGGCAACATTTAAGAATAACTTGTCTAACTTGTAGAACAATTAACATGAATATGCACTGCATAAAATAACATGCATAAATAGAAACAATAAATAATTATAAACTGAAAGGCATCAATACAATGACAGTTCAGGGTACACAGAAATGGGCGCTGGACCACAAGTGTCTTCATGCTTTAATCGCATCTTGTGGTTTCACAACTCCCAAAGTCCCACTTTTTATTTCTTTTAATTTGTCTTGTTTGTAATTATTGCAGTAGTAAAAAATGTTACTTTGGTTCTCAAACTCTGTAAACTGAGAACAGAGGCTTTCTACAAACATTTTTAAGGATTCCAAAATGTCTGCAGCTCATTTCAGATCCAATTTTCAATCTTGAAGAAAATTACTGGTTTTATTAAACCGGCTCGGTATTGTGGACCAGAGTGGCACCATTATCCCATTTTCTAATTGGCCCATTACAGAATAAAGTCCCTTGCTTCCAAACATGTCTCTTCGCTTTCAGATGTGACATTTTCCATATTGTGCAGCAGCTCTTTAATAGCTGGATAGCCTTTTTTCAAGGCATTAAGGGCATCATGATGAGCAGACCAATGTGTGTCTGAAAGGCTTTTCAGTGTGGGCAATCCAAGGGGTTTGAAGACATCTGTCAGAAGATTCCACCGATGTGTTGATGTACAAAAAAAAAACAACTTCTGAACAAAGTCAAAAAACAAAACTGCCCCAGGGCAACATTTTACAGCACTTTGCCAGATAAGATTTAAAAAATGCTCATAGCATGGAATATATTCAGCCAGCTTGTTCTTCTGACGTATAAAGGGCTGCATACCATTGTATTCCACTCATTCGATGTGTAATCACATGACTGGCCCCGACAATCTTGAATAGAATTCCATTTTCTTCAAGAAAAAGAAAAAGGGTGTTTGCCAAGTGATCTCCAGTATGGAATAAATTTGGTAAAATGCTCAATGGGTCCTCTTGGAGGCACATAGCAAATTATAAGTGGCAGCTGATCAGTGGTAAAAAAAATGGGTGTTGGGGCGTGGCCATGGCGGCGATGTAGTAGGACACACTGACTACAGGCTCTCCAGCGCATAAATCCTAAAACCTTATCCTGCGATCTTAGGACCAGCTTCGGAGGTGCACTAACCTTCCTCCACTGCCCGTGGCTCTGGTGGTCAACTTTGATGGTGCCGGCGCCGTGTGTGTGGTGCCCTGAGTCCTGTCAGCTGAGTCTCTGTCGGGAGTGTGGCTGAGTGCTGTGCTGTCAGGGGCAGGCTGTCGGCGCTAGCACAGGGCGGAGAACGGCGCTATCAGATGTCCCATCCATCCTCCATGAAGTCTGCCTTGCCTCAACTCTGCTCATCTGCCTTTTGAGTGGCCGCCTTCTGGTGCCTGACTTCAGGTTGCCGTTTTCGCGGGTGTGGCAGCCAATGCTGAGAGAAATTACATCTGTGCTCCCTTCTTCCTGAAGGCCCCCTGCTGGTGGAGTGTAGTATTGCATGCCCTGCTTCTGAGCTCCCTTCTTCCTGAAGGTCCCCTGGTGGTGGAGTGTATTATTGCACGCCCTGCTGTGTCTGCTAAAATGGGTAAATCCGGACATGCTGCTGCAGCAGCAGCCAGGCTGGAATGTGTTTCAAGATCCTCTACTCCTCAGCCACCCCCAACTGAAGACTACCAGGGTCCCTCTTCACCAGTTCAAGGTACTCTGCTGCCTCGCCTGGATCCCCAGTCTCACACCTCTTCATCTCCATCAGAGGTCACTCTACAACAGCTTCTTGAAGCTGTCAACTCCAGTGAACAGAGATTATCTGCTAAAATAGGGAAAGTGCAGGCCGACTTATACTTTTACATCAAGATCTGCAGTGGGTCTGTGAGAGAGTTGGGGAAACCGGAACTCGCATCTCTACACTGGAAGACTCCCATGCTCCTTTGAATACACAGGTCTCCGCATTGACATCTCAAATATCTACAATGCAGAACAAACTAGCTGACATAGAGGGCCGTTTGAGGCAAAACAACGTTCGTTTTGTTTGATTGCCGCAAAAGGAGGAAGGGTCATCTCCTGAGGCCTTCTTGGAAAAATGGCTTGTTTATAAATATGGTCATGACTCTTTCTCAGCTCAATTCGTGGTGGAAAGGGCACACCAAGTTCCTGTTAGACCGTTGCCTCCTGGGGCCCATCCGCGCACCTTCATAGCAAAATTCTTGCATTATTTTGACCGGGACTCTGTGCTCCGATTGGCTAGAGTAAAGGGACCACTGGAATGTAATGGCGTGACAGTGTCTGCATTCCAGGATTTCGCTGCTGCTGTTCAGAGGGATAGGGCTAAATTTATCCCCATCAAAAGACGCCTTAGTTATTTGAATATACAGTATATGCCATGATGTTCCCATCCAAGTTGAGAGTTATAGCAGATGGAAAATCTAAATTTTTTGTCTCACCTCGTGAGGCTACGGCATGGTTGGATCATAAGGTACCTGGCGCCAGACAATTGGCTCCTGACTGACATGTTAATTCATGTTTGCCCGTAACTGAGGCATTTATTTTCATATATATATTAATACTCAATTATTTGTATTGTAGGTGCACAAATATATGTAATTTGTACCTATTGTGTTACGATATCTGTTATACTGATGTATGTGACATGCATCAACTTCCTCCCTTTTATGTTCAAATTTGAATATATATTTTAGAATTTATGCACTGGTTTACAGACAGTCTTGTTATGGTCTATTGGTCTTATATACGCTGGAGAGCCTCATTACTTTGGTGGCTTTTGGTTTTTTTTTTTGTTTGCTTGTTGAATAGAGTCCAAACGTATACAAATGGGCGATTTGTATTTCTAGATTGTAATATTCACTCCACCCCACTTTTCTTGTTGGCAGTTTATATCCCTCCAACGTTTAGCTATGATGTACTAAACGTAGCAACTGGATTTATTGCTGACTCCCCTAATATTCATGTTATATGCCTGGGGGACTTCAACAACATTATGAATGGGCACTTGGACAGATGGAGGCAGAATTCAGGTACTCAGGGGATAACTAATACTAGTTTTGCAAGATTTATTGATGGTTTAGGTTGGGTTGACGCCTGGCGCAAAAAGCATCCTGAGGTACGCCAGTTCTCATGTTTCTCCTCCTCAGTTAACTCTTTTTCAAGGATTGACATGGCACTGGTCTCACCTGACCTGGTCTCTGCAATAGTTAAAATTGAGTATATGACCTCAGTTGGTACTGGGTTTAGATTTAGGTGGACCAAAAGGACAGAAATTCTGGAAGTTGCACCCCTCCTGGTTGACGCAGATGGGGGCAGGGTCTGAGCTTGAGGCACTTTGGATGGGACATTTTGGAGATAACTTTGGGTCCGCTAGGTTTGATATGATTTGTGACTCATTTAAGGCATTCGTGAGAGGCACTTAGTTGAAAAGAGTGGCCGAAATTAAAAAATATTATACGGACAAGGAGGTTGAGTTGGAATGCACTTGTAGAAATTCTGAATTACAGTGTCTACAAGATGGGCTTGATGCTTCTTGAATTAAAGGGTTGGTCGCTCAGGAGGAGTGGTCTTCCCACTTATTAGACAGAACAAATCGTCAACTTCAATTTCGAGCTAACTCACAATATGTTTATGCTGATAAGCCAGGGAGTTGTCTAGCAAGATTGGTCCAGTCCGCCTGACCTGCTAATACTATTTTGGAGATTGTTGGTGGAGATGGTGGTGTGGCCACATCCATCTCTAACCTAGCTGGTGTCTACTTATCATTTTACAAGGAAGTTTATAGATCCTGTTTGTTATGGGATTTGTTACGTGCATATATTGCTTCAATTGGGCTGCAACGCCTCTCTCCAGAGGCTAAAACCTTTCTTGATGCTCCTTTGACTTTAGAGGAGGATGCGGCCATTAATTATTTTCCTGGTGGTAAAGCACCGTGTACAGACAATATCCCAGTTGAGGTTTATAAAAAGCATGCCAAGATATTTGTCCCTAAATGACTAGAGTTATATAATGAATTTTTTTATTTGAATTCCCTCCCACCATCTATGTCAGAAGCACTGATTATTGTCCTCTTAAAGCCTGACAAAGACCCCAGGCTCCCAGATTCATATCGTCCTATTTCCTTAATACCAAAGGACGTGAAAATCCTGGCCAAAATTCTGTCTTTAAGACTAAATCAGGTTATCACCTCTGTGTTCCACTCGGATCAGACAGGCTTTATGCTGGGCAAGTCCACTTCTATTAATGTGAGATGTGTGTTTACTCATGTTCAGGCCTCTCATGGGGATGAGTCCTCCTCAGTCATTGTGTCTTTGGACGGAGCTAAGGCTTTTGATTCTGTGGAGTGGCCGTTCCTATGGGAGGTCATGAAATGTATGGGTTTTGGCCCTGTATACTTACGGTGGGTTCAGCTGTTATACTATAGGCCTGTTGCTAGGATCTCTATAAATGGATTTATTTCCTCACCCTTCCTATTAGAAAGGGGTAGGAGGCAGGGCTGTCCACTGTCCCCGGCTCTTATGCGCTGACAATTGAGCCAGTCGCTTGTATTTTGAGGTCACACCCTAGGATTGTGGCCCTTCAATTAGATACCAGAACACATGCTGTAGCTTTATATGCCGACGATTTACTTTTATTTTTAACTAATTACATAGAGGCTATGTCTACAGCTCTTCAAGTTATTGATCAATTTGGTGATTATTCTGTGTTAAAAATTAATTGGTATAAATCCTTTATCCTCCCTCTTAGAGAACAACCCTCTCTACCTTCTCCCATATCTCTTCCCCTGAGATTGGTATCCCAGTTTAAATATTTGGGCATTTATATTACAAACTCCCCACATGATTTTATAAGGCTTAACCTGGACCCCCTATTTGATTACTTAAAGGATTAAACTAAAACTTGGATAAATTGCCCCTCACGGTTAGAGGCAGGATCAACCTGATTAAGATGATAGTACAACCTAAACTATTATATATATATTTCAGCAGTCCCCAGTGTTTATTCCTGCTTCAGTATTTCGTAAATTGGACAGTATGCTCTCTTCCCTAATATGGGCGAATAGACACCCTCGTGTTAGATTAAAAATATTGACGAGACCTGAATCTGCTGGAGAGTTGGCGCTCCCTAACTTTCGACTATATTATTACGCGGCACTACTTACACATGTGAGGGAATGGCTCCAGGACAATTCTCATACTGCTCTACACTCATTGCTTGTGTCCCAGGACTCCAATGGTCACACACCCCTACAGGCCCTGTTGAGTGATAGGGTTAATAGATCCCTTCCACAGATACGAATACAGGCTGTTAAGATTTGGCGGGCAGCCTTTGATATCACGCAATCTACTGGTCTGGATCCTGATATACCTTTGTAGAACTCTAGGGCATTGCCTGAACTGAGATCGCTTCAAATTAGACAAGTGTGGGGTACCAAGGGTATTCATTCTATAGGTCAGTTATATGTCAGTTCTACACCTAAATCCTTTTCTCAACTGCAGGAGGAGTTTTCCTTACCAAGAGCATATTTCCACAGATTTCTGCAACTTAGGCATGCCGTCAGTGTTCAGTTCAGTGCTGGTCCCCCTGACATTCAGTCCTTTCCCATTAAGACAGTACTTATTTCATTGGGTCCCCGCAGGTCTTTGTCTTTTATTTACTCATACCTTTTGTCCTTTCTCCACGAATTCAAGTTACCTAATCTTAAAGGAAAATGGGAGGCGGATGTGGGTCCAATAGCTGATAGTGACTGGGATATGGCCTTGAGTATTCCCTGCATCTACACTGCCTCTGTGAGATATCAACAGTTTCAGCTATATATTTTACATAGAGTTTATTTAACCCCCATTAGGTTGGTGAAATTTGGTGGCCTTGCCTCTAATGTTTGCCCAAAATGTCAGATGGCTGTTGGTACTTATTCTGAGAATGCCCCACAGTTCAAACATTTTGGGGTAAGGTTATACATGTTTTTTCCACCATGGGGATTCATGCCCCCATTCTTACCCCGTTAGTATGCTGTTTGGGTGTTTTGGAGGATACCATTCTAGACAAGTATGATAGGCAGTTTATCATTAATTTGTGTACTCTGGCTAAGGTCAGTATTGCTCGCACCTGGTTGGCCTCTCAGGGTCCGGACTTCTGTGCATGGCTTGCATTGGTCGGTCCGTACTACTGTGCAGCAGGAGAAATACCTCTATTTAACTCGACAGGGAGAGTTCAAATTTGACCGTATTTGGAGTAGATGGAGGTGGTCCAGATATGCCCTCCCTGATATATAATGTTAAACTGTTGTTTATTGCTGTATGGTATAGATGCAGGCACGGGAGAAGCTTCTCTTCTCTCTTTCATTTTCATTTTTATTTTCTTTTTCTTTTTTGATATATATATTGTATGGTTATTAATAATAATATAAGGTGAATTTGAGTATTGCGTGGTATGTATTATATTATTGTGGAATAGAGGTCCTAATAGAGTTATAGTGCTAGCATATTTCTTTGCTTAGGACTGAGCTGTACCAAAATAATTATGTTTTATGTTGTGTGTGATATCTCTATACAGATGGGTAGCTAATTAGTAGTATAATGTTAATCTAGGGGTATACATGTATTGTCTAAATGTGTACCACATTATTTTGTGTTTATATATTTGCTATGACAATTTATATGCATTGTATTACGTTATTGTTACTGTTATTATCGGGTGTTGGTATTATGTAAAAATTCCAAGAAAAATGACTCAATTTAAGAAAAAAAAAAAAAATTGTGTTGAGTCCACACTTACAGAATAGTACTTAGATTTTTTTATCTCAGCTATGATCTGCCCCAACTAGTTGGCCAATCACCTCAATAAATTCATCACAAATTGTTGAGAACAGGTATGATACGTGTCCTCGCCCCCTTTGTTAGCATGCCTCTGAATATGTTCAGCAAGGAAGGGATCATACAAAAATTCGAGACATCCTAAATAATTGCCATTGTGTACTGATCCAATGATGTCATAATTTCCACAAAAGGCAAGACCTCTTGATGACATGAATTCGAATTGATAGCACTTACAATTCTGCAAAGAATTTGATGCCAATACTTTATTTCAGACTCAAATTGAATCACCAGAGATTTGTTTACACGTTCTGCGGTCAATTTTTTTCTAACAAGTTTCTCAATGAGATTCTGCATGAGTTGCACTACTTTCATGGCAGCTTAAATCTCTGGCTGCATGTCTCCAGTCTGAATAACCACCAGTTGCCAACAGTAAGGTGGCATCTGAAGAAAATAATTTGCAGTGAGCACAAAAGAGTTTGAGCATTTTTGGCGAGTAGCAAAGCCAGTCATGCTGAACTTTCTCACCATTCATTTGTTGATGGTAAAACAATGACTTTGTACAAGTCGTGCAATATGTTCACCAGAAAATATTATTTTGGTATTAGTAAAATCACTGTCCATGGAGTGGCAATCATCAACCCCCTTCTGAAAAAAAAATTCATGCAAAGTTTCCGAAACTTTCCACTCTCCTACATCATTTGAAAAAAATTGGGTTTTTTTGGGTTTTTCAACCACAATTTCTGTGTCCTCTTCAACTGATTCCCTGGTTACATTTTGGATATCTATTGTATCTGCATGATCACTGGATGACCTGGGACTGGTTTCACTTGTACCAGCTTCACTTGCACCAGCTGTAAAGTCTCTGACAGTGGATGTACAGTACTTGGACTGATTACAGAGGCACTGGCTGCACTTTATACAGAACAAAAGTCTGTAATTTTTTGGTCTTGGCCAACACTTTCTCCAGGTTTTCTTTTCCTCTTTCTAAGCTTTTAGTTTATCCCAGCCACTCTGTTGTTTCTTCATGTTAACCTGAATGACAAATAAAATGTCACTTGTAACATTGTTGTACCTCTATCTTATTTTATACTTCGCTAACATTTAACTGTATAAAACACATTGAAGCTGATTCTGAGTTGGACAGATCTCTGTACAGATTAAAATAGCAAGTTTTAGCATACAGCGCATGCGCAGAACTGAATTTTTGAATTGTTGCATATTTCCATCCTATCCTGATGGACCAGATCTGGGTAGTGACAATGTTCTGCCTTGTCGGAGTATAGCTAGAGGCCTGTGCTATTCTGATTTGTAGAATGTGAAGCCTGTGTCAGACAGATCTCTTATACCGCGCATGGAGCTGGTGTCAATACTAATGGTGATGCTTGTGGCTCTGAACAGAAAAACAGTGAGCAGAGCGGTTTCCCGCTTGCAGGCACAAGGAATTTTGCATTAGCCAAATGGAAACTCCCATTAGCATACGGTTGTAAATCAGGCTTTAACGACTACCTGCAAATACAGATCTGCCCAGCTATTTTGTTGCTCATGGGGTGGCATGCAGGCCTCTGAGTCGCGCCATGGACTTGTGGCGTACTGTGCTATTCTTCAAGGAAGGACATGCTACGGCATGTAATACAGTGCTTAACCGCAGGGTGGCGAGTGCTCCACCATTGTAATTGCATGTAATACAGTGCTTAACCGCTGGGTGGTGAGTGCTCCACTGTTGTAACTGTACTGAATGCCTTGTACTGAATGCCATACTGTTAAACTTAAATTGGATGGATATCACATTCACAGCATTTGCATGTTCGCACAACCAATATTTTTAATGTCACATAATGTACATACCGTACAGTAAGATCTTATAACAGGATGCAAATCAGTGCACATACAGTATTGTACCGAAGTTGCCTGAGTTGTTATCACGGTATAACCGATACTGTAGATTAATGAGATGCAAGCACAGCTTTTACTGAGATGGGATGAAATTTTTTTTTTATTAAAAACAGCAGCGGGAGGAGTGCACAAGGATGAGGTCGCTCTGCGGTTCACTGTAGCTGGCGTGTGGGCTAGTGGTTATGTGATCACTTTAGAAGAATTATGGTCCCAGGTTCGATCCCTGGAAAAGAATATACCGTAAACTGTATATTTTTTTTATTGGCACTGTCTGCTCTGGACACTATAGTGAAACTACTGTAGTAGTGTTGTACTGTAATACTGTAGTGTTGTTGTTTAAAAGGCTGCTTAAAAGTAAGACATTACAAACTGATTGTGTGTTTAAATAGTGCAAAACTTTTGTCAATGTCTGCGCTGTGGTGGCTGTCAGCTCCGAGGGGTTGCAATGGGATTTCTTGCGCAGCCATACGCCATGTAGCGCTATGCCATGGCGTATGCAAGATCATCACTGCACATGTGCAGTTGTCTGTGTTACTACCGTACTGGACGGTATGCTGTTGAATTTTCACCCTTGCGCCACTCTGCACTGTCCAAGACTTGTACACAATAGTCATTTCATGACTTCAGAAACTGCTACAGTAGTGCACTCTTTTTGAGAAGGAAACCTCTAAATTATAAACTGACTATGTGTTTAAAGCGCAAGACGCAAACTTGCGACAATGTAGATGCGGTGTCAGCCTTGAACACTATAGCGACGACTCTTGAAGTGTCACTGAGAGTGGCTTCTGTCTGTGAGAGAGTTCTCTCTGTTAAAGCTGACGGTGCGTTTGAGGCGCAAAATAGCGTTGCATTGCAAACTTGCGACAATGGTGATGCTGTTCCAACCTTGCACACTATAGTGATTTCTCATGTCCAGTAAGTAGTAGTGGTATCTGTATGAGAGAGAGCTCTCTGTATTACACGGTTCGCGCTATGGTGGCTGTCAACCATCTCCGATGGATTAGAAATGGAGGGGGTACAATGGGATCTGTGGTCCCAAGCCATACGCCATGTAGCGCTATGCCATGGCATATGGAAGATCATCACTGAGCATGCGCAGTTGGCTGTATTACTGCAGTACTGTACGATATGCTGTTGAATTTTCATCTCTGGCGGGCTGCTTTTGCATCCAACTCAGAATCGGCTCCATTGCTTGATCTGCAAATAAACTGCTCTCTACATATAGAAGACATATTTCCCTGTGAACAGTCATTGATATTACTTAGAATTTGAAACAATTACTGGATAATAAACACACATACATATATAACAGTAATATATATATATATATATATGTGTGTGACGACTACTTACTGCTGCTTGACAAAGACTTGTTTAGTGGAGTAGACAAAGTGAATTAGCCTCCAAAACCATACAGACTACTCAGATTCTCAAAGGCTTTGATGACTGAAGGAAAATACATTAGAGTTAGTATAGGAGTTTATTCATTTTTATTACACATATAACAAAAAAGTATATAGTATTGAACTCTATCGCAAGTATTTAATCTACAGTATATATTTTGTGTTTGTGTGTATGCATGCGCTTAAATACCCAAATATATATCCAACAAATCAATTATCGAAACAGACATACAGATAAAATAGAAAAATTCCCAAAATAAAAACCATTCGATATATATACAAATATATATTGAGATACATATGGAGGATACAATATATATAGTTTGACGATAAACCAAAGGTGAGCACAACAATAAAAAGACTTCAAATCACAAGCAATTCAGGGTAACAGTGAAACATAGTTGGTGAGTTGAGCTCAAATATTCCTTTGCTATGTGATTATTAATAATAATAATAATTTTATTTATATAGCGCTTTTCTCCTAAAGGACTCAAAGTGCTTTACATTTACAGTACAACATACAAAATAAGCTTAAACAAGGGACATTAGTGAAATGCTTGGGTGAATAGATTAATATTTTTGGAAGTAGAAATAAAGAGATAGTCTAAGCTCAACTCGACTGTCTGTTTATACTTAACAGAAAAGTGTGACCTCATAACTTTTAAAGTGAAATTTTCAATTTCTTTGCACTGAATTTAGAGATGTGTTAGGTACAAAAAACATAGTTGTCTCACATCTAAAAAAAATTTTTTTATCAATTGTAGAAAAGAGAGAGGAAGCGATATGATAAAAGAAAATAAGTATTTAATGATGAAAAATATGAATAAGGGAGAGAAAGATAGAGAAAGAAGGAGTAGGAGGGGGGGTAAAGTGAGAAGCAGCGGATCCGGAACCCGGAGGAGACCGTACTCTACGACAGCTAAATGTATAGGATGAAATGGAGTATGCTCTACGACTGAGTTGGGATTCTGGCAGAGGCAAGAAGTGACTGCAGCCACTGTGTTGATTGAAAACATCTAAGTATCATGTTACCAATGTCACTAGGTAGAGAGGCGATGTCTCTCCCCCAAATACTAAAGAATTTTATACAAATAAATCTCTTTCCAAAGGGAAGCTTTTGTCCAATCCATTTTAAAAATGAAGAACAGGTTTTCCTCAAACAGTTTAAAGGAAGGTGGGTGTGGGGATAGCCATTGTTGTAGGATACTCTTACGGGCCAAGAATTTTCCTGTTGTCTAGAGGTAGATATTGGTCGAGGTTTAAAAAACCCAATACTGCCCATTCAGGAGTTAGCAAAAATGATTGGGTAAAAGTGGAATTTATATAGTGAGCGATTTGTGACCAGAAAGTATGGATTGGAGTGCAACTCCATAGGCAATGGAAAAGTGTAGCAGGAGAAATGCCACATTTGGGACAGGAGGAGGAATCCGACACACCAACCACATTCGCGTGTGATGGGGAAAGGTAGCCTCTATAGAATGTTTTATATATCATCTCCCTATAAGTAGTTGCTGGCAGAGTGTTCAACAAATATGATAAAGTGGCCAGAATATCTGGTGTTTGAAGGTATGGAAATTGTGCCTGCCATGTCGATATGCCTGTGCGATGTTGTTTGGAGAAACAAGGTGAACGTACCCCTGAATAAAAATGAGAAATCTATCTGGATAGTTGATCCGGTCTGAGGAACGATGAGTCTAATATATTATTCCACTCCATGGGTGATAGTTTGTGTAGAGACTTATTTGCATAGTGCTGAGACTGGAGAAAGGTGAAAATATGTTTTTTGAGAGAATAAAAATTCTCTATTGCTTTATGGAAAGTCAACGGTTTACGACATGATATATCCATAATGCATCTAAGAGAAGAAAGCCCTTACTAAGACCAGGAATAAAAGGGATAGTTGGTACCGCCATTTTGGAAAGTCGAGTTGCCCCAGAAAGGTAAAAACAAAGAATGGGAGGGATTTAAATTCCAGGATTTTCTTTTTTTGAACCACACTGTTCTAGTAGAGGTTAGCAACAGGTTTTCTGCTACTGCAGGTGGGATATATTTTTTTGCCATATAGAGGAAGGCCACTAGGTGAATATCAGGTATGAGTTGTTCTAATTCAGAGTTGGCATATTGGTTTTTGGAATGTACACTACCGTTCAAAAGTTTGGGGTTACCCAGACAATTTCGTGCTATACATGAAAACTGACTTTTATTTATCAAATGAGTTGCAAAATTAATAGAACATATAGTCAAGACATTGGCAAGGTTAGAAATAATTATTTTTATTTGAAATAATAATTTTGTCCTTCAATCTTTGCTTTCGTCAAAGAATGCTTCTTTTGCAGCAATTACAGCATTGCAGACCTTTGGCATTCTAGCTGTTTGTTGAGGTAATCTGAAGAAATGTCACCCCACGCTTCCTGAAGCACCTCCCACAAGTTGGATTGGCTCGAGGGGCACTTCTTGCGTTCCATACGGTGAAGCTGCTCCCACAACAGCTCAATAGGGTTGAGATCTGGTGACTGCACTGGCCACTCCATTACAGACAGAATACCAGCTGCCTGCTTCTTCCCTAAATAGTTCTTGCATAATTTGGAGGTGTGCTTTGGGTCATTGTCCTGTTGGAGGAGGAAATTTGCTCCAATCAAGCGCTGTCCACAGGGTATGGCTTGGCATTGCAAAATGGAGTGATAGCCTTCCTTATTCAAAATCCCTTTTACCTTGTACAAATCTCCCACTTTACCAGCACCAAAGCAGCCCCAGACCATCACATTACCTCCACCATGCTTAACAGATAGCGTTAGGCACTCTTCCAGCATCTTTTCACTTGTTCTGCGTCTCACAAATGTTCTTCTGTGTGATCCAAGCACCTCAAACTTCGATTCGTCTGTCCATAACACTTTTTTCCAAACTTCTTCCGTCCAATGTCTGTGTTCTTTTGCCCAATCTTTTCCTTTTATTGGCCAGTCGCAGATATGGCTTTTTCTTTGCCAATCTGCCTAGAAGGCCAGCATCCCGGAGTCGCCTCTTCACTGAAAATGTTGACACTGGCGTTTTGCGGGTACCATTTAATGAAGCTGCCAGTTGAGGACTTGTGAGGTGTCTATTTCTCAAACTAGAGACTCTAATGTACTTGTCTTCTTGCACAGTTGTGCAGCGGGGCCTCCCACTTCTCTTTCTACTCTAGTTAGAGCCTGTTTGCACTGTTCTCTGAAGGGAGTAGTACACACCATTGTAGGAAATGTTCAGTTTCTTGGCAATTTCTCGCATGGTATAGCCTTCACTTCATTTCTAAGAACAAGACTAGACTGTCGAGTTTCACATGAAAGTTATCTTTTTCTGGCCATTTGGAGAGTATAATCGAACCCACACATGTGATGCTCCAGATACATGTACCATTAGAACACTGGAGTGATGGTTGCTGTAATGGCCTCTATACACCTATGTAGATATTCCTTTAAAAACCAGACGTTTGCAGCTAGTATGGTCATTTACCACATTAACAATGTATAGAGTGTATTTCTGATTAATTGAATGTATTATCTTCATTGAAAAAAAAGTGCTTTTCTTTAAAAAAATAAGGAAATTTCTAAGCAACCCCAAACTTTTGAACGGTTGTGTATACAATTTCTTATATACCGGCAAATAGCCGCTTGGTTGTAAAAAGCTATGTGAGGAAAATTTATGCCCCCTTCTTTTTTAGTTTGTTGTAGGATTTTAAGACTGATTCTGGGTGTGTTGCCATTCCAAATAAAACGGTGGAAGGTAGCATTCAGATTTTGTTCATCCCTGTTGGTTAAAACTACGGGTAAGACCTGTAAAGTATATAATAATTTTGGGAAGAATATCATTTTTATGAGTTGTGCACGGCCCAAATATGATGATTATAAATTTTGCCAATTATTTAATTCAGCCGTGACTTTGGAAATTACTTTAGTAATATTGAGTGGGTATAATAGGGATAGATTTTTTGGTAATTGGATACCTAGATAGGGAATAGAAGTAGTTGCCCACTTGAGATTTAACCCACAGAAGTAGTTGACCACTTGTTGCACAATGGGGACATTCAACTTGAGATAAGGTCATGGCAATCGATTTTTGAATGTTGATAGAAAAGCCAGAAATTAGGCCAAATTGAGATATTTTAGACAATTCCCCATTCATTCTATCTTCAGGGTTGAGAAAAAGAGAAGTAAATCATCGGCAAAAGCCAGAATTTTCAGGGACTTTGAACCTATAGGAATGCCTTTAAAATTATCTAGGGTTTTCAAATTACACAGCAAGGGGTCCAGGGCCAATTTGAAAAGGAGGGGGGATAAAGGATAATGTACATTGCCTTTTAGGATAAGTTGGAAGAGGGAAGTGTGTGTAGGGGGTCAGTTCTTCACATAAAAGCTTATAATACTCGCCACTGAAGCCATCTGGCCAAGAAGCTTTATTAAGTTTTAAGTGTATGGATGGTATGTTGGATCTCCTCAAATGTGATATCCGCTTCCAACGTCTCCCATTGTGACGTTGCTAATTTAGGTAAATTTGCTTCAGAGAGAAAGGAAGATGCTAATTGTCAGGATTGGCTAGGTACAGTTCCAAAAAGTAGGAGTGAAAACTGTTAGCTATGTCTGATTGGGACGAGATAAATTTGGAAATAAATTTCATTTTAGATTGTTGATGGACCATATGTGACAGTAGCTTACCCGCCTTCCCTCCCCATCTGAATATATATTTTTAGCATATGACACTTTCAACTGGGCTTCATTAGAGAGTAAAGTTTCCATGAGACTTTTGTGTTGTATATAAATATCTTTGTGGATATCTGACTGGTCATTTAGGTATATGTGGTATGCTTCACTAAGATTTTGGTTGAGTTTTTGAATGTTTTCCCTCCATTCCTTGTTCCATTGTGACTTGTAAGTGATAACGTGGCTACGCATAATGGCCTTTGCCGTAGACCAAAATAGGATGGGGTCATTTTGGTGATTGTTATTGGTGGTTTTGTATCATTTCCATTTATCTTTAAGATATTTTTTAAAGTCGTCTTTGGAGTATAGGTAGGATGGGAAGCACCAGGTTTTGTTTTTAACATGTTAGAAGCTAAAGGAAATGTCCAAATATATGGGTGCATGGTCCGAAATAAGGATGTTACCAACACATGCCCGCTGCAATCTCGGGAGTAGTGAGTCTGCAGTAAGGATATAATCTATCCTAGTGAAAACATTATGTATGTGCGAAAAAAAAAAGTAAATTATTTGTTATTGTAGTTTAATAGCCTTCTAGGATCGATTAAGTTATGATGTGAGGTTAGTAAACGGAGCCCATCCCTTTGACTAGTGGAGCGTGTTGGGAGAGTGAGAGATCTATCAATGGATGCATCAATTATTAGATTAAAATTGCCACCAATTATTTGGTTAGAAGTGTCCATTTTCCTTAATAAAATTGAGATTTTGGAGAAGAAGTCAAAGCTAGGCTTATTCGGGGTGTAAATATTGAGTATAGTGAATAATTTGCTGAAAATGTTGATAATTAGTATAATGAAACGCCCTTCTGGGTCAATAACAGACTTAATAACAGTATATTCCAAGCGCTTATTAAGAAGGATGGCCACACCTCTTTTTTTTTTAGTGTAGGGAGCAGCTATACACTCACCGATCCAAGAAACAGATAGCTTGGCGTACAGCCCCTTGACACAATGAGTCTCCTGCAACAATACAACATCAGTATTAAAGGATTTGAGATGAGCAACTACTTTTTTCCATTTTATGGCTGAATTAACTCCAGCCACGTTCCATGATAAGAAACGCATGTTCAAAATGGTATTAATTACAAGTCAAATAAGTAATAGTGAAGGATCGGCCATCAGCCAACTCCTCACTTAGTATGGCCTGCAATTTGTAATGAGTTGGATATTAAATCCATCGTCCTGTCTCAATAAGCTGGACGAACTGGGTCATGAACATATGTAGAGCATTGAGAAACAGCTGTCAGTATAATGAGATATGAGCCCTCCTAGGCCCCAGATCCACTGCTCATAGAGGAAGGGAAGACAGGAAAGGAAGGGGGGGAAGGACAAAGGCACAGAAAAAAGAAATGTCAACACAAAATACATAAAGAATCTTTTGCAATACAAATCAAACATTATTGTCAAACGATATGTAGTATATCAAACGTTATACCTATGAGTCTTGGACTCAATGTAACTTAGGAAATGTGGAGTATCACCTCAAGGAGGGATAGCGTGGCTCAGCTGTTAGAAGGGGAATGATTGGACCCATCAGGTGAGCGTGGTGTCATTCAAAGTGAGATCTTGCTGCCTGTGGGGTGTCAAAAATTACTGGTTTGCCATCTAACATGACGCTTAGTTTTGCAGGGTATTTTAGAGCAAATTTGTGTTTCTTTTCAAAGAGAAATTTGCAGATTGGACTAAATTAAACCGCGGTTGAGAAGTCTTGAAGTATGTCACTTCTCAGTATTAATATAAGATTTTATGGATTTTCATGCACGTGCAGTAGCAAAGAAATCTCTCAACTACGTGAATATCGACATTGCCTGCTGCTCTGATTCAGGCCCATAGTGTATTATATCCTTTTTTTTTACACACAAATATAATTTTAAATGTACTTTGGATAAGAAATAGTTCACCTATCAGCGGCCATTAACAGCCATCCATTAACACCAGAATAAAACCTTGACAGAAATTAGAAATTGTTTCCAATGGGCCCTTTAAAAAAGGAATACATACACACCTATTTGGTGCATGACCACTAATATAATTGCTTAATTGATTAAAAGCTTCATAAAATTTGCTCACATAGCATATAAATCAATGTATTTATTTGATTGAAGATGGGTCCGAATACAGAAGCTTTCTCATATATATCACCGATAGCATTATTAATATCAATAGATGCACATTATTCTAATTCCGTGTGAACAGATTAATAAAACCAGAATTACTACAAAACACATTTTGCATAAATTAAAATATATAATCAATAATTGCAAAAGATATTAATTTTGGTATCGTTTACATGCAGAGCCAGTGGTTAAGAGCGTTACATCCCAGTCACATTAGAAAAGTCTTTCACATTTTCAAAAGACTCATCCTAGGCATAAAGTGGTTTTTGCTATCTGAGGATGGTGTTAACCAATGGGGCCAAACTCCAAAAAACACTTTTTGGAGTTTGGTACATAGGGGTCACACTGTTGCAAGATCAAAATTTTCATCAGGGTGCATACAGACATAATACTTAATACCCACACCGGACCTACTATGGCACCACTTCGTCGTGATGACAGGTCTCATGGCACTTGGTGACACAGATCATCCACACCACAAGTGAGCTGTAAACAAAGAATGTGATTGGGATCCTACTTCACCATTGATGGCCGATTGTGGGTATTTAGATTGGTAATTATTATCTTTGTATGCATCCTGCCAAAAATTTTAATCTTGCACCTACCTCTTCCTATCTCATTAAGATATTGCACTTTTATTTGCCATTGTTTCAAACATAAAAATCAAACATGCTCTCTATATATGTTTATAATAGATACACATATTGATATATATTTATTAATAAAGTTTTTTATTATATTTACTATTATATATATAATATAGATATATACATATTTCTATATAGATATAAATACATGTGTACTATATATGTGTATACTTATATATCTATATATATATCTATATATATATATATATATATATATATATAGATATGATTGGGGAAGGGGGTCCCTCTCCTGGGGTAGATGGACACCTCCTATACAGATGGGGTTTCCCGGTGAAGCTTCTGGTGCGAAAAGATGGTTCAACATTTATTATCTCTTCACTGGAAGCTGGCGTCAAATTGTTAGCAGAATGGGAGATTTCTGTCTCGATTCCCACATCTTCACAAGCTCCTCTTCTCCAAACGGAGTGGTCTCGAGTGGGATGAAGCCAATTTATGCTGCCTTTTTGGAATTTTTCGAAGTCTCCTGGTCTTCTATTGGATACATCTAGATTTGTTCAGCAACGGACTATTGCAAACCATTTCAATATTCTTCAGCTATTCGCCACAGCCAAGGTCCTTCTTTAGGAACTGTGTTCCTTCCATATTTATAGATATGGATTTCTTTTGTGGACGCTCCATGTTGTACCTCTTAAATACAAGCACTTCCGGTGTAAGGTCTGTTGTATCCTTGCAAATTATGTTTATTGTTCCATTTAATGTAAGTGGTTTACTGTTTGATTACAATAATTTTTTCCCCTTCTCCTGCCTTCTTCCTCACCACAGTCTGTATTGAGATTATCTCTCTGTTGTTGGGTTGGAGAAGGGATGGTAAATGTGATATATTACTGTATGTTTATAATATGTTTTATAATAGGTCTCAGGGATGGGGAATGATACAGCCTGCCCCACATGTTAACCATTTTGCCATACTGGTTTTTCACGGCAACTGCTGTGGCCCGATATTCTGGGCCTTTTGGGTTCTCTATTTCCCTTTTTTTGCCTTTGTTTTTTACTTTTTCCCCTTTTCCCTATTTTTATGTGTAACCTTTTTTCTTTTTATTGTTGTTGTGTGACACGTACATTTAGGACATTCTCAATTTTCTACTGTTTTAAATTATCCAATGGTTAGAGTCCTCTCGCTAAATGTCAAGGGACTTAACTCCCCACAAAAGAGACATTTGGCTCTTTATACTTTCTATCTTCATAAGGCTGATATAGTAACTCTCCAGGAGATGCATTTCTCATCCTCAGCACCCCCCATATTTAAGGACCATAGATACCCTGTATGCTATACTGCTAATAGCCCTCTCAAACATAATGGGGTTGCTATATATATAGAGGATGGGAACGGCAGGTTTATCATTCTTATTGGGAAGGTTGAGGAGACTCTTGTCACTTTGGTTTCTCTCTATGCCCCCAATTCCCGACAGGTCCCCTTTTTACGAGATACTTTTGAGGAAATATCTAAAGTTCGGGAAGGAGCACTTATCTTGCTGGGTGACTTTAGTTCTCAACCCTAAATTAGACAGATCATCTCCCCAGGGCCATTCTTCTTCCCCTCGCGATATGGGACCTTCATTGGCCTTTAAGAAATTATTAGCGGAGTATGATTTGTATGACGCTTGGCGTACTTACCTTCCAGATGAAAGAGATTATACCTTTTTTTCCTCAGTCCACAATAGTTACTCTAGAATTGATTTTGTCCTTTTGGATAAAAGAATTCTACAATCTACTAAAAGGGTTAAAATCCTCCCTATTACTTGGTCTGACCATGCGCCTGTCCTCTGGATCTGGGATATAGGCCATCAATTTTCTACCAGGCGTCCCTGACGTCTTCCTGAGTACCAATTAAAAGATCCTGAGACTCTACTGGCCCTTACTGATTCTCTTTAACTATATATACAGACTAATTCTCCTAATGATACTTCTGTTTTCACACATTGGTGTGCCTTGAAAGCAGTTCTCCGTGGTACCTCCATCCAAAAAGGAGCTCAATTTAAGGCTCGATCTCGTCAACTATAGAATAGTCTTGAATCCACCCTACGGTCTTTAGAGTCCCAGAATCAAATCCGCCCCACTAGAGTATTGTGCAAACAACTCCAAGAGGTACGAGCGCAGCTGCAAAAACTTTTTATGTCACGTATGCAAGCGGTTTTTACTCGTCTTCGACAAAAATTTTATATGGCTGGTAACAAAGACTCCCGTCTTTTAGCACGTAAGCTGCGTGGTCATCAAGCCCGTAACAGAATTAAATGTCTTTTAACCCCCTCTGGTTCAAAATGCCTTAATCCGCTTGACATTGCTAATCTATTTTCAGACTATTATGCAAAATTATATAATTTACGTGAAGACCCTTCAATCCCCCAACCTTCGGTCAATGTTATCTCCTCTTTTTTAGATAATTTATCTTTTCCTTCTCTAGATGCGGATGGCCTGGCGTCCCTGAATGCCCCTTGGTCTTTGAAGGAAAATCAGGAAGTAATTCAGAAATTACCCAGGGGCAAAGCCCCCGGCCCTGATGGTTTTTCAAACTCTTTCTATTCTGTATTTACTGAAGCCCTTTCCCCCATTCTTTTAAATTTGTTTACAGAAGCTTCCGCTATCGGATCTTTCCCACCCAAAATGGTAGAAGCACAAATAGTCACCATTCCGAAACCTGGTAAAGATCCCTCTGAGAGTAAAAATTATAGACCCATTGCGCTTCTTAATACGGATGTGAAAATTTTTGATAAATTGATAGCTAACCGCTTAAACCCATTACTTCCCCAGCTGATATACCCCGATCAGGTGGGGTTTGTTTGTGGACGCCAGGCTCCCGATAACACCCGGAGGGTTTTAGATTTGGTTGAATGGGTGTCGTTCAATAAATTACAATGCCTCCTTATATCTCGATGCTGAGAAGGCGTTCGACCGGCTCCACTGGGAATATATGCGTCAGGTTCTATATAGATATGGATTCCGGGGCGACATTCTTCGGTCCATTAATGCCCTTTATTCTGATTCCTCTGTTCGTATTTTTAATAACGGGTTTCTCTCCTCATCCTTCTCAATTTCCAATGGCACCAGACAGGGGTGCCCTCTTTCCCCACGAATATATGTGCTGGCCATAGAACCCCTTGCTCAAAAAATCCGCCAAACATCTGAGTTCCCAGGGCTCTCTATCAATGACACCTCTCATAAATTATGTTTGTTTGCAGATGATGTCTTGTTGTTTGTCACCGACCCAGAGATTTCGCTGCCATCGCTCCACAGCATTTTAGACAACTACAGTGCAGCTTCCTACTATAAATTGAATGTTACAAAATCTGAAGCTTTACCCATTAATATTCCACCTTTCTCTCTACATTCATTAAAGAGTAATTTCCCTTTTATTTGGAAGAAGTCTTCCCTATCCTATCTGGGAATTAATATACCATCCTCCATTAATGATGTTTTTACTGAAAATTATGTTCCCCTTTTGACTCAATTGTCTTCTCTAGCCACTGCTTGGATGAGCCACGAGATCTCCTGGTTGGGCCGTATAGCGGCGTTCAAAATGATGTTATTACCAAAATTGATGTATCTACTCCTCAGGGAGGCCTTAATCTACCTATCATGAAGCGGGCCTTCTCTCTCAAATATGCGACTGGTTTCTTCCCCCCTCTGTTAAACCTTGGGTAGATCTATCTGGAACATGCTCTCCTTCGGCACTTTCCCCTTCCTGACCTTTTATGGATACCCCATAGACTGCGCCCACAAATCCCCCTATTCCCTAAAACAATCTTGGATACTTTAAAAGTTTGGGATTATAATCTCCCGGCCCATTTTGATTTTACCCTGCCCACCAGAAATGTATCCCTCCAGGCGTTGAGCAGGGTTTTACCTAGTCTTAATATGTCCTACTGAATGACCTTGGGTATTGTGTCCTTAGCAGAATTTTTTTTCCTCATCCTTTATTCTCTCATATTCAGAGCTTTGCACTAAGTATTCATTGGGTCCCCCTGCCTGGTTTTACTATCACCAACTTACACATTGGTATGCTTTGATGAACACCGGCCTGTCAGAGTTCAGCCGGGAATCGGCCATCCCTTACCATCCCGCCGGCTTCCTCTGACTTCCCGGGCAGTCGGGGCGGCTCGTGCGGTGACTTGGGAGGTGCTGAGCATTCTCCCTGATGCTGTGTACCGGGCGGCCTGGTGCACGGGGATCGGAGTCCCTGTCATGGGCGCCGCCATGACACTTCCTGCTCTGACTGCTTTTCCTCCCCTGACAGTCTGGCCGGTCAGCTGACGCTGTGGACCAATCAGTGGGCTTCCAGGGGTATATTTCCGGCTCCTGTGTATCAGGTAGTTGCCTGAACAACCATTGTCGTTACTAGTGGTCTCTCGTTCCAGGTTCCCTTGCTTCCAGTGATCTATTCCTGTGTGCAGCTATATCGTCCATCTCACCAGTGCTTTACCACCTCAGCCTGTGTGCAGCTATATCATTCATCTCATCAGTGCTTTACTATCTCAGCCTGTGTGCAGCTATTCCATTCATCTCATCAGTGCTTTACCATCTCAGCCTGTGAGCAGCTGTATCATTCATCTCATCAGTGCTTTACCATCTCAGCCTGTGTACAGCTATATCATTCATCTCACCAGTGCTTTACCACCTCAGCCTGTGTGCAGCTATATCATTCATCTCACCAGTGCTTTACCACCTCAGCCTGTGTGCAGCTATATCATTCATCTCACCATTGCTTCACCACCTCAGCCTGTGTGCAGCTATATTGTCAGTACGTTATCACCTCGCCTGTGTGCAGTATACCTCTATTCCACCAGTGCGTTACCACCGCCACCTGTGTGCAGTATACTATCCATTTCACCAGTGCTTTACCATCACAGCCTGTGTAGTTATACGTACCCACCTCTCCAGCATCATAATCTTTGGCTGGCTCCAGTACCACTACCCACCTCGTTACTGGACTCTGTGGTCTCTACCTACGTGTTACAGTATTGCACCGTGGCGCACTCTTTCTGACCGGCAACCCGGTAGAGTGTGTCCACAGTGCACACTTCCTTGTACCTCAAGTACAGTGTCCCTACATGCCCCTTACTGGCACAGACCCTGTGGGCCACAAGTGTTCGTTTCTCCTTTTTCCCGCAGGCTTTGGTCACCTAGTCAAAGGACCGCGACCTGCTTACGAGGTGCAGCTCAAGCCCATATCCCGATTGGTGGGGTCACTAGCGAACACCATCTCGTGGGTTAGATTCCGCACCTTTGACTAGGTCTCGCCAACGACCAAGACCCGTGGATGCGGAGGTCGTACATTCAGGCCCCTCGCCTCCGTTTCCTCCCGCAGCCTCTGGCCTCAGCTTCCAGAAAACCGACTCCCAGCGTGACACGGCCCTACTGTATTCCAGACTCCACCACACCAAATTCTGAGTAAATTTAATAATCCCTCCTCTAGTGGGGCTATATATTTCTGGTATTCCCTACTCTCTCCTATAGCTCCGACAGTTAAGTCCCTTGCTCAACTCCGGTGGGAAACAGATCTTCAATGTACTTTCACCCTCTCACAATGGGAGACTATTTATCTCTCTACCTTCTCCATGTCTAAATGTACTAATCACATTAAAATGTATGTAAAACTTTTAAATAGATCATATTTGACACCTTCTAGATTACACAAAATTTGGCCCACAGTCTCAAAATTCTGTTGGCGTCTCTGTCACTCTGAAGGCTCTATTTTCCATGTCTTCTGGGATTGCCCTTTATTACGCCCCTTCTGGGAAGAAGTATTCACTCTTATTAAAGATGTCCTAGGTCTCACTTTAACTCTAGATCCCTCCCTCGCCCTTCTCCACCGGTACTAAATCTCCGTTCCCAAATCTGACCGATGCGTTCTCGGCCACATTCTGATATCTGCTAAGGCCACTAGAGCTCAGCATTGGAAGTTCCCTTCCCCTCCTCCATTTGCCAAAGTTATAACTAAAACACAATTGCATTTTGAAATGGAGACGAGGGAGGTTGATTACTCTATGGCTAATTCGTTCCCTATTGTGAAATGGCATCCTTGGCATCTTTATGTTACAGATGGGGGGGTTGCACCCCTGTCCTTATCCTCTCCAATCCCTCGAAGCGCCTCTCCTTTTGATTTAAATGAGATTCCACAAGTGGACCAAAATATTTAATTTAATTATCTATTCTGGTAATTGCGATTTTCAGTTTTTGTTTAATGTTTTTGAATGTGATGTCACCCCCTTTATAATTTATTTTATCTATGTTTCCCTTTTTTCTTTTTTCTGTACCCCCATAAACATTTTGGCTGAATAATTAATAAAAAGAAATTCATCCCACCCACCCTTATGTTGTATACGAAACAGGACATTCACAGTTTAACAAACCAATCATTTCAGCGACAAGGACTGCCAATTGTGGCTGAAATGATTGGTTTGTTTGGACCCCCATAAAACAAGCTGCCAATGTGCATTGGACATGGAAATTAAAATGATCCCATACACAAACTGGCTTTACATTACAAGTTGTCATCGTCCTCATCCTCATCATCCCCATCAGTGTGCACATCCTCTTCTTCACACAATATTAATTCATCCCCGCTGGAATCCACCATAGGCGCCTCTGTAATTTTTTTATGTAATTGTTGGTAGAGGTCTTCCTCATGGAATTTGTCATTCATTTTAATGAACATCATCTTTTCCACATTTTGAGGACGTAACCTCCTACGCCGATCACTGACAAGGTTGCCAGCTGCACTGAAAACTCTTTTGGAGTACACACCGGAGGGTGGGCAACTTAAGTAATGCAAAGCCAGTTTGTGTATAGGATTCCAAATTGCATCTTTTTCCTGTCAGTACTGAAAGGGACTGTCTGCTGACATGCCTAGTAGGATGTTATCTCTGAAATAGTCCTCCACCATTCTGTAAATAGAGACCGTATCACACACAGTCACGGTAGAAGACATATCACTAATAGGCAGTTCTCTCAGGCCCGACCAGATGTAAGTTTTTGGTGAACGATCTGCATGACCAGCAGGCATTCTGTAAGGAAAATTTAGTTTTTACCTGGGAGCTGCAGAAACTGAAGGAGGAGATGGTGGTGTTTCACATGCGGCTGCAGCTGACAATTTTTTTACCAATAGCTCTTTGCATAGTTTTAGATTTCGGTCTGTTGGAAAAAAACTCACAAGGTAGGACTTAAACCTAGGATCCAGAATGGTGGCCAAAATATATTTTTCAGATTTCAATAGATTGACGACTCTTGGATCCTGGTGAAGTGAATCAAGGGCTTGATCCACCAGTCCGACATACCTTGCTCAAAATCACTCCGTTTCAGTTCCTCCTTCAGTTTCTCCAGCAGTTTTACAAAAGTCTGATGAGGGGAATGACCTGACTCAAGCTGGCAGTGTCTGAACTAACTTCACGTGTGGCAAGTTCAAAGGGTTTGAGAACCTTGCACAACACGGAAATTATTCTCCACTGCGCTTGAGTAAGGTGCATTCCCCCTCCACGGCCTATGTCATAGGCCGTTGTATAGCCCTGGATGGCCTTTTGCTGTTCCACCATCCGCTGAAGCATATAGAGGGTAGAATTCCACAGAGTTACTGCCTCTTGCTTCAGCTGATGGCAGGGCAAATTTAACAGTACCTGCTGGTCATGCAATCTTCGACAAGCGTTTGCCGAATGTCTAAAAAAGGATATTTTGCGAGCCACCGAGAGCATCTCCTGCACACCCCTGTCATTTTAAAAAAAATGTTGCACTACCAAATTAATTGTGTGAGCAAAACATGGGACGAGTTGGAATTCGCCCACATGTAATGCGCTCACAATATTGGTGGCATTGTCTGAAATCACAAATCCCGAGGAGAGTCCAAGTGGGGTAAGCCATATAGCAATGATTTCCCTGAGTTTTTCTAAGAGGTTCTCAGTGGTATGCCTCTTAGTGAAACCAGTTATACAAAGAGTAGCCTGCATCTGTATCAGCTGTTTTTTGGTAGATGTTGCTGTTGCAGGCAATATACCTACCCAGTGTGATCCAAACACCTCAAACTTCGATTAGTCTGTCCATAACACTTTTTTACAATCTTCTTCTGGCCAATGTCTGTGTTCTTTTGCCCATATAAATCTTTTCCTTTTATTGGCCAGTCGCAGATATGGCTTTTTCTTTGCCAATCTGCCTAGAAGGCCAGCATCCCGGAGTCGCCTCTTCACTGTAGACGTTGACACTGGTGTTTTTCCGGTACCATTTAATGAAGCTGCCAGTTGAGGACTTGTGAGGCATCTATTTCTCAAACTAGAGACTCTAATGTACTTGACTTCTTGCACAGTTGTGCACTGGGGCCTCCAACTTTTCTTTCTACTCTGGTTAGAGCCTGTTTGCGCTGTTCTCTGAAGGGAGTAGTACACACCGTTGTTCAGTTCAGTTTCTTGGCAATTTCTCACATGGAATAGCCTTCATTTCTAAGAACAAGAATAGACTGACGAGTTTCACATGAAAGTTCTCTTTTTCTGGCCATTTGGAGAGTATAAATCGAACCCACAAATATGATGCTCCAGATACTCAACTAGCTCAAAGGAAGGCCAGTTTTATAGCTTCTCTAACGAGCAAACCCATTTTCAGCTGTGCTAACATAATTGCACAAGGGTTTTCATGGGTTTTCTAATCATCCATTAGTCTTCTAACTCGCTTAGCAAACACAATGTACCATTAGAACACTGGAGTGACGGTTGCTGGAAATGGGCCTCTTTACACCTCTGTAGATATTCCTTTAAAAACCAGATGTTTGCAGCTAGTATAGTCATTTTCCAACATTAACAATGTATAGAGTGTATTTCTGATTAATTTAATGTTATCTTCATTGAAAAAAACAGTGCTTTTCTTTCAAAAATAAGGAAATTTCTAAGTGACCCCAAACTTTTGAATGGTAGTGTATCCAATTTCTTATTTACCGGCAAAAACATGGGATGTATTGGAATTCGCCCACATGTAATGCTCTCACAATATTGGTGGCATTGTCCGAAATCACAAATCCCGAGGAGAGTCCAAGTGGGGTTAGCCATTTAGCAATGATTTCCCTGAGTTTTTCTAAGAGGTTCTCAGCGGTATGCCTCTTAGTGAAACCAGTTATACAAAGAGTAGCCTGCCTCTGTATCAGCTGTCTTTTGGTAGATGTTCCTGTTGTAGGCAATACACCTACCCAGTGGGCTGTCTCAGTCATGTAATCCTTAGTTTGCCTTGTCCCACTTGTCCACATATCAGTGGTCAAGTGAACAGTGGGTACAACGGCATTTCTGAGGACATTAATAAGGTTTTGTTTAATGTCCTTGTACAGACTTGGAATTGCTGTTCTAGCGAAGTGGAATCTAGAAGGGATCTGGTAGCGAGGACACAGACCTCAATTAATGGTTGAAAATCCACTGCAGTAATGGCGGATACTGGACGTACATCTAATACCAGGATAGCTGTTATGGCATCAATAATCTGCTGTGCAGCTGGGTGATTGCTGTAATACTTGTTTGCACTTGCAAACGATTGTTTGACAGTTAATTGTGTTTGGAGGATACACTACAGGTAGTCTTCCTCCTGGTCCCCTTTTGGGATGAAGATCCACTCACAGCAGCAGCAACATGAGTAGTCATCAAGGATCCTTCTGAGGAATCATGGATAGGAGAGGAGTCAATCATGCTTCGAATAACAACATTGGATGCAGCAGGACTATTCCCGATGACAAATAAGGATGTTGATGATGCAGGTGTTAGTGGTGGAGATTGAAGGCACTTGGATCCCACAGAGAGGGAGCAGGTAGGTGACACTGGACTTGTTATGTTTTGGAACTTGGCGACATACACTTTGATATTTGATGAATGCGTTCCAAGTGACTTAACAAGGAGGAGGTTTCTAGGTGGTTTAAGTCCCTTCCTTTACTCACTCTTACTTGGCAAGTGGATTTTTTTGTATTTTGTCATGTGACAGCCCTCCATAATTTCTGCGGTCTTGAAGCAGTGTCACAAGCACCAATAGTGTAGCCAAGGTGCGGTTACAAAATTCACACACATGCAGTTGTGCGCACACAAAAAAAATACACTATTTTTTTTTTTTTTTTCCGGGTCCGCATCTTGGGCCCAGAGCAGCGATTTATGATGACTGGAGTCGGGCAGCACTAGGTTGGGTTGCTGTATCTTGTGCGGCTAAGCCTAACACACGCACACAGAAAAGATAAAAAGACAATATTTTTTTGGGGGGGGGGAAGGGGGGGGTCCAGAACTTGGGCCCAGATGGACGCAGCAGACAGCACAGCAGTGACAGCACCAGATGGATCAGCAGTGCACCAGCCCTGGACACAGTAGACAGGACAGCACAGCACAGCACCGGCACCTCTCCCAGCCATGCACTACCGACCCTCCCTGTTCAGTCTCCACAGGCGGAGTGAAATGGCGTCCGCCCCGTGGTACCTTATATTCAACATAGATCATAGAGATGAAAGCTCGTGAGCCGCGAGATTTTCGACTCTATGGTTTTGCTTCAGCTTGAGATCCAGCGGAGGAACCGAACACACGTTCGGTTTTCGCCCCGGATCTCAAAATTCGGGTGGGTTTGGATCTCTGAGATCCGAACCCGCTCATCTCTCTATATACATATCTCTCTCTCTCTCTCTCTCTCTCTATATATATATATATATATATATATATACACACACACACACACACACACACATTGTTATTTGTCATGATTACTGTTACTGTCATTATGTCATAGCAGCCTGAGGATGGGATCTGGAGGGATCCTGAAACGTTGCTAACATCGCCGTGCATTGAAGACATGTACTAAATTGTACTCAGTACAGAGATTTGCATTGGTAGTGCCGTGTGTGGACTTGATTTATTCAGGACCAGTATCAGATATACATTATATAGCACGAGCACACAAAGCTGCACCATAGCAATCGAGTACCAGATTTTTGAAAAACTATATATATATATATATACACACACACATATATATATATATATATATATATATATATACACATACAGTACACCATATATATACACACACAGTATATCTACATATATATAGTGCATGTGTATGTGCGCAACCGGTGCATACAAATTTTCCAGATTGATAAAAAAAATAATTTTAATTAACTTGCTGCAAATCTTTGAACACACAGTTTGTTCTCCAACCTTAATGTTCTTTTTGTGCACTGATTTCCCTGTGTTAGAGATGACACATCTAGGCTCATTGTAAGAAGTGGTGCATGCAAGGTTACAGAAGATGTCTGACTGTGTTTGGCCCTGGCTTTCTCAATAGGCAGTCTAGTGCATGAGGACCAGCACTTACAAATGTGTGTTGTATTTGGCATGTTGGCAACTTTACATCAGGCTTGCCTACCCTCCCGATTTGGCCAGGAGCCTCACGATTTTCGGGTGCCGCTCCCGGCCCTCCGGAAAGGCAGGCAAGCCTCCCGGAAGCTTGCGACCCTCCCGACCTCCCCCGTGAAAAAACCCAGAAACCCCTGCAGCGGGGGGGCCTGGTGATGCGATTCACACAGAATCGCGTCATCATGGCCCCAGCCCCTGCTTCACAATGCCGAAAATAACGGCATTGTGAAGAGGGGGCGGAGTCACGATGACGCGATCGTGCAGCCCCACCCCGGCCCCGCCCCCAGTGTGACACCAAATGGCCGCCCCCGGCCCCACCCCCTGCTATTAGCCGACAATCAGCTCCCTCCCGGAAGGCTGGAGCTGATTGTCGGCAAGTATGCTTTACATTTTTCGACAGTGGTTTTTCCCATCATAGTCAGGTGATGTTTTCTTAAAGATTTTCAGCATTGTGTAGAGTTGGAGTGTAACATATGGAAATAAGTGGACTATTACCTGTATCATGTGGTTTTATTAGAAGACAAGATTTTTTTGACACCAGAAAAAATTACTTTTGTGCTTTTATTATTTTGGGGTGCAGTTGATGGGGACAAGACCAAACCCAGCAAGATCAGTAATATGCACTGCCTCCCAAAAACACACAATTTTGAAATATTATTTACATTATACAAGACCTAAGTTTTTAAAAAAAAAACAAAAACAGAAAAAAGGCTTTTTTGTAATTATTATTTTGAGGTGCAGCTGACGAGGACACCACCACACCATAAGAACCATAGTATACACCACACCCAGTAAGAACCGTAGTATATGCTGCCTCTCAAAAACACACACTTTCCTTGAAACAAATTTTAAAATTGAATTATAAAATATGAGATTTTTTAAAAACAGGAAAAGAGGTCTTATTTTGGTTGCAGCTCAGACACAGCACAGTATTTTTTGGACAGGTACTGTAAGCTTAAAATCACACTATTTGCCCTCATACACATGTGACAATATATACTGAAGTATAGATAGATATTATTGTGAAAAACAAATGTAAGTGCAGCTCATTTCAAGTTCACTTTTAACAAACATATACAGGAGCCTGTTTGCACAGGATTGCAGGAGCTACTAGTGCCTGACAAACAAACATACACAGTGACAAATATACCTGCAGTCTTTTACGTGCTTCTCACCCACTGTCTACCTACACCTCTCTCTAATGGCATCTACAGAACTACAGCCCACACCCTCTATATACACTATACCGTATAAAATGGCACCTGACCATGAAGGAGGGACTCATATGCAGTACAAAACACACAAGATCCAAGATATCTGGGAAAATAATGTTTTGACATTTTTAAACCTGGCAGGAAGACCCCAGCCGGAGTTAGAACTGTGCTCTATCATTTGGAACCATGTGTTGCTCCAGTCCACCTGAAGTGGGGCTGCAGTCCTCTTTGTATATTCAAACTGTGTAGTGCCTATATTCTCCACCATGGGCTACTGTTTAGGCACCACCTTATATGGGACTTGTGGATCTTACCTTCAATGGGTTAATCTCTTTGCAGCATGTTGTTTAGCTGCTCATCAGCTGTTATACATGACCTACTGACAGTGTTAGTGATGGTCATTATTATTTTAATTTGCTTTGTTACCAGTACTTTTTACCTTGAACTCCTGAACAAGTATACCCCTGTCTACCTGCACTTACACCTACTCTCTAAATTCATTGCCTGTTACCAGTACTTTTTACCTTGGATGTCTGGTCAAGTATACCCCTGTCTTGTACTCTAGGTAATTGCAAGTTTCTGACGACAATCAGTTTTACCTATTACAGACTTTACTTTGTATAATGTTCCCTGTGCTTGTTGCTACCAGTGCATCTGTTCCAACTTCCAGTGTCTGCATTACCAAGTAGATTCAAGCTTATCTTGCCTGCCATTGACTGTATCCTGTTTGTGCTCTCAACATTCAAGGGCTCCACATTAGTTTGGATAACCAGTCTGCATGTCAGTTGATGACAGAAAGGGAGGGCAATGAGGATGTCCTAGTGCACAGGTTCTCAAACTTGGTCCTCAGGACCCCAAACAGTACATGTTTTCTAAGTCACCCCAGAGAATTCACCTGTGGATCTTTTAATTTGTGTCAGTGAGTAATGAATGCACCTGCTAGGTGACCTGGAAAATGTGACATGTGTGGGGTCCTGAGGACCAAGTTTGAGAACCACTGTCATAGTGCATACAGAGCTGAAAAGCATATTCTAAAGCATCTCTGCTTACTACATAATGTGCTATATGACATTGGATGCCATGGTAGTTAAAAAAAATCTAATAATTAACAGTAGCCTGTAGAGACAAAATGAAAAGACAAATCCTGACCGTTTCAGGGGATTGGAAGAATGTGAAAACTCTTGCCCTGAAACCTCTATATTTAGGCAGATTCTCAAAACATTTATTCCATCATGATTTGAAAGATTTTGCCTAATTAAGATTTCCAGGTACACTAGGTGGCTTTACTACTACTTTCATGTTCTTGGGACAAGTTGAAACTTTATTTTTATCATAAGTGCAATGTACACAGTATTATAAATAAAGCAATAATACACTAGGATTGGCCTCAGTGCTTTCCGGGAGGGGAGGAAAGATTGTGCACTTTTGAGGAAGGGATTTAATGTCAGCAGCTATTAATTAAAAGTATACTGGAAAGAAAAAGATACCTACACTAGACCAACTTTCATTGAACCAGTCAACTTGTTGATTGGT
This sequence comes from Taudactylus pleione, assembly GCA_031769625.1. Classification (NCBI taxonomy): domain Eukaryota; kingdom Metazoa; phylum Chordata; class Amphibia; order Anura; family Myobatrachidae; genus Taudactylus; species Taudactylus pleione. The sequence goes on along the minus strand of JAUIMM010000012.1, from coordinate 21,744,035 downwards.
TGGAATGAAAATCTGGTAACGTATGGGAGTAAATGATGATCAGTAATTTGCTCCTAAATGCCAGAAAACAGATGAAAATGGTCGTTCAGACAAGTTTGTTAAATGTTTGATCTAAACTATTTGTTCAAACAACAGTTTTGGTCCATTTTCCAGCATTTGGGAGCAACTTGCTGATTGTATTCCTTACTAGATTTTCATTCCAACCAATCAACTAGTTGGCTGGTTGGACAGATAATCTTTAGATGTGTGGCCAGCTTTAAGGCTATCATTTACTTATACCTGCCTTTACGTATCCAAATGAACTACAATAGATGGTTATAAAATGAAACCATAAAATACTATTGATTGAGGCTGATATGATCCGTTATGCTGGTTCAGTTACTATAGATGAACTATTCATATGCCCTTTTAAAATCCCATTAATGCTAATAGTGTTTGATATGGTATCATACTACAAATGCGTTGGATAGTTTCTTTGTTTCATATAAGCATTCTAATGGTATACAGTATTCTAATTATAAATTATCATTTCTCATTCATTCATGCTGACTATGTATATACTAGGGGTGAGCGGGTTCGACTTTTCCAGCCTGACTCGGATCTGAAATCGAGGCAAAACGTCATCATCCCGCCTTCCGGGTCTCGCGGGTTTTGGATCCTATATAAGGTACCCGCGTCGGCGCCATTTTCTCACTCGGCTGTGGACAGTGAAGACGGAGGGTGGGAGTTAGGGCTGGCTGGACTGTGTAGTGTACTATAGTTTGAAGTGTAGTGTTGTGCTGTGCTGCTGTTGTCCATAGGGGCTGTGTCCACTACTTCAAAGTCCATAGGGGCTGGCTGGACTGTGTTGTGCAGTCAGTTGTCCATAGGGGCTGTGTCCACTCCAAAGTCCTGTGCAGTGTCTCAGTCCTAAAGGGGTGCTCCCCCCAAGTGCTAAAAAAAATATATATTTTTTTTTTCTGTCTTTGTGAATTGTGTGCACTGTGGCTGCATGTGCATCAACAAAGGAGCAGCGCCAAGCGTGCGCCTGTGTCCCATAAGTAAAAGGCCGGCTGGCTTGTCCGTTAAAGGGTGCTGTAACCCCCAAAGGGCACTCCAAACAAAATAAAAAAAATATTTTTTTTGTGAATTGTGTGCGCAGTAGCCGCACGTGCATCAACAAAGTAGTGCCAAGCATGCGCCTGTGTCCCATAAATAAAGGGCCGGCTGGATTGACCGCTAAAGGGTGCTGTAACCCCCAAAGGGCACTCCAAACAAAATTAAAAAAATATATTTTTTTGTGTTTGTGAATTGTGTGCGCAGTAGCCGCACGTGCATCAACAAAGTAGTGCCAAGCGTGCGCCTGTGTCATATGTAAAGGGCCGGCTGGCTTGTCCGTTAAAGGGTGCTGTAGCCCCCAAAGTACACTCCAAACAAAATAAAAAAATATTTTCTGTGTTTGTGAATTGTGTGCGCAGTAGCCGCACGTGCATCAACAAAGTAGTGCCAAGCGTGCGCCTGTGTCCCATAAATAAAGGGCCGGCTGGATTGACCGCTAAAGGGTGCTGTAACCCCCAAAGTACACTCCAAACAAAATAAAAAAATATTTTCTGTGTTTGTGAATTGTGTGCGCAGTAGCCGCACGTGCATCAACAAAGTAGTGCCAAGCGTGCGCCTGTGTCCCATAAATAAAGGGCCGGCTGGATTGACCGCTAAAGGGTGCTGTAACCGCCAAAGGGCACTCCAAACAAAATAAAAATATATATTTTTCTGTGTTTGTGAATTGTGTGCACTGTGGCTGCACGTGCATCAACGAAGGAGCAGCGCCAAGCGTGCGCCTGTGTCCCATAAGTAAAGGGCCGGCTGGCTCATTTCTTAAAGGGTGGTGTAACCCACAAAGTGCACTAGTCTCCAACAAAAATAAAAAAATATTTTCTGTGTTTGTGTGCGCCTTAGCCGCACGTATATATCAATATAACATAAATGGAGGACCAAACTTTCTCCGATAAAAATAAAATAGGGAAAGATCAAGAACCACTTCCTCCTAGTGCTGAAGCTGCTGCCACTAGTCATGACATAGACGATAACATGCCATCAACGTCGTCTGCCAAGGCCGATGCCCAATGTCATAGTAGAGGGCACATACAATCCCAAATGACAAAGTTCAGGAAAATGACCTTGAAAAAAACATTTAAATCATCTGAAGAGAAACGTAAACTTGCCAATATGCCATTTATGACACGGAGTGGCAAGGAACAGCTAAGGTCTTTCCCTATGTTCGTGACTAGTGGTTCAGCTTCACATGACGATGGAAGCCCTCCTCCCGCTAAAAAAATCAAACAAGTTAAGCTGGCAAAAGCACAGCGAAGAACTGTGCGTTCTAAGAAGATATCACAAATCCCCAAGGAGAGTCCAAGTGTGGTGGCGGTTGCGATGCCTGACCTTCCCAGCACTGGACGGGAAGAGGTGGCTCTTACCACCATTTGCACGCCCCCTGCAAGTGCTGAAAGGAGCACCCACAGTCCACTTGCTGATATGCAAATTGAAGATGTCACTGTTGAAGTACAACAGGATGAGGATACTGGTGTACCTGGCGCTGAGGAGGAAGTTGGCGAGGAGGATTCTGATGGTGATGTGGTTTGTTTAAATCCGGCTCCGGGGGAGACAGTTGTTGTCCGTGGGATGAAAAAGCCCATCACGGTCATGCTTGGGCAGAAGACCAAACATTCCACCTCTTTGGTCTGGCAATATTTCTATCCAAATCCGGACAACAACTGTCTTGCCATATGTACCATATGTAAAGGTGAAATAAGTAGGTGTAGGGACGTTAGCCACCTAGGAACATCCTCCCTTATACGGCACCTGCAGCGCGTTCATAAAAAGTTACTGTCAAGTTCAGAAACTTTGGCTAAGACCGTAAGCAGTCCAGGGACACCTAAATCCCTTTTTCCTGTTTTATCCAAGGAATCGGTGGATGAGGACGACATCTTGTCTCCGTAGAGCCAGTTCGGGCAGGGACACATTAATTGCCAGCTTGTTTTGTGGGGGCCCAAACGAACCAATCATTTCAGCCACAGTCATGTGGCAGACCCTGGCGCTGAAATTATTTTTTTGTTAAAGTGTGCATGTCCTATTTATACAACATGTGGGTGGGAGGGCCCAAGGACAATTCCATCTTGCACCTCTTTTTTTTCTTTGCAGTATGTACTGTTTGGGGCCTAGTTTTTCAAACTGCCATCCTGTCTGCCACTGCAGTGTCACTCCTAGATGGGCCACGTGTTTGTGCCGCCCACTCATGTCGCTTAGCATAGTCATCCAGCTACCTCGGTGCAACCTTTTGGACATAAAAACAATATTGTGAGGTGTTAGGTGTTCAGAATAGACTGGAAATTAAGGTTATTGAGGTTAATAATTGAATAGGAGCATAAAAACCCACAAATTCTGTCATTTTAGCTGTTTTTATGCTTTTTTTCAAAAAAATACAGATCCAAAACACAAAACCCAGAACCCAAAACACAGAAGGGTGGTTTTGGCAAAACCAATCCAGATCCAAAACACGAAGAAAGATCCAGATCCAAAACCAAAACACAAAACACGAAAAATGGCCGGTGCACACCCCTAGTATATACTAGGACCTATATTCCTCTATTTTACATATAAATACACTTAGGTTTAGTGGATTGCATTGTGGATTATATCTAAAGCTGCATACACACACAATTTTTTGAACGATAATCGATAACGATATCGTTAATCGTTCAAAAAAATCGTTCACTTTCTGAGTTAAAACGATTATCGTTCATGCGCGTTTCCATTTGTAGTTCAGTCAGACTGACCAACTGAACGATTTTCATTAAGGGAATATGCAAAAATCGTTTGTAGTTCAAAAAAATCGTTCATTACGCTTTAAAAAAATCGGACACATAATCTGACAGAAAATCGTTCATAAAATCGTTAGTAACAAAATCGTTGTGTGTGCCTGCAGCTTTAGCAGTAACAGACATAACCATAAAGTATATGTTTGGAAATTGTGCAGTTCACACATACATTGTATATGAAGATTTTATTTTTTCCATTGAATTTAACTCATTATTTTTGGAATACTGATCTAACAGATGGGGATGGGCTGTATCTGCAGAAGCCATTTATATTAGATAAATAAATTCCTTGTGGTTCTTATTAGCTTTCAAACAATTGTGATTTATATATTCTGATTAGGTTAGACATCTTTTCATTTTTTTCAAAATGTAGAATTGTAAACTTACACAGCCCTTGTGTATACCTAATCTATTTTATGCTAATAAAGATTTCTATCCAGATATTGAGTTGATTTATTCTCATTCTGCTTATGTACAGTATGCAACTTAAAGGTCTCATTCAGCTCAGACATTAGAGAGCACATATCAAATATAAACCTAGAGAAAAAATAATAAAAGCACAATGTTGAAATGGAACAGGCTATCATTAAATCAGATCATAAAACAAATCTAAAAAAAAAAAAACCTCAATATGTCCTTTCATGCACATAGTATTGAATAGTCACAGACAATAGTACATTATTATTTGTTTGAGTAAAGGCCCCCATACATCAGAGATTGATTGCAGCAATCGTGCAATCTGCAATCGATTGTGTATAAAAATCTTTCACTTTTCAATCGATTGCAGTATTGCCACAATCGATTGAAAAAGGGAAAGATTTTTAGACACAATAGATTGCAAATTGCACGATTGCTGCAATCAATCTCTGATGTACAGTATGGGGGCCTTAATTCCAGCAACTTTTGTGATTAATGCAGATATTTCAGGAGCTGGGTATGATTGGTTGGTAATCAGTTCCCCTCACCTGATTCTATAATTACTCCCAGCTGTACAAATACACACTCTCTTCTGTGTGATGCAGGGTTTAAAGAGAACTATAGTTATTACACAAAGCTACAGCAACTGTTTAGTTTGCTACCAGACAAGTCAGAATGTAACTAGCACTAGCAGTTAATTCTGCTAATAAACTCTTCTTGCTTCACATGCTGCTTTTTCTATTCCTATCTTGCTGTTTTTCATAACAGCCATTAAAGAGAAAACCTCCAGTACATAGCAGCAGTCACTTATATAGGGTAATGGGACAAGCCCCTCCCTCTAACATCAAAGCTCATTGCTTCTCTGATTGGTTGGGGTGGTACTGTGCTTTAATTGGTTATTCTTTCCTGTTGCATCACCCTAAATTGTATATGCACAAGATTTGAGAAAAAAAATAACCTCCCCCATTTTACCTCCCACATATTATTTAGTAGGGATGTGCAGGCTCGGATAGGTTCGAGTTTGCACGTGGAGTTCGGATTTTTCCCTCCAAAAAAACGGAACTCAGAAAGAGGCAAAACGTCATCTTGCACGGACGAACATCATCATTCCTGGACTTTTGTCCAGGAATGATGATGTTCGTCCATGCAAGATGACGTTTTGCCTCTTTCTGAGTTCCGTTTTTTTGGAGGGAAAAATCCGAACTCCACGTGCAAACTCGAACCTATCCGAGCCTGCACATCCCTATTATTTAGTAGTCAGAATATAAAAATAGAAATAAAAAAACTGATGTGCAATATTATACCTGACTGGAAAGGGTCAGCTACTGACTTTATTATTCAAAAATACATTGAAAAAAATTAATAAAAGTAACAATTGAGAGTAAAAAGATCAGATGACCAGCCACAGTTTTCCAAGCATTATTATGTTTATTCTGATTATGTAGTTAAAATGGATCACCTTGCTATCAGCTGAGACTTACATGGGATCCACTGCACGATATATTGTTCCGACATGGATCGGGCCGATATATCACGAGGATCACATAGTGTGTACGTGTGTGCTCACGGGTCATTCATCGTATCGTATCGTCCCATCTGTTGTGCAGTACAGCTAATGGGATGATGCGCCAAATGACGCCATGCTGCTAAATGCAGCATGGAACTACACCGCGCCATCAACCATTGCATCATGCAGTGTGTATAGATGGCGTGATGTATCGTACACATCGTGTAGTGTAGGGGTGGGCAATAAGCGGCCCTCCGGCTGTTGCTGAACTACAAATCCCAGCATGCATTACAACAATAGCATGGTCAAATAATAATTGTGGCAGGGCATGTTGGGATGTGTAGTTCTAAAACAGCTGTGGGGTCGCTTATTGCCTACCCCTATTGTAGTGTGTACCCAGCATAACACCTACAAGTGAGCAATCAGGACCAGCCACACTGCTGATGAAAGGCTTTTGTTACACATCTTACCCCTGCACAGATGGCCTCTGTCACTTTGCCTATGGGCTGATAATTATATTGCCCACTGAACTTGGAATTCCTGTTTAATAGGTCCTAATGAGCTTGTGAGATATCTGCAATGTTAATTACCTATTTTTATTGCTCTCCATGTTTGTGTACCATTGGGGCTCAATTTACTAAGCAGCACTTTTCAAAGCTGCCATGTCTTTGGTAGTTTCAGTTGATGGATTTAAGAGGAGCAATACTATTAAAATGTTAATATTAATCATATTGCCACTTAAATACAGTTTGGTCAATCCTGTGTTTCGGTATACTAAAAGGCACAGTTAATGGCAGATTATTAAGACAATAATAGTCAGTCAAGTAAATGATGCTGGCTGTTCCAATGCATCTAAAAAGCCTTAAAATGCTGCCTAATACCCCTTTTCCAACAAAATTCCGGGTCTGAGCCGGAGTTGGAACAGAGGGCCTGATTCAGACCCGCTCGCGAGCGCTGTGAGCTCGCAAGCGGGTTGATGGTGGCCCAGTGCGCATGCGCGAGACCCTGATAGCGAAGGGCAATTCGTTGCTCCGGGTCTCGTACCAAAGGGGGCGTGCTGTTGATGTTGAGTTACAGCACACCCCTTTGGTGGGCGGGCCGGGGGCGTGGCTGCCCAGATGGAGGCGTTCCCATGGAACACCTACCATCTGGGGCCGGCCCCACTGACATCACAAGTGATGTCAGTGGGAGTTAGAGCCGAAAGCACTCTGGGGCTTGCAGCAACGAGACCCTACCACAAGGGTCTCTTCGCAAGCCCGATGGTCTTGACCATCGCGACCATCTTCCTGGCCGCTCGCTATAGCTGTGGGTGGTCACCCACAGCTATGCGAGAGCTCTAAAACACCAGAGGGCCAGCCCTGATTCAGAGCGAGCGCTCTGTCAGAGCGTCCGGCTCTGAATCAGGCCCAGAGTTCCTATCCAGATCAGACCCGGAATTTAGCCGACTCGGGATATTCCCGAGTCGGTGCCGCTCACTCCGCAGTCGGGTCTGCATAGACTCGGCTTTCCCGGCGTGAAAGTGGACGCTTGGAGATGACGTCATCTCCAGGCGCCACTGAAGCCGGACCAATCGGCCGGCTTGCAGCGCACTCCAGGTCATCGTGACCCGGAGTGCGCTGTTCTCACAGCAGGGTTTCATGGGCTATGCCCGTGTTAAACCCTGCTATTTACCTGGGTTGGATTGCTGGGTCACTCGACCCGGCGATCCAACCCTCTCCCCTTTTACACCAGGGAGCTGCCCGGGTTAACCCTGCAATAACCCGGGTTTTAGCTCCGGTGTAAAAGGGGTATTAGTTATACATTTTAAACCCTGGAACACTACAAAAAGAAACACATTTGAAACAATAATACAGCTAATGGTGCTTTAAGGTAAATTCCTGTCATATATGAATTATTTTCATAATAATGTCAGTCTCTTGTGTTCCAGTGATCACCCCCCATTCAGATTCTATTCACAAGATTGTCAGAGAGTTGTAGGCATATAGATATCGGTACAAAATGTTCTACTCCTGACCTTCCCTCTTAATTTATGATTGCCGTCACCTGTGTTGAACTAGTTCATTGATGAGACAGGTGTTTCAACACAGGTGACAGCAATTATAAATTAGGTGGGAAGTCAAGGAGCAGAGCATTTTGTACCTGATGGAAGGAGTCATGTTGGAGGGTCTGCTGAAGTCTACCAGTGTGAAAGAGAACATTTGTGTTCTTGTCAGTAGAATGGAACAGCTGTGTATAGATGTAATAGAACAAAGTAATACAGTGCATTAACCTTTTTATATGATTACTATTTATTGTAGATCACAGTATTGAAAACACAAAGTTTAAAAATAATGAGATATTAGTACATTGCTCGTACCAAATAGGGGGGAGATGAAAAAGCGAAGCGTCATCAGCCAACGTTATGTGCACTTATACCGCTTCTCCCCGATGCATAATTGGTAGGTTGCACGGTAAATGACAGGGGCGCTATGCGTCCCTGTAATTATCGGCGCTGCTATGTATGAAAGGTCAGTTCATCTGACCGTTCCGCCCGCTGCAGCTGTCGCTATCCACAGCTACAGCCTGGCGATACCCTTTAACCAAGTGTCCATGCTGCGGTGGCTGCCGGCTCCAGGGCTTTACGTGGGATCTTGCGATATTTGTGATATCCCACGCATGCTCAGTGGAGCCGGTCAGGCCTGAGACACAGTGCATGAGCACTAGGCTGATGCGCTGTGGTCTCTAGCGGGATCGCCGGAAGGGGGAGTTATCACTTAGTGCTTTCTGCTTTCGCCTCGGTAAAGAGGCAAAGCAGGAAGCATTATAGCGGCACGTTAAGTGCTGCTGTAATACAACTGCCCCAGGGACTTGTGACAACATTAATCAAAACATTAGTCCATTTCTCGTTATGAATAGGGACTTGTTACACAGCAGGTATTAGGATTAAATGTTGATATCTCTCTTATGGCGGGATGCCTGGTACCACCCTTAATGCTTGCCCACTCACTTTCCCCAAGTCGGCGTGCACATTCTCTGACCTGGTTCTATTCCTGTTAGGATTTTTTACAAGGTAGATATGCACACTGTAAAAAGATTTATAGCTTAAGCTCCACCCTTACTTAGGGCCAGTGCCAGGTTTCTTGGCACCATAGGCATAGCTTCAGCCTAGCGCCACAACCCCCCCACCCCGTCCTCCCCCACTGTCACCTCTTCAGTTTTGCGCCGGCTCATTTTCTGTATAAATTCACACATTCTAGGCAAACAGGTGTATATTCAACATTGCATCAGCACCATAATTCATACTGAATAATAGGTGGAACATGAAGTTATGATTCATCCAATGTTCAATGTAACTTCGGTAATAATACTATTCCCTACCCTCCCACATGACCCATTCCATTAGGTATAAAATGCTCTGCTCTGGACTTCCCACCTAATTGATGATTGCAGTCACCTTTGTTGAGCTAGTTATTTCATGAGAAGGGTGAAACACCCTTTTTTATATATTTTATGTATTTTATGCCCACCGGCAGTACATCTGCAAACGTAATCATTTACCATCATGTTGACCGTTGTACTGTCAGGGGGCGTAAAATACTTTCAATATAATTTTTGCCAGCATCTTGGCACCTGCCATGCAGGGTCCTCGTACTGCCTGTCGACAAGCTATATGTATCCCCTTAGTGTATACAGCAGTTGTAATACAATAAATGGGCATATTTGTTTTCGATGTTTAAAAAAAGGAAAAACATACCAAATATAGCAATTTATTAAAAGTAGCAAAAACAAATACAAATATAAACAATGTAAATGTATTTAAAGTGGTTTAGTATAGCTTTATAAATTTGTTGATTTTCTGGACAACATCAACATATGAGAAAAAGGTAAAATTAAAACCAGAGCAAAATCGTAAAACAAATGTAACAAAGTGTAAATTTAACATAATCTACAATGTACGAAAACATTTAGGGTACATGTACATGATGGTACTGGTTCGCCTTTGGTGTCCTCTCTTGCTTCTGGTGTACAAAAGAGATACCGGTGAAAAAGTCCAATTTCGCCAATGGCGGTGATATCGGATGCAAAATCAGCTGATTTTAGGCAAAAAAAAATGCTAAATTGTCCATTTTTTGTCAAAAAACAGGCGAAAAGTTTTCTCCATCTCAGAATGATACCCCCAAATTTTTTCGTAAGTTACGTACTTTGGTGAAAAATGGCCAAACAAATCTTGGGTGAAAAAAAAAAAAGAGTTGAAAATGATTTTAATGTATTGGGTCTGATTTTCGGGGAGTGGTATGGATGCGTCAAGTGTTTTAAACATCGCCCACGGTTGCAGCAGGTTAACGTTTTTTAAAATTGCGTTTTTACAACAGGAAATAATACTTACACTCATTTTAGCAATTTATGAAAAAAATTGGGGGTAATTTATGATTAGGGGGGTGTCCAAAGGGTTCTGAAAGAAATCCCCACATTTTTAGGCAAAAATAGGGATTTTGCATATTTTTTCCCCAGGTCTGAGATGGAGAAAACTTTTCGCCTGTTTCAGTCTATTCTATTATTGCGGGTGCTATAATATCAGTGAAAAAATCGGCAAAAAATTGGGCCGATATTATCGCCGATATCACCGCTAATTGAACCCGGCCCTAAGTCACATATCTCAGTACAAAAGCCAAATGACAGTGGGTCTGATTCAGACCCGCTCGCAAGCACTTGAGCACTCGCGAGTGGGTCGATGGTGTGCTCTGCGCACGCGCAAGCCCCGGAGCGAGAGAGAAAATCTCTCGCTCCGGGACTCACTGCAAAAGGGGCGGCTGTCGATGTTGATCGACAGCTCGCCCCATTTTGTAGGCGTGGCCAGGGGGTGGCTTCACAAACAGAGGCGTTCCCAAGCGAACGCCTGCCATTTGTGGGTGGCCCCACTGACATCACCAGTGATGCAGTGATGTCAGTGGGAGAGCTTCCAGCTCTATTAGAGCCAGAAGCTCTCTGGGGCTTGTGGCCATGAGACCCTACCACAAGGGTATCGTCGCAAGCCTGATGGTTGCGATGGTCTTGACCATCACGACCATCATCCTGGCCGCTCGCAATAGCTGGTTGAATGAGGACGCAGCTGTATGTACAATCCTTTTTTTTCACAACCATTTATATGTACTTATCTTGCATCATAAATGCATCTTTAATGCAGATTTTTAACACCAGTGCAAAATGTAATATGTAATTTACAACATGGCACAAGATAAGGTACAAGGTACAATTAATTATTTACTTACTGTACTACCAATTATTATTTTTTTTTTTTTACCATAGCCTTATTTTTACTAGTGTTTGACAGCAAATAACATTATATTGCACCTATATGCCAAGTCATTCATTGTGGTCTTTTTCTTTAATTCATCAGAAGTCGTCTTGATCATTCGTGTTTGGTTGGTATTTCTGATATCAGCTCTATGCAAATCTCATGAGACTGTCCTATGTAGAAAGTAGAAAACATACTATTAGCATGGCATGGGGTAAAGAATACTGGATGTAAAGCAAAGACACTGATAAATGTGCTGTGGAAACTGCTAGAATCTCTCTGGCTGCATTACCAAGATCCAGTGTGAAATCCAGTCACTCAATTTAAGAGTGGGATGCTGTGGCATATCTATAATGGATTCAGGGTGTGCAGTGGCCCTAAGTCATGGGGTGCCCATGCTGCTCACCCTGCACCCATCGCAAAAGGCTGCCCAAACCATGTTTTCCAGAGGTTTCTTCAGAAATATAGCTCTGGCACTATCTGTCCAAGGAAATTACCGGAAATATGGTGTATGCACAAAAGGTAGCCAAGACCCACTTTCTGCACATGCACCATATTTGCAGGGCGAAGGTGGCCTGAGACATATGCACACATGTCCCTTGTAATCTTAAGGCGGGTATCCACTACACGACAGTGAAAAGACTGAACGATAATGATATCATTATCATTTAGTCATTCACTACACTGCAGGGTGCCCACACTGAACGATATGTCGTTCAGTGCAGGCACAATCAATCATCTGCAAACATGCTGAACCTGACGATATCGTCAGGTTGGCCAGCATGTTTGAACGATGATAGATGTCTAAAAGACCAAATTTTCAAACTATTATCGAACGATTATCGAACGATTTTATCGTTATCATTCATCTTAATCATCTAGTGGATACCCCCCTTTAAAATGCTCCCCATAGGCATCATAATTTGGCCTTTGTCAACTTCTGCTTTTCCTGATTCAAACACATCAGCTTCAAGAACTGACTGTTCATATGCTGCTAATATATCCCAGCTCTTGACAGGTGCCATTGTAATGAGACAATCAATATTATTCACTTCAGCTGTCAGTGGTTTTCATTGTGTGTGTGTGTGTGTGTGTGTGTGTGTGTGTGTGTGTGTGTGTGTGTGTGTGTGTGTGTGTGTGTGTGTGTGTGTGTGTGTGTGTGTGTGTATATATACACACACAACTAGAACTTTCTGGAAAAACAAAGGGAGGGGGGATTTGTTTCTATATTAATGAAGGCTGGTGTACAGATGTCACTGTGTTATGTAGGTCATGCAGCCCTCAATTGGAGTTTTTTGTTATTAATTGCAAACCTTTTTATTCACCGAGGGAGTTTGCCTCATTTACTTTGGTTGAGGTATATATTCCGCCACAGGCTTGTGTTAATGAGGTTTTACAAAATCTAGCTGCCTCTATAATGGACATGGAGCAAAAGTATCCAGACTCTCTGCTTATAATATTAGGTGACTTTAATAGAGCAAACCTTAGTCGGGAATTACCGAGGTATAAACAGCATATTAAGTGTCCAATGAGGGATGTTAATGTATTGGATCATTGCTATACCACCTTGAGGGAGGCCTATCGTTCCGTTCCTCGGGCGGCACTGGGCCTTTCGGATCATTGTTTAGTTCCAGTAGTTTCCGACTTATAAGCAGAAAGTAAGACCTGCGAAGCCTGTGGTAAAGTCAGTAAGGAAATGGATTAACAAGGCAAAATTGGAACTCCAGGCTTATTTTGATTGCACTGACTGGAATGTTTTTGAAGCTGCAGCTGCTAACTTGAATGAATTTGCTGATACTGTGTTATCATATATTAGTTTTTGTGAAGATATGTGCGTGCCGACAAAAACATTTCGCAGCTTCAATAATGATAAACCTTGGTTTGTAAACAAGACGCTTATAGAGGTGGGGATAGAGTTGTGTATAACCAGGCTAGGAATAGCCTATCCAAAGAGATTAAGGCGGCTAAGAGATTCTTTGCTGACAAGTTAATTGAGAATTTTTCAGCAAATGACCCGGTGTCGGTGTGGAGGGGTCTGCAAGCTGTCACTAATTATAGGAAGGCACCAGTCCACCCTGTTGTGAGCCAAGATTTGGCTGATGAGCTTAATGGCTTTTACTGTAGGTTTGAGGAATCCAGCTATTCGAACTCTACTGTTCGATTGGAGGATCCTCCCGTTATTTCTACGGGAATGGTACCTGCAATAAGGGTGGGGGTGAGGGATGTAGAAAGGTTATTCAGAAGCCTGAGGTCTAGGAAAGCTCCTGGTCCAGATGGAGTATCGCAATCAAGCCTAAAGATCTGTGCAGAACAGCTGGAACCTGTTTTTATGAGAATATTTATTTACTCATTGGAGTCATGCGTAGATCCATCTTGTTGCAAGTTTTCCATGATTGTTCCAGTGCCTAAGAAATCCTCCGTAAAGGGGTTGAATGATTGCAGACCAGTGGCATTGACGTCTGTGATCATTAAAACTTTGATCGAATACTGTTAACCCACCTGAAGGACATTACAAGGCCCCTATTGGACCCTTTGCAGTTTGCCTATCGGGCAAATAGGTCAGTAGATGATGCAGTTAACATGGCACTGCACTATGTTCTTCAGCATTTGGATCTGCCAGGAACATATGCAAGGGTATTGTTTGTGGACTTCAGCTCAGTGTTTAACACAATCAGTAATGATTACATCAAACCTTTGTGTTGCAATGTTAACAATAATGCTTGAAGCAACACTTGCAGGCAAACCAATGGAACAACCTGTAGCATTTCACTTTAAACAACAAGGACACCAATTGACTACACTTCGATATAAAAACATCGATCACATTCCTGAATCTATCCGTGGTGGGGATAGATCCAGAGTATTAATGAAACGTGAAGCCTCATGGATATATAGACTGGACACAGTAGCCCCTAGGTTTAAATGAGCGCATCTCATGGAATACACTGTTATAACTGTGTATCATTTCTTATCTATAGTATTATTATCACATGCATGTTGATTGTAATTATGGCATTTATATAGTTTAATATGCTTTTCCAGCATTATTGTTAACATTGTAACACAAAGGTTTGTTGTAATTATGACACTAGACAGTCCTGTTTTTAGTTGTTGTTTTCTCCATAATGTTAGTAACGCATTGCGACACATTGTATTACTTAAGTTTATTATACAGAGCTATCAGCTCTCTATTACAACAGTATATGGTGCTGATTGATTTAAATGTTTATATATTTAATCATGTTGGCTTCTCCTTTGTAGCTGCGGAGAGCCGGGGCTGTTGTGAATGTTTTGCCTGGCAACCAGGGCCTCAGTGGTGAGTGACATCATTGCTAGGCGCCACTGCCACCTGACAGCACGCAGGTGCCCAGCACTAGCAGCTTCATTGGAGAGGATCAACAACACCGTGGGGATATAAGGTAAGAATATGTGATGTTTGTTTTTTATTACACCCGAGGATGGGGTTTAGTACCTCCCAAACGTCATGGTCAATAAATTAATAATTTCTATATGAATGTCCACAGTGCCGTGCTGTGTTTAACTCCTGGAGGGTTGGTTCACTATATCAGTGTACATTATATTCGCAAGGACACGAACACCTTTATATTAGAGTGCCGGTCCAACTGGACTGTATATATTTATATATATATATATATATATATATATATATATATATGTGTCTTTGATAAAGCTTCTGAGTGGGGAAAAATGTGTCAAAGTCTGCCTGGTTCAATTGTGACTATCATGCTAATGTCGGCTTTCTGATACTCTTTACTCCGGAGACGGTATTTCCAGTCATGACTCGGCAACACATTTTGAATTGATACATTAATAGGGGTATTCAATATGGGTGCGATAACATCGTTTTTTGCGTTAATATCGCACTTTTTAACGTTTTTGCGTTAATATCACTTGTTTTACTTTTACACCCTATTCAATTTCAATGACTTATCGCAGTTTTGACAAGTCTTTGATAAAAAACGGTGATAACTTTTCACCATTGAATAGGTGTCGAAAAAAAGTGCAGAATTGGGGTTTAGGGGTGCAGGCTTAAAAAAAATAGCCTGCACCCCTGAGATTGACATTTAAAAAAGAACTGTGTCAAAAAAAGTTTTAAAAAAAAATAGGGACACCCCAAAAAATTAATTTCAAAATTGGAGTGCAAAAAAAAAAATGGGAAAAAATTGTTAAACAATAGGGAAATAGGTTCAGGGCTATTCTGCAAGTATGCGGCAGGTGTTTTCTAGAATAGAATTATAGCGGCAGGTGTTTTCTAGAATAGAATTATAGCGGCAGGTGCACAAATGCAGAATTTTAAAAAAATTACTTTAGGGACATAAAAATATGCTAGTACCCATTTTCATGTACCCCAAATTTGATGGGACCACTTAAAAAAATGAAAAAATAACCTAAGTGCTCTTCTGCATCACTTCTTCAATGTCGGGAAAAAAACACCTGCTGCGGCTATTTAAGGCCCCGACTTTCAATTAAAGGCTAAAACGGGGGTACCCATAGTGTTCCCCCATGTTTTTACAACTTTAGGGGGGTCTTACAATTATTTTAAGGAAAAATTCGTAACTTTACGCAAATCCAACTACAGAGTTTCCCGTTTTCGTTAATTTGATATTGAATACGGGGATAAGCGGGAGCGCGCACCATACCTTTACGCAGAAAAAAACTCCGATATGAAACATTAACTTCGCCAGGGAAATTAACCTTTCATATTGAATACCCCTCTTAGACTTGTAGAGGCAGGCTAAGAAGGTAACATCCAGCAAAGATTCCTACAGTGCCGCTGAACTGGGATCACTGACCTCATGAGCACGTAGCAGTGAGAGCTGGGGCTATCCTTACCCGCAAGGTATAGTGAGTATAATTTGGTCTGAAAGACTCCTTTGGGATCCTAAATCGGAAGCACAGCCAGCGGAGTGCCTTCCCAGTCCCTGATAATATTTGGAAACAAGAGACTGTTTCACAGCAGGTGTTCCTAAAGCTCATATCACTTTAATTACGTGTACTCACAGAGACTTTGATATACTTTGTTGCAAGTCCAATAATACATTAAGACCGTATCACTAAATGAGCGAATACAGTAAGGATCGTTACATCTCATAAACTAAATATACCTAACTGCGGGATTCAGCATGTTTTAGTGCACTTTGCTTTTTATATTCATTTGTGTTGACACAATTTAGCATTTCTGACTACATGAAATTGATGCTAATAATTATTATACTCCTTTTTATTGTTGTTTTTACATTTATATGTGTAATTGTCATTATATTTGTTTGAGTATATAAAATATATTTATTACATGCATTGCGTTTTGAGGTAATTTCTGCCATCATAGGATTGATAAGCGTGACTTCATCTTGTTTTTGTTTAGTTTTGTGGCTTCTCATTGATAGGCTTTTAGTGAGTATACACAACTCACTTGTTGGTCGCTGCTATTAGAAATATTTTTCACACATTCTAGATTAGCGCCTAAATAAAAGTATATATATCTTAATCAGAGCAAATTCTGACACAATCTAATATTCAGGTACACAGACATTTGTTTCTAATACATGCTGCTTAGTTCTGAGTTGTTTAGTCTCGAGGGACAAGGCTGAGGTAGGTTGAAATACGTAAAATTGTGAGGAACAAAACTGAAGTCAAGGGGCTGGAGAAAGGTAGAATAAGCTGGAGCTAAGAGTGGTGAAAAAGGTACTGTGCAGTGCAATAGTGAGGGACAAAGTGGAACTTGATGAGCAGGCAAACAAACCATGTCTATTTGCTTGTGCAAACTTTGGTAGAATTTAGGGTGTTATGAAGGCTTCACACAGGTCAGCTCTCTTAGGGGCCAATTCTGAGTTGCACATACTGCACTACTACTTACGGTTGTAAGAGGCAGTGGAGCGATGATGTTACACCGCACATGCATCCTGAATCATTCAGACTTATGGGGGTAAATTTACTAAAGTGAGTGTTTTTAGAAGTGGAGATGTTGCCCATAGCAACCAATCAGATTCTAGCTATTATCTTCTAGAAGGTGCTAGCTGAATGGTAAGTAAAATCTGATTGGTTGCTATGGGCAACATCTCCACTTCTAAAAACTCTCACTTTAGTAAATTTAACCCATGGTCTCTAAGCGATTGTGGGAGGTGACAAGGAGGTGGCTATTCAGATGCATTGGGTCTTATGGTTGTGTTATAGTAGTTGTCAAGAGAAGAAGAAGGAAAAAACTCTTTTTTGGAGGCACTCTTAAATCAGTAGAAAATTAAAAATGAACTTTTATTAGTCATGTAAAAAGATAGTATTTATTGGGTCTCAAGCTGGTGAACAAACTTTATTATTTGATTGATGCTTTACAAAATTCCCAGCACAATCTATCTTATTTTTTGATTTGATTCCTTACTTATGCCGTGTCTTTACACAGGACTATCCAATCTGGTTTTTGCAACTTATATGACTGACCATTGTGTCATTATTTCAATATTCAGCCGTGTTTTATACGGGACCATGTAATCAGGTTTTTGCAATTTATATCCAGATATATTAGCAGCAACTCATATTACCATCTATGTTTATGCTTATATATATGACTATTCTACTTTTTGTAATATTTCACTTTGCTTCATATTTGTAATATTACTTTTAATTATATGTTGTCTGATCGATGTTTTGTGTATATTGTCCCTAGGTAGTTCTTGTACTACCACTAGTTTGTTCACCAGCTTGAGACCCAATAAATACTATCTTTTTACATGACTAATAAAAGTTAATTTTTAATTTTCTACTGATTTAAGAGTGCCTCCAAAAAAGAGAGTTTTTTTCCTTCTTTTTCTCTTGACAAGTAATTTGATACTCTCTAGGGGAGCACCTCCACGTGAGAGATATATATCCATATACCTAGTTGTTGGATGTACCATGTTTATTGTGGATTTTTTATATAAATAGCCTATTTGTACCCATATCTAAATCCTGTGCTCAAAATACATTTCCCCATTTCCCTTTTTCCCTGGTTTATTGTGTTATAGTAGTGTCATGGGTGTGTCACTGAAATTGTTTGCGTACACAGACAATCACTCACATTGGAATACTCTGATGGAGAAAGAATCTGCATTCATAATAGGGCTGGTGCATGTTTTAATACTATGACCGATGGTTGTGAGTAAAGACACAAACAGCAGTATATGTGCATCTAAAGACACTTAAAGTGAGTGTCTCAGTCCTTGCACATTCAGAAACATGGCTGTACACCAGGGAAGGGCTTTGTAGCTGCTTTAGCTTAAAGTCACAGGTGCGACTGCGGCAAAGATGGGCATTGCCAGGCTGCAGCTCTCGATAGCGACAGCTGCAGCGGGCAGAACCATCAGGCAAACTGACCATTCATACATAGACCTGCCTATTGGTGGTACTATCTTATAGATAGCAACACCAATAATGACATGGGCACATATACTGCCCCCCTCCCCCCCAATCAGACAAGCACATAATATGCGCTGATGCTGATTTGGCGGTTAATACATCCAGGACCGGTTCTACCATTACGCATGGTACGCAGCTGGTTAGGGCGCCACATAGTGGAGGGCGCCTCAGCTGCATACCATGCAGCCCGCAGGCACACTGTGTCTCTGTGACACAGCTGCACCGCGCGTGTAGCACTGTCCAGACGGAGGGTCTCATTCAGACCCGCTCGCGAGCGCAGGACGCTCGCAAGCGGGTCGATGGTACCCAAATGCATACGACGGAGGGAGCTCCGTCGTGCGCATGCGCGAGACCCGGCTAGCGACGGGATAGCCGTCGCTCCGGGTCTCGCACCAAAGGGGGCGTGCTGTCGATGTTGATTGACAGCACGCCCCCTTTGGTGGGCGTGCCGGGGGCGTGGCTACCAGACGGAGGCGTTCCCATGGGAACGCCTACCGTCTGGGTCCGGCCCCACTGACATCACAGCTATGCGAGCATCCATAAGGCCGCTCCAAGTTGAGGTAGGAGGGCCCTGATTCAGAGCGAGCGCTCCGGGTCTCGCACCAAAGGGGGCGTGCTGTCGATGTTGATTGACAGCACGCCCCCTTTGGTGGGCGTGCCGGGGGCGTGGCTACCAGACGGAGGCGTTCCCATGGGAACGCCTACCGTCTGGGTCCGGCCCCACTGACATCACAGCTATGCGAGCATCCATAAGGCCGCTCCAAGTTGAGGTAGGAGGGCCCTGATTCAGAGCGAGCGCTCTGGTCAGAGCGTCCGGCTCTGAATCAGGCCCGGAGTTCGGTCAGCACTACACAGTGATAAACACACAGCCGCCGGCGCCGGCAGCTGTGTGTTTGTTGTAATTAGCAGCCAATGAGAGTCTGTCATCGGCTGCTGCGCCCACTGCCGGAGCCATCTTCCGACTCCCGCAGTGAGTAATAGGAGAGATGTCATGATGTCTCTCCCATTACGCAAAGCAGCCAGGAGGACGGACGGAGGAGCTGATAGCGGCAGCAGGAGCGGGGTTTCAGGTAAGTGTTTTTTTATTACGTGTGTCTCTACTGGGGGGGACTACTACTGGGGGCACTACAAGGGTAGACTACTACTGGGGGCACTACAAGAGGAGACTACTACTGGGGCCACTACAAGGGGGGCTACTACTGGGGGCACTGCATAGGGGGGGAACCTCCACTGGGGGCACAACACGGGGGGACTACTACTAGGGGAACTACAAAGGGGGGACCACTACTGGGGGCACTATATAAAGGGCAATACTGGGGGGACTACAACTGGGGCCACTGTTTAAAGGGCACTGCATAAGGGGTACCACTATTGGGGGCGACTACTACTGGGGGCACTATATAAGGGGCTTACTACTGGGGGCACTGCACAGGGGGGAGGAGTACTACAGGGGCACTATATAAGGGGCTTACTACTGGGGGCACAAGGGGCACTGCGCAGGGGGGCTGGGGCACAAGGGGCACTGCACAGGGGGGACTACTACTGGGGGCACTATATAAGGGGCACCACTACTGGGGGCACTACATAGGCGGACTACTACTGGGGGCACTATATAATGGGCTTACTACTGGGGGCACAATGGACACTGCACAGGGGGGATCACTACTGGAGTCCTGCAAAAGGGGGACCTCTCCTGGGGCACAAGGGGCACTGCATAGGGTGGGGGCCTGGGGGTGCCAAAAAATATACTCACTTACAAAAAAATTTGGGCTAGGGCCGGCCCTGAATACATCTACACCTATGTCAGAAGAAAGAGTTGGAATAAAGGTTTTACTAATTAAGGGAACCTTTTCCTATTTTGGACAATAATATAAGTATCTATTGTGATTAGCGCTGCCTTTATACATTTTGTTTGTTTCAGTTAACTTATGATACCAGCTTCTGTTTACTTTCTAATTTCCTTTCCAGATTGCCTGTTGTACTGTACCTTGATTCTTCTCTTGCAGGTCCTCCACACTCACTACCTGTGGGATAACTCTTTCCTTCAGCTGCCTAAAACCTTGGTAAACTCTCCTAGAGATTATGCTGAATTCTCTCTGCTCAGGTGACCCTGCAAGCAAAATAAAGCATTATTCAAAAATACACTTATACCAGGTATATATGACATCTCCAGCAAAGGAGAAGCGACTACCTCCCTTACTGCACTAAACATAACTCTAGTGAGGAAGGACAATGTATGTATTAACATAAGTGGATCAGGGTCTACATGAATGGTTATAGATTTCACTCCCAGAATTTTATGGTGGGTAGGAAAACAATCAAAAGAAGAGTGGAAAAAATTCAGCAAAAACTGAACATTCTATAGATGTTATTATCACTATTAGGATAGAAAAGAAGTGATTAAGAAAAAGCTATAACTTAGAGTGGTTTAGGTGTTTAGGAACACTAGGGGGTAAATTTACTAAGAATTGTGTCTGGCCATTTCCCCTGATTTTGCAACTCAGAGATTTACTAAAGGCAAGCACGAGTGCAAAAACACAATTTTGTACAGAAATAGAAGACCAAACACGCAAATAGAAGTCAATAGACCATCAAACCAACACAGGAGTACTTTCCATAGATAGGAATACAACTTACAGATTATCTAAGCATCATATTCATGATAGCACACGCAGCAGAAAAGAAGAAATGAATAGATTTGCCTATGATATTGGGATGTCTACATGGAGAAGGGGACGGACCAGCGCCATGGAGTAGGTAAGTACAATATGTAGTGTGATTGTGAGTGTGTAATAAAGGGTTAACCTATTTGGTGTGTTTGTGTCTTTATATTTTCTTCACAGTGGGGGTACAGATGCCAGCAGGCACTTAGTGTCCGGACGTGGTGGCACTTGAGATTCTCCAAGTGCTGCCATGCCGGAGCAGGTTTGCCGGGACCTGTAGTTTGTGTGGAGTTTGTATATTCTCCCTGTGCTTGCGTGGGTTTCCTTCGGGTACTCCGGTTTCCACACACCAAAAAATATACTGGTAGGTTAATTGGCTCCCCACAAAAATTGACCATAATGTGTATGTTTGTGAGCATATAGGGAATATAGAGTGTAAGCTCCACTAGGGCAGGGACAGATGTGAATGGTAAGATATTCTCTGTAAAGCGCTGCGGAATATGTGCGCGCTACATAAATAACTGGTAATAATAAAAAATAATAGTTGCACTGTAAAAAAAAAAATTACTATTGATCACTAATTTCCTCTGCACGCACCGCCACCATGGGTGCAGGGAATAGCCACAGGTTTCACCCCAGCCATGGGGTATCCTTGGGAGAGGGTACTCTTTTTTTGGGGTCCCCCCACTGTCTAAGGAATCCCAGGGCTGGGTGAACAGTTTGGGGCTGGTTAATACTTTGGCAATAGGGACCCAGTGATGTGTGTCCACCTGCTAATTACCAGCACCAGAACAGGCTCAGAGGTCTGAGGCTGCTTCTTTTTCTAAATTGTATCCTTTTATTTACACTGTACACACAAAAGCACTGCACAGGTCTGAGTGATCTGTGCAGTGCTTTGGTAGAATCTATAGAGAAGGTGCCAATATGACTGAACTCCTCACACACAATACAACACGATCAGTATCACCACTGAATCGAAATACAGGCAAACATGTTGTAAATCTATGATCTTGGTTGAAAAAAACTCATGTGAATCCCAGCGTTACCCTGCATGCTTAAACACGGCCAGACACAATTCTTAGTAAATTTACCCCCAGGTCACCAAAGAATGACAATTCTTATCTGGGATGAATTAGGAGTAGTAAGATTAAGTGTAATTAAATGATGGATCTTATATTAATATATATATATATATATATATATATAATATATATGTGTGTGTGTGTGTGTGTGTGTGTGTATATATATATATATATATATATATATATATACACACAGTATATATATATTTATTATAAGCTCTTGTTAAGGTGAGAGCATATGGTCATTAGGAAAATAGATGCTGAGGGACATATTTAATAAAGTGCTGGTTTTTAGAAGTGTAGATGTTGCCCATAGCAAACAATCACTAAAGTACTAAAGAGGTAAATGCAGTAAAACCCCCGAAAATTATGTTTTCGGGGGTTTTACCGCATTCCCCATATGTACTAAGCAGCAGAATGCATCGCGTTGCTAGGTAACGCCACCTTCAGGTGCTTCATCTTAACGCAACGCTCCTGGCTGGGAGGGATACATCCCCCACGGCCTTCTGGGTGTTCAACCTGGAAGTCCCTCTGCCCAACAGCATCGCAAAGGACAGCTCTTATCAGGAGAGCTGTCCTTTGCAAAATCCTTGGTACATACCACGGTAATGAACCGCGGTATGCACGCGAAGTCAGGGGGGATGTACCACATCGCGGAAGCAATGCTTAGTAAATCCCACCCTATGTATCAAAGCTGGGAGAGAGATATAATTGTAACAAATAAATTAGCAACCAATAAGCTCCTAACTATCATTTTTTAAACACAGCCTGCAAAATGTAAACTGGGAGCTGATTGGTTAGTACTTTATCTCACAATTTTATCTCTCCCCCAGCTTTGATGCATAGGCTACTAAATCCTTATTGTTTACATTTTGTCATAAAATGTAACTGACATGATTGATAGACTGAGGAGGAAACCACTAGCAAAGAAGAGGACTGATATTTATTCACTCTAATGTATAAGCTCTTTGGGGCAGTTTATTTGTGTATGTGTGATTGCTGCATATACTGTATGGCAGAGGTTTCCAAACATGGTCCTCAAGGCTCCCCAACAGTTCAGGTTTTTAGCCACGTACATACTTGCCGATATTTTTAACGATATCATTATCGTTCAATTGTTCAAAATATCAGCCAGTGTGTATGCAAAAAATGACCAGCGATGCGCGCTCCCGCAGGTAACCCCAGTCGGCTGTACATGCAGCCCAATCTGGGGATATTGTGAGCAATGCCATGTTGCTGTATGCAGCATGGTCCCGCTCCCCCCACCCTCCAGCTGTCGTCCAGTGCTGGTTAGCATCGGCAAGTGTGTATACACTTGCCAATGCCGGCTACCCCACCTATGACAATACCGCAGCATATACACATATTGTAGTATGTATACGGCTTTAGAGATATCCTTGGTTGAGCACAAGTGGTTAAATCAAATTGACTGAGGGACTAATTAAGTCATCTGTGGTCAACCATGGACATCTCTAAAACCTGAACTATTGGAGAGCCTTGAGGACCACGTTTGGGAACCTCCGCTATATGGGACACTCCCACTTACTCTACTGCATACTTCTTCTGTTATATAGTATACTTTTACTGATGTACCTTATCTGTAAAGTTCTATAACTTGTGTACTGTATCTGTACATTTACCCCTATGTTCAAATTAAAGATGCACAGAATACATGATTCCTTTCAGATCTCACGATTTCTAACAATTTGTAACCATCTAAATCTTCTGGTGATTATAGTGCACAAAACACGTCATTGTTTATTTACTTTTCTAAGAACAAAAAAATTACAGATATTCCTGCTTACATTTAATGAGTTCTTATTTAGGGAATGAGTATGTTTGACCGCCGGATGTGAGCCTGTCGGTTCAAATCCCGATGCCGGCAGCCTGATGGAGGAGATCCTGCAGAGGAAGTTTACTATTCCTAACCCTCCCCCCCCCAACCCACCTTTACGGGTGCCTAACCCTAACCTGCCCCCTTAGTGCCTAAACCTAACCCCCCTCCCCGCACCCTAAACCTAACCCTCCCAAGGGGGTGCCTAACCCTAACCTCCCCCTTAGTGCATAATCCTAAACCCCCTTCCCCTAGCCTAACACTCCACAGGGGGAATGTCTAACCCTAAGTCCCCCCGGGAGCTCCCTAAACCTAACCCCCCATCCCCGGCTACAAGGATACTTACCCCCAGCATGGAACGATCGATCCGGCGTCGGGATTAACATAGGCATCGGTATTTCGACACCTATGTTAGATCCCTTGCTGGGATTACACTGTCGGTATTGAGACCGGCGGCCATGCATCCGCCGGTCTATAACTACATACCCTTATTTAGTGCAGTATTTGTAAAAGAATACAGGAGCTCATTCAGACCCGGATGCTCATAGCTGGCCGATTTTCGCATTCTTCGCATGCATATATGCCAGAAATTGGACGCTCGAAGTACATAGACTGAGCGCTACTTTGAGTGACAGTGCCGTTTGTGGGTGGTGTCATGGGAAGGCTTTTGAAAATGGGGGGTGTGGATGTGTGAAAGCAGGCGTGCCTGTCGTCTTAACGGCGTTTCATGGGCGTGCATAATTAGCATGGAGGCGTCATTGTACACGTCACCTGGTTGTATTTCAGCCTGCAGTGCTTGCGGCAGGGTAGGGTCTACCTCAAGGGCTACGAGCAGCTCCGATGGCTCTCGATGTTACTGATATTGCATACACTTCCTGGAGATGACGTGTGCTGCGAAGGAAAAGGGGGCATCTATAGACTGTTGTGCGTGCGCTCTGCTGTCGCTCTCTAAGACATAAAGGGCATCCTTAAGGGGGGTATCCACTAGACGATAAAGTTGAACGATAATGATAAAATCGTTCGATAATCGTTCAAACATCGTTTGAACATGGTTTGCAAATCGTGCAGTAATTGTTTCTAACGATGTACGATGCGCGCTCCCGCTGGTCGTTTGAACATGCAGGTCAATTTCACTTGATTGCTTACAAATCGTTTACACATCGTTCAAGCTGAACGATCAAACGATGAACCACTATCTGCCCACTATAGCTGAAAGCTCTCAATCACAGATTAAAACAACATAGTTTATCGTTAGATCTTATGCAAATCGTTTGCAAATCCTTTGCAAATCTTTTACAAATCTTTTGCAAATTGTTCAGAGTGGAAGATCAAATTTCAAGGGAAACTTCAAGGGAAAATCGTTAAGAGGTTGGACAGGGAGAAAATCGTCTAGTGGATGCCTCCCATTAGGCTTTGCCGTGCGATTGCAGAATTTGCATACCCTGCCCCTAACGGCTGCGAAAGTGCACTGCTTTGCTTCCGGGTCTGAATCGCCCCCACTGTGCTCATATATATTGTAAAATATGAAATATGTGCTATTAAAAAGAGCATTTGTATTCAGTGTACTTACCTATGGGCCTACTGTGTCTGTGGCGCAGAGCCAGAAGTAGACACACAAATGCCAGAATTGCAACCAGTGGGAAAATTATGTAATTAGCTACCTTCTTTTCATCACCACGAGATTCTATAAAAACAAACGTTATATAAAACATTTTTTTTTACAAATTACATAGGTTTGGTGTCATATTCACAGCATAAACTATAGTATATGTGTACTACAGCAGCTTCTAACAAAACCAGACATTGGACTACCTCCCAACATGCCTGATTTTGCAATTTGTGACCCTCAAGGCAATGCCTCCAACTGCCCAGGCTAGATACCTTTCCACCCACACGTGTTCTTAATCAGCAGGTCATGCCTCCAACTTGCTAGTACTTGGCTCTTTATTTTGAGAAAACAAAACAGGACTTTTTGGGGAATGCATTCTATAGCTGCATGACAGGTATAAAATAGTTCAAATGCAAGATATAACAATAATAGTAGACCTTAAAATATAATAAAACATAAAAAAAATTTTTTTAATAACTAGGGGTCTATTCATCACCCTGATAATTAACATTCTAACTTGCCATGGACGCCGGAGCAATTCACCATTGCTGCGGCACGGAGACCACTGATGCAAAAATCAGAGCAGTGCATATTTTCACTACACTTTTCGGAGCAGTGACGCTAGTGCGCATGCGTGACCTATAGGTCACGCATGAGCACAGGAGCCCCGATGTCCCTTGGAAGGAGCCGGATATCACAGAGATATTTGTGATACCTCCTGCTTTACACTCTGAATGAATGGCCCAATAACTTAATTTTTACAATTGCAGGTGAAAATGTGCATTTTTACCTGCTTTTATAAAAATTAAGTGATGATGAATAGGCCCCCTAATGATAAACACTAAATCTTACAAAAGTCATATAGATGCCCAAGCACTAAGAACCAGATCAGTTCCCAATCTGTACATGTACGTTGATGGCCAAGTTGAACAGATCCAACCATTTGGTACTTGAACTGACTGGTCATGTATTCATTTGATTGCTTTGGGTCCATACACTTGGCGATAGTGGGCCAATTTGGATATCTGTGTATGTGTGGCCAACATAACATTCCAGGTAGTCATTGAACTTTCTTCAACGCTACTTACAGTATACTGTATTATTTTACTTCATTATAGTCACACAATAAGCAGAAAACAATTGAACCAACCTCCACTTTGGGGGATGTATGTTTTATTCTCCCCTTTCTCATCAACCACAGAGCAGCACATCTCTAATTTACGGTTGTCATTTGTGCTGTTCAGAGACGTGATCATCTTAAATCCTGGATCTAATTTGGTTGTTTCACTTTTACATCTCAATTCATCATTTCCATTGGCGAGCACTGGGTTACAAACACCTGAGTTTAAAAAAAAAAGGTATTAACTTACAAACACTGAATGCACGGTGCAAGTCCACCTTCAGAAAATTCTGTTATGTGGCAGATTTGTTAATTTTCATACAACACAAGTCTGTACATTGCTCGGGATTTTATATACCAGGTAAGTCACTTGTTGTATCTTAGGGTGCCTGTATATATCTGGAATACACTGTCAAGAAATAACTGAAATCTCAAATCAATCAAACTAATTTTCATGGCATACAAAGCTGCTCTAAAGGGGGATAGTGCTGGGTAAGAATTTAGCAGTATTTCTAGAACGCTGTTAATTTCATCAGGTTAAATTAGGATATCTTATTTGTTAGAGGTCTTGGGTGAGTTTGTATGACATTTGAATCACTGATGTCCTGTAAGTGCATTTATAATATAGTAAAACTGGCTAAATATTTTAGAGGCTTATTTTCCCCTTGACAATGCCTTCCAGATATGCATGAATACCATTTACACCCATGAGATGGTGACATCTTCTGTTGCTACACTACCAGTGAAAAGTCTAAAGTCACAATGTACACTAAAAGTAAAGCATAGAACAGATAAACAATTGGGGATAATAAATAAAAGGCATCTAAATTTTTGCGGTTATAAAAGCTGCTCCCACTCATGCCATTCTTTCTACAATGGAAATTACATTTTGTTGGGGAACTTCTTCCCAACACTGTTGCATACAGTAAGTTCCCACAAATGTGTCACACTTGTAGGTTGCGTTTGCTTTTAACCTTCTGTCCAGTTCACCCCAAACCAGCTTGATGGAGTGTAAGGGGTAAATTTACTAAAGTGAGAGTTTTTAGAAGTGAGTTTTAAAAGTGATGTTGCCCATAGCAACCAATCAGATTCTAGCTATTATCTTCTAGAAGATGCTAGTTAAATGTTAAGTAGAATCTAATTGGTTGCTATGGGTAATGTCACTTTTAAAACTCACTTCTAAAAACTCTCACTTTAGTAAATTTACCATTCCATGATTTCAAGCTACCATCTTATTCCTTACCTCAAAGGTAGTTTTGATATACTGTAGTCTAAAGATATGTTTTGGGTATTATCTTGCTGTTTGAGTACACCTTGGCCAGCTAGGCATAGATCAGATGGTATTACATGGTGCTCCAAAATGCAGTGGTTACTCTTTTTATTCAGGGTGCCACTCACTCTGTGCTAGTTGCCAACTCGGGAGCCCCAGCCCATCATGCTTACAGATGTGTCCTCATACATTGCTGCTCAATTTGTGCCAAATAGACCCTCCAGGCGCACCAGGTCTTGTGCCACTGAGCTGCGCTGAGCTTCTTTCTCACTCAAAATGTGCGTCTTATTTGCATAACTAAAACAACTGGGGGCGAGACAACTACATCGCTAGCTTGCAATGATATTTGATGTGCGACATTTGTATATCTGTGTGTGCGACTGAATCTGTGTAAGAAGGTCTTCCGATGCAAGTGGCCACAGATTTTTCTCACGCCAAAATCCATGGTGCTTCACCTGTGTCTTTGTATGTGTTTTAAAATAATTTCTATGCGATTAAAGTCACAGCCCAGCATCTTAAGTACACTGTAAGTGGTATTTCACTGCATCTGTGATGCGAACGAGATGCTAAATTTTCGGAAATATAAGGTATGCTACTCCTTTTGGCACCTCTCAGCTGTGCTGGCCTCTCATTCCGTATGGCGTATAGATACACGGGGGTAAATTTACTATAGTGAGAGTTTTTAGAAGTGGAGATGTTGCCCATAGCAACCAATCAGATTCTAGCTATTATCTTCTAGTCGGTGCAAGTTAAATTTTAAGTAGAATCTGATTGGTTGCTATGGGCAACATCCCCACTTCTAAAAACTCTCACTTTAGTAAATTTACCCCTAGGTGTATGAGGACACATCTGTAGTTTCACAGGGGTTTATTTACTAAGCAGGTCACTGCTTTCTTGTGTGTTTAATCCCTAAATTTAAAAGGGTAATGCTTTTAACAGCAAAACACTGGGTGTTATTAAATAAATCGAACACACTGAGGAACCATTCTTTTGTCTACTCAATAGCATACAAAAGCCCTGCATAATGAACCAACAATGTAAAATTTTGATTTATCATTTCATAAGACCGTCCAATATTCAGTAGTCCACTTGTGGTAAAATATAAAATATGCACTGTGCTAGTGACTCAGCAGCTCCGTATAAATATGACAGATTGAGGGGTCGATTTACTAAGCAGTGTTAGGAGACAAAGTGAAAGGATATAAGGTACCAGCCAATAAGCTCCCATCTGTTATTTTTCAAACACAGCCTGTGACATGACAGTTAGGAGCTGATTGGCTGGTACCTTATCTAATTTCACTTTGTCTCCTAACACTGCTTAATAAATAGACCATTAAAATAATAAACAGAGTGCTATGTACATATAAATATAAAATGCATTTTATATTTATATGTACATAGCGCTGTTTATTATTTTAATCTAGTACACTTGTGGTGCTTCATTCTTTTTAATTGGTGAAGAAAACTAAGTCCTTAACCCATTATTTGTTCCATGAAAAGGACCTTTTTATAACTCAAAAATGTACTTTTATCTTTTTTCTTAACCAACATTTCAGGTTATTCACTTTAATTGCTTGCATTTCAAAATAAAAATGGGGGAGTCTATATCTTTTAACTGGTAGTGCATTTGATTCATTACTACAAACTTAAGGCCCCCTACACACTGTGCGATTTGCAAACAATTCAAAGTCGTTTGCGATTTCCCTTGAAATCCTGAACAAATGGGACGATCGTACAAACAACCAAACAATATAGATGGGTCGTTAACGATTGCAAATTGTCAACGGTATATCGTTTGCAGCAAACAACCTCACGATGCATCTGTTGGAATTTAAATAATGGGAGAGCTTAATTAGTGGAATATAGGTGCTATGTATACTCACTCGAAACAAGAAGCAAATCTCTCCACACGATGCACACTGAAGCTCTCTCCATCGTCCTCGTCGTCTGGCACAAAATGAAGAACGGGAGTGGCCAGGATCAGTGACGACAAATCGTCCATCGCATCGCTTATTGTACACACACGAAACCATGTGTGCCAAATCGTGAAAGATAGGTTGATATCTTTCTGTAGGTTTAATTGATCAGCGACCACGATCAGCAACAGCGGAAGCGGGCATCAGCGTCGTTATCATGCCCACACACGGCACTTTTTACACGATTGGTTGTTCCAATCGATTAAAAATGGCCAAATTGTGTAAAAAATCGCACCGTGTGTGGGCCTTTACACTTCAGAATTGGTAATGAGGTAGTCTTACATAAGTATTTGCTTAATTGTACATTATATATTCAGAGTTGTTTCCTGTGTTACAAAATAAGTCTGTCTGCGCTGATGTTCACCAAAAAATACAATCAAATGATCAGAATTAATTCATACAATTATTTATCATAAAATACATAAAAACTAGAACTGCAGTTCCTATACTTTTAAATATACAATCAGCATAATACACTATTATACTGGTAAAACATAATTCCAACAAAGGGATTTATGAAAGTGATGATAAATGCATAAATGATTTATTTCTTCCTATGGAAATAAATGTCCGTGGAAGATCCTGTTAAGGAATGTTTATAATAAATGCGTACTTAGCTGTCCCAATATCCAGAAGGGAAAAAATCCCACAGAGATTGTCTTATAAATACAAAGCACTCACCGCTGCCCCATTGATTATTTGTTGATATTCCAAAAGGTGTCCCACAGAGCTCCTATAATATAAATTAAGCTGGGCTGACTGCAATGAAAAGAGACAGCGTGGTTTGCTCCGGCAATATTGGATACAATATAGCCGCTCGCCGTCAGTCAATACCCAAATGAGATCTGAATGCTCCGGCAGGTTCTCAGCTGTGCTAGCTGAAGGCCTTTCTGAATGCTCCAGCAGGCTCTCAGTTGTGTGCACATGGATGGGCTTTGATAAAACCCCTGTGAGAGGGGAGAAACGCATCAAGGGAGAGAACTATTATCTGCACTTGATCCCGATACAAACCAGAGACCGCATCAGCGCTTATTCTTCCAGCCGCAAACTGTCCATCCACCGCTACTCACCCCGTCCATGTGCTCACAGCTGAGAGCCTGCCGGAGCATTCAGACCTCCTGGGAAATGTGCTGATGGTGAGCGGTCACACTGCAAGCACAAGTACCGGAGTACATCACATTGTGTTTCCTCACTTCAGCTAGCACAGCTGAGAACCTGCCAGAGCAATCAGATCTCATTTGGGTATTAACTGACGGCGAGCGGCTATATTGTATCCAATATTGCCGGAGCAAACCACGCTGTGTCTTTTCATTGCAGTCAGCCCAGCTTCATTTATATTATAGGAGCTCTGTGGGACACCTCTTTGGAAAAACAACAAATAATCAATGGGGCAGCGGTGAGTGCTTTGTATTTATAAGACAATCTCTGTGGGCTTTTTTCCCTTCTGGATATTGGGACAGCTAAGTACGCATTTATTATAAATATTCCTTAACAGGATCTTCCACGGACATTTATTTCCATAGGAAGAAATACATCATTTATGCATTTATCATCACTTTCATAAATCCCTTTGTTGGAATTATGTTTTACCAGTATATTAGTGTATTATGCGGATTGTATATTTAAAAGTATAGGAACTGCAGTTCTAGTTTTTATGTATTTTATAATAAATAATTGTATGAATTAATTCTGATCATTTGATTGTATTTTTGGTGAACATCAGCGCAGACAGACTTGTATTTGCATTTTGTTGAGAGGAGGCTTTGGCAGTCTCCTCTGTATGTCAGTTACTGTGTAATCACCTAAAGATCCTTGATTAAGCGCTCCACAGATTTTTGGTTTGTCTTTGTTTCCTGTGTTCCAGGTTATATTTATTCATATCTTAGGGCAACAAACACACAAAATTGGACAATAGATTCTCTGATGGTGAACACCCCCTTTTAAGAAACCTTTGTACTCAGATATGCAACATTTCAAATTTCAACTATCTTATTGACTTGTACGTGTCTTTTTTAAGCAAAGTTTTTTTTAAAAAAGATTTTTGAAAACATAACAAATTAGCACGCACATGAAAATAATAATCACCTAGAAGTTAAACATGTAAAAAAACAATAAATTAACTTGGGGTCACCCAATAGATCCTACTAGTATATTTTGTATCAAAAATGAATTAATACCATATCATGGTAACATATTACTGTACTTGGCAATTTCTCTAGGTAGAGCCACACTGCTTTCATTAATACATTACATAGTAACAAAAACCATAATGCTACACTGTAATGATTATTGTTCCACCTGAAGAGGAAACATTAAGTGGGAAATGGGAGTGGGAGGAGTAGGGACATCAAAAGAGGTATCCAACTGAGGAAAACCCTCCAGACGGCCCTCCACAATCAGAAGTCTAAAGGTGAGGATGCACAGTAGTGCAAGTTGAGACCTGCACCAGAAGGACCTAATCAAGCAATATTTATGGACTATTTCCCTGCACTTGTATGTAAATCTTTTCTGACTTTTCGCAGCATTAACAAATGTTGTCCAAGACTGTAAGTAAAGAGCCTTGGATGCCATCCAGCCCCTGGTAATAATAACTAATTTTTGTTGATAGTTTTCTCCAAGGCAGCACCAAGTAAATAGACACAGTGGCGGGACTCCCAGAGACAATGGAGTCATTTGCCGCCAGGCGTCAGCCCTGAAGGGGGCACCTACACCATTGTCAGCCAGGTCCCAGCCTTTCCATGACCTACTGGCAGCTGTTCTAAGTAGTTAGTAACAACTTCCAAAACAGAGGAGCCATGGCTGAGCTCCAATCAGCATCAGCGGCGCTACTCCTCCATGTCTGGACTCTATGGTCTCAGGTCACGGACGTCATGTAGCATGTGACTGTCTGTGACCCTGTGCCTGAGGAGCCAAGTGCCGAGACTGTCTCGGTCTTCTCAGATACTGCAAGGCAACGGCGGCTGTCACTGACTGTCACTGCAGGGAGAGTGGCCCGGGACTTGGGAGAGTTAAGCAGTGGCTCTGTTACATGCCGGGCTCTGTGGATACTTCAGCGCTAAAGTGGGGCTGCATGCTGCGGGCTCCATCATCACTGATTCCATTTAGCAGAATCAGTGGTGATGTCAGTGAGGGCAGGAGCTCAGCCCAGGCTGCTGCAGGGGATGCACCCAGTGACTGAGGGGCCAGGTTAGAGGCTGTCTGTGTACTGTCTGACTGACCTAGCTGCTGGTGGCTACAGGTGACAGGTGGGCTAATGAGGACCGAGGCAATGCACTACTGGGAAATAAATCCCATGAGACTGCAGGTGGGTGAGAGGAGCATGTGCTGAGCTCTGATTGGAGGAGCTCATCACATGCTCCTCTGACCTGTGGTGATCATCAGCAGTGCAGCCTCATGGGAGTCATTTATTCTTTGTGGGGCTGTGTCTGCTACTCTTCCAGCTGACTGTTCCTGTGGTTCTCCTGGCTGACTACAGTGAGTACTGATCCAACTGTAACCCATCATTGGCCCCAGACTCCCCTGTATAAATATAATGGTATCAGTGTCCCCTATACCCCTCAGTGTCTCTTTTATCTCTCTGTGCCCACTATATCAGTATCCCATATACCTCTATTTATCCCCTATATCTCAGTGTACCCTATGCCTCTCTGTATTCTCTATACCTGTATTTCCCCTATACATATTTTAGTGTCCCTATACCTCTCTGTGTCCTCTATATTTGTGTTTCTCCTATACCTATCTCAGTGTACCATATTCCTCTGTATCCTCTATACCTGTGTGTCCCCTATACTAATGTCAGTGTTCTGTATACCTATATCTCTTATGCCTCTCTATGTCTCTTATACCTCTGTGTTCCCTATACATATCTATCCCCCATACATATATCAGTGTCCCCTATACCTCTATGTATCCTCTATACCTGTGTCCCCTATACATATCTCTGTGTCCCCTATACCTATCTCAGTGTTCCCTATGCCAGTGTCCATTATACCTCTTTCAGTGTCCCCTATATCTCACCGTGTCCTCTATTTCTTTGTGTCCCCTATATATTTTTCAGTGTCCCCTATACCTCTCTCTGTGTCCTCTATGTTCCCTATCACTCTTTCAATGTCAAGGGTTTTTTTGTCTCTTAAATTCTCTATCACCCCCCTCTCTATCTCTTGTGTCCCATATACATCATTCTGTGCCTTCTGTATCTATCACTGTACTCTATACCTCTCTCAGTGTCCCTTATATCTGTCACTATCCCCTATACCTCTCTCAGGGGCCTATTCATTATGTTAAATATCGGTGCTAGTGTCAGCAATTCAACATTGCGCCATGGCGCGGAGACAGCTGGTCCGAAAATCAGCTGTCCCCTTTAGTAGAGGTGATACTTAGCACTGCTGAGTCTGATTTGCACATGTGTGAACTTGGGTTCACGCATACGCAACTTCCGGTGGTAGGAGCCGAGCAGTGGCAGAGGGATGCGAATGGATCCCTCTTCACTTCTTGGAATCCTTCCCATAGTGAAGCAGCTGAGGTGTGGGAACAAACACCATCTGAAGACAGTAAATGCTCCCGCAGTCAAGCTCTGAATCTGTTGTATGTCAATGTCATCTGCATCGTGTGCGACTCAGAATCAGGCCTTTACTGCTTATTATTTGTCCACTTTTTGTTTATATAGTATTCTATGACTCTACTGGTAGGCCACTCCTCTATCGTGGTTAGGCACACCCCTTTCAGAGAGTGGCAAATTCCTTAGTGCCCACCCCTATGACTGCATTCTCCTGGTGGGCCCTTCATGCCCCAGTCCGACACTGCCCCTCACCCACAACTCTCCATCACACTCCTCCCTGGCAGCAGTCATAGTCACATATTCATGGGGTGGGGGGGGCACTGAATGATAACTTGCCTCCAGGCATCTGGAATGAATTTACGCCACTGAATAGACAGAAATACAGAACACAAATTTAGTTGCTACACTTCAAAGCAGCAAATAGTCTGCAACAATGAGTCAGCAACTCATATGGAAATTACATATATACAAGAGAGACCATAATATTGCACCAGGAATTGTCCCAAAACACTGAATAAAGTAACGGCAATGATAATCCTTGATCTCACCAGGACGCTTTTCAGGTGGAAGATTTTCCTGCAGATGTTTAGATTTGAAAAACAGAAAACAAAATAGAACTCTATGAGAACAAGCTGTTCATTTATAATAAAGCACCACTGGGGTCAGCAGTCAATAGTAGTGATATCCTCATGCAAATCCAAAGGGGTTTTCAATCCAGCGGAAAGTGCACAATTCCTACAGCAATATTATGGTCTCTTTTGTATATGTGTAACCAAATAAATAGACCTAATGATTTAGGGGAGGAACAGCAAACCTCATTTACATGAATGACTGCCCACATATCTTCCTAAAATTTACACTAAGGGGCGTTTCAGGATTAAGTCCAACACTGTTGATCAGTTTGTGCGCAAAAGATATAGATAAAATAAGCCACTCTAAGACAAATGTGACATGTGAGGAGGACCTGTGCCTTAAAGAGGGGTTTATCTGTTCACCCAGAAAGTGCCTGGGAGCCTTCCAAGGGTAGTCCTTGATCTACTCATGTAGATGAGTTAGCTGGGAGGCTAGATATTATAGCCTGGGAGGGCCCCCGCAGTTTTACAAAGAGTAAGCTTGTCCCTTTCCCTCTCCTTCCTGCACCAACAATGGCCCTGATTCAGACCCACTCGCGAGCGGCTGGAGCTTCCTTCGCTCGTAGTGTCTGATCAAAGGGGGCGTGCTGTCGATGTTGATTGACAGCACGCCCCCTTTGGTGGGCGTGCCGGTGGCGTGCCTGCCAGACGGAGGCGTTCCCAAGGGAACGCCTACCGTCAGAAGCCGGCCCCACTGACATCACTAGTGATGTCAGTGGGAGTGATTTTGGCTCTGATAGAGCCAAAATCACTCCTGGCCTTGCGGTTGAGAAACTCAACCGCAGGCTTCTGCTCGCAGTGGCGATGGTCGCGATGGTCAAGACCATTGCGACCATCATCCTGCATGCTCGTATATGCTATGGGTGGTGACCAGGAGGACGCTCCATATTTATGGAGGTGGGCCCTGATTCAGAGCGAGCGCTCTGGTCAGAGCGTCCGGCTCTGAATCAGGGCCAATGTCTACTGATAGTCTGGAAAATCCTAGATTGCAAAGTAGAGAGGAGAATGCTGCAGCAGATAAAGGTATTTAGTTTTTTTTACAATTTTAATTAGAGTAATTGCGTCATTCACCATAAAGGGAAGCTTCTTCCTAGAATCAATTTTAGTTTTAAGGTATATACAGTACTTGTAACTTCTGGCCTTGTTAGATGCTGGGTACTCTGATGGCACTACTTAAAAAATAAAATAATACACTATATGTATATGGTACTTATTCTCCCACCCGTCCTCCACTTACCAATAACTCCAATCTGAAGACGTTCACTACGAAATCCATTATTTAATGAATTAAACCAAAGAACATATTTTGGTGCTCTGGAAAATTTGATATTGTGAATAGTCATAATCAATTTCATCTTGTCTTCGAATATCCCAATAGAAATGTTATCCTCTGAGCAATTTCCTTTCAGAAGTGAAATGTTTACTTTAGGTTTATCATCTTCTAGCAGTGTGGCCTCAGAATATGGGTAATTCAGGTTGCATGTGACTGTTACATCTTTCCCACACTGAACATCTTTGCTGTATTCGCACTGAACATCAAACACTAATGTAAAAATAGAGACAAAAATGTTAGTTCAATATTATAATAAAAGAAGACTGGGTGGAAATGAGAGTCATGAAATTACCGTAGATTGTTTGAAGATCGAGTGTAGCTATAGGAGGATATGAATAATTTGAAATAGATGAAGTTGATGATAGAATGTGACTTTGGAGTGTAATAGTTGGAGCATGAACAATTGAGACTATGGGGTATATTTACTAAGGACTGATTTTGATTTTCAGGTGATTTTAAGTCTATTTTGTAAATCAGAGATTTACTAAAGCCAAAACCGACTCAAAATGGACTAAACATCCAACTTTAGACTACAATAGACCATTGAAGAAAACATCAATACTCTGTAATAAAAGACTATAGCAATCGCTCATTAATTAACAGTCAGTTTGAAAATTGACTCAAAATTCACTTAAAACCAACATACAATCAGGGCCGGTCCGACCATTACGCCGGGTACGCGGCCAAGTAGGATGCCGTCCTGTGAATGGCGCTGGAATCCACAGAGTAACAGTGAGGAGAAAGGGGTGTACTGGGCCAAGGGCAGGTTGTCACTGCCATCGGCACCCGGGCCGATACAATATAGCCTTGGTGGAGAGGGGCGTCAGGGCTAGCACTGGGGATCTGGCCAGCATCAGCAGTAGTCTGCCACCGGGGACTGGTCAGGAGTGAGCACTGGGGTGTGGGCGGGGCTGCCTTATGACATTGGATCTCTCAGGCAGTCATCAGGCAGCCCTGCCCCCAAACCAGTGCTCAGCCAGTACAGTTCCCGGCAGCGTTGTCACTCAGACATGAAGAGAAAGGACGGTGCAATGCAGAACAGCCAGAAGACAGCCCTGGCCTGGATGGGTGCCTTTCACTTTCCTGCAAGTGTGACAGGTAAGTTTAGCCTGCCTGGGAGGACACTGGGGTGTGGAAGTGGGGGCAGGTGAAAGCACTTTGTGGGATAGGTAGATGCTCTGTGAAATATTGAGAGGGAAAAGCAAAATGTGGGATGGAGGGCAGGGGAAAGCACTTTGTAGGATGGGGGAAGGTATAGCCTATGTAGGGTGTGGGGGAGGGGAAAGCACTATGTAGGGTATGGGGAGAGGAAAGCACTATGTAGGATGTGGGGTAGGGGATCCCACTATATGGGATGGGAGAAGGGAAAAGCACTATGTGAGAAGGGTAGTGTATAGATCCCCTTCAGTATTTGTAACCTGACGTCATCAGTTACTGTCCAACGTCATTCCCTACCAGCCACGTGGACATAGAGGGGGAATATAAACCTAATACTATGTGGGAAGGGGTGAAGAAAAAGCACTATGTAGGATGGCGAGGAAGCAATATGTTGGATGGGGAGCAGAGTGTGGGTGAGATAAGGGTAGGGGAGCACTATTTATGTCGGTTATGCATCTTTAATAAGCGAAGAGATCAGTTTCAGGCTCAAATTTAATGAAATGCGATGACAACATATAAATATAAAAAATATGCAGATCAGTTTACATGAAATACGAACACACCTGAAACCTGAACTTGTTCCAGCTAGGAATTTGGGGTTCAGAATGGAACAGAGTCTTGGCTTGGGTCTGCTGTCAGTTTGGAACTCTGATTTAAAAACAGTACATAGGTTTTGGATTGCAGGCCCAAATTACATGATTATAGCAGTTTTTATCAGTGTTTTTTAATAGATTTTAATAGATTTTTAAAGAATCCAAAACCGAACCAAATCCAAAACAAAACACTTGAGGGTGGTTCTGAATTAGAACCAAAACCAAAACATGGGGGTCTGCACACATCTCTAATAAATATGAGTGTTTATTCCACTAGGCATCAAAATCTTTTTCTGCTTTACAAAAAAATTAAGCTTGGGTCGGACCTGCATACAATGCACCCAAATAATAAACCTGCCTGAGGCAGTTGTGTTTAGGAGAAGCAGGCACAGATAATTATGATCTATGCATGCTTCTTAGGGGTTTTAAGGACTGAACGTTTTTGTTTTTTTTTAAACTGCATGGATCCCCCATTAAATCCATAACCAGCCCTGGAACTTTTAGCCTGGTCTGGTCATGGAAAATCTGGGGCAACCAGGCATGAGATTCCCCTATTTTCCATGAAACAGCACCAGGCTGAACCAGCTGGAGTGGTAATGCCACAGCAGGAAGACACAAAGCATGGGGTCCTCCTGCCAATGCATTATGCAGCTCCAAACTGGACAGCCCAGGGCTGGCAATCCTCAGAAAGTGGGGACTCTCCCACTTGGGGTCTTTCCCCCCCCAGCATTGCTTTCAACAACTGCAGTGTGTGTCATAGCATGCAAGGTCTGCAATTTAATATAAATCATGTTTTTAAATATTTTAATCTTTCAACACAATTTAAACAAACATTTTTGTATTATTCCAAATACTGCATATGTTTATTTATTTGAAGAGTGAATAAGTTCCCCATTCATGTTTGCGGTTGCTCCTCTATCACAACATGCTTGAGCGTCGCATAAAATTACTTTTCATCTGTCTTCTTTTCAACCCAACTTCTATTTTCGGCCCTCCTTATTCTGGATTCAGCCCTCTTCCCTCCACTGAAACCGCTCTGTTCTCTGCCCTTGCCCTTGCCCTTCTCACTCTAAACCTCTTTGTGCATTGAATTCACATTCCTCAACTACCACCTCTATGCTGATGACAACCAAATTTACCTTTCCTCCCTCAACCTCTCTTCTTCTCTATCACTGAGTTTTTTTCTATCTCCACCTGGACGTTTCAAAGCTACCTCAAACGTAATATCTCCAAAATGGAACTCCTCGTCTTTCCCATTACCTAATAATGTCATTAGCCCATTAGCCCTTCTACAGTCTTCCACATGGTCAACAACATCACACTTTCCCATGTTACCAACACCCAATGCCATCATCTCCTCCCTCATTTCAAAGGCCTTTCACCTCAGCTAACATAGTCACAATTCACCCCTCTCTGACACAACCAAAACTCTGGTCTATTCTCTATTATTTCCCAACTTGACTACTGCAACCTCCTCTAGCCGGCCTTCCTCTCACCTGAACAATTCATCCAGAATGAAATGGTGAGGCTAATCTTATGAAAAAAAAAACACCACAGGTGCTGAGGGAAAAGAACAGGGAAATGTGGCAAGGATAATAATTGCGACAAAGCCGATACTGAGAGGTGGTGGAACCACTTGAATAAAAGAAGAAAAAATAAATTGGTTGTTCTGCAGCATTAAGTCACAATTAATCTAGATAAATAGAAATAGTTATAGTGGTATGTTTTAGGATGAAAATGACCAATGTTTACAGACTTAAAAACATATAAAGGAATACATATACAGTATACTCAGTGCTCAAAGTGGGAATTTAGAGGTAGGGGTTTGGAACTGAATCTCCACCCCCCCCTTCCCTCTCATGTGTCGGCAGTGAATGGTAAGCCGTGCATTGTATAATCATCACCATGCCTTGTAATGTCCCTGCTGCTGGGGCCTGCAGATCGGGCACACTGCTGTGAGCTGCACGCTGACACTGGCTAATCAGGAGCAGCAGTGGTACTCAGTGATTCCCAACTGAGTGGAAAAAAACCCGTCGCCAGCCGTGAGCTAATGAGAAGCTACTACTTGGCAGCTTCTCATTGGCTGGCGGGCCGAGCCAATCAAAGCCACCCCTTTTAATTGGCAGCCGGTCTGCAAGCCAGGATTGGCTGGCGGCCGGTGCTTACTGCAGCAGTCAGTGTAGCTCGGCTCCTGACTCCATTCCAGCGCCGCCGCCGAGAAGCGTCCCCAGTGAGACACAGCTCCATGCAATGCCGCTGTTCCAGCGCTGAGTTCCCATACGTGATCCTAGCACTGGTACATTTTCTAATGGGGCAAAAATGAAGTGGTGGCGGGAAGTGGCGGTATGTCATAACGCCGTATACCGCCCCACTCCGAGCACTGTATATACTGTATAAAACTAACTTAGATCCACAAGACTAGAGTCACAAAAGAGATTTTAGTACTGTATGTAGCAATTATCCTGTGATATTTGCAATAAAATATATCAAAGGTATTATAAGATATTACTCTTCAGGTCCATGGTAATCTCTTGGTAGAAAATGTACTCATACATTCTTGCTAGAGGAGAAAAGCAGAGAAGACTGCTGTTTTCGTCCCTTCTCCCTGTTCTCTCCGCCCCCTTCTGTGACAACAGCCAATAAGAGAAGCCCAAGACATAGGCATATGTTGGGTCACCTCCTTCTGACTGCCTGCTGTCCCAGTACCCCCTCGCTCTGCCCTACCCCCGCCGCCATTTGTAAGGTAACCAGACATAAATATGTCAAGTCACCACCTATTAACTGCCGGTGCCCCCTGCTGCCGTTGCTATGTCTTAGTGAGGTGACCCGACATGTATATGCTTGGTCACTTCCTTCTGACTGCCCACTGTCCCAGTACACCCTCGATCTGCCCTACCCCCGCCACCATTTGTAAGGTGACCAGACATATGCATATGCCGGGTCAACACCTATTAACTGCCGATGCCCCTGCTGCTGCCGCTATGACTTAGTGAGGTGACCTGATATATGCATTTGCCGGGTCACCGCCTCTTAACTAGAGATGAACGGTAAAACCGAACCGAATAGTCAAACGTAACAATTCCATAATCCAAAACTTAAAGACTAGACCCCAGGTTAGATCTGCAAACAGCGCTGATCCATGAGAGGGAGATCACCCGCCAGAATAATGTCATTGCTGCTCTCCAGGTGTAAATCACCAGTAAGCCAGAAGCCTGCTGGGACGCTGGATGGCAGTAACTTTAACCGAATTGCGGCGGACAGCAGTGGTAGACCAAAGTTAATAGTGGCAAAGGTAGAAAGGCGGCCGGAGGGGTCCAGGTAAGGGATCCTTGCAGAGACCAAGCCGGGATGCATGGCGCATTTTATTTGGGATGTGATACATCCCGCCACTCTTCGCATGCATATCAGCAATAATTAAGCCGGTATGCATGAAGAAAATCACAAAGGACAGCTCTCTCAGTAAGAGCTGTCCTTTGCAAAAGGGTCTACGACCCAGAAGTCCCTCTGGCGTCCTTCTGTGCATGTGCAGAAGGACGGGTGGCATGGGCGGTGCTGAGAGTGATCCAATCCCAGGGGGGAGTCCATGAAGAGAAGCCCACAGGCTTCTATTGGGCAATGCCATCTGAAGATGGCATTGCCCACCGCATCCAAGCCCTGGAATGTATCGCATTCCGGGGCTTGGTGTATATGAGAAATGCAGTGAGACCCCTAAAAATGGCATTCCGACCCAAGGAACTTACTAATGTGTTTCTTCACACCTGTCCCAAATAATCCTGGCTAATCTTCCTCTCCCACTGCTTCTCATCTGCTGCACCACTATGCAAATCTAACTTCTTATTTCCTCCAGAATGTAAGTTGCTCATCATCATCATCATCACAAAGCCCTCATCACTGTTTCCCCTCCATACAATTCAGACCTCATCAAGAGCTTGATTTGTCCACCCTGCCTCTGACATGCACCTCTTCTCTACCTCTCACTCCCATCTCAGAGACTCCCTGCTTTGCCCTACCAGACTCTTACCCAAAATGCTATATTTTAAGTGCTCTCCTAAAACCCACATTTTCACTATTGCCTACATCCAGGAACTCATGCCACTTGCTCATACTTGTTGTACCTGTGTTCACACTCCCTCTAGATTGTAAACTCTCAAACTTTTTACCCTATTTCATGTCTGCGTTTGCTTTCTCTACCTCGTATTTATACATTTTATTTTATATTTGTGTGAATTTTATGATTTTCCATTTAACATTTTGTGCTTGTACTGTATATTAGATCTCCCATGTTTTGTTATTATGTTTATTAGTATACTGTCTGTGAAACTTGTGGTATTTGCATATAATGTTCTGGTTATCTGTGTCCCCCTTTTTTCCAGCTAAAATTTTTGTATTTATCCCTCACCGTTCAATCTACATGCATCATTC
The DNA here is from genome assembly GCA_031769625.1 of Taudactylus pleione. NCBI lineage: Eukaryota > Metazoa > Chordata > Amphibia > Anura > Myobatrachidae > Taudactylus > Taudactylus pleione. The sequence goes on along the minus strand of JAUIMM010000012.1, from coordinate 21,701,319 downwards.
AAATATTTATTGATTAAAAACTCTGCACCTGTTACTGTTTTCAAATATGCATGATTGAGAGATTTGGTCATTAACAAACTGGTTTGCTAGTTTTCCTTAGCAGATGTCACAATGTACTGTAAATAAATGAACAATAAGTATGCATTATTTTGTAATTATACATATTTCAGAAACGTAATCCCCACCCCCATCTCATTTAATTTACATAATATCATACTGCTGCTACCACATTTAGGGGGTCTATGTATTAATAATCGTGGAACTGCTGGGATTATTAGGTATCCATTGTGCTGCGGATATTTTCATCTTTGATTAAATTATCCCCACAACAGATGAGTCCTCAGTCATTGCTGCTGCAGACGCGTTATCCAGCCCTTCTAGCCGCGCATATTCCCCAGCGAGTTTACTCATGCCGATCATCTTTTCCTGCATATTTTTTGCTCAGCAAATGCATCTTATTTGCCATGCAATGCGACTGCAGTTGTATCTGTATAGGAAATGCTATATTACAATGTCAGCGGCTCTCATGCACCCTGTGCAACATGACTCATAACGCAAGGTGGATAGATGAGGAAGGACATATTTGTATGTACTAAGGGACATATTCAGAGATACTTAGCGGCTGTGCAATTCCATCCATCTAAAATGCAAATGAAGCAGGAGGTGTCTGTAGAAAACATACACCTCCTTGCTGCATCTGCAATCCCAATGCTGCGATCGAGGTTGCAGCCTGGGATAACCATCGTCCGCGATGGTTTCCCCCTTTAAGCTGAAGCTTACCGCAGCCTGACCGGGTACTGGCAGCTTGTGAGGCCAGGAAATCTGTGTCAACTGATGCAGACCATGGCTTTGTTCCTCCCGGAAAATGGGACCAGAAGCACCCCCACTCTGCTTCCCACACGAAGCGCCACAGCCTGTCAAGGCACTGCTAGCGGAGTCGAAAATGGAGGGCTGCACATGCGCAGTACACATCCTGCAGTCCTCTAACAATCGGAGATGTGCGCTAACCATCAGGTTAGTGTACATCTCTTAATCAGGCACCAAGTGGAACTCGCAGGGACAGTATCTGCGATAACCACGATCCCTGCGAGTTATATCCTGGTAATTTATATGAGTCTTAGCACATTGGTGAAAGATCCTCTGGGGGGGAATATGATACTGCGCATTTGCAAAGTATCAGTTTCCCCTGCAGGACAGAGGCTGCAGGAGAGGGATCAGAAGATCTCTCTCCTGCATGTACAGCCTCCGTAGGCTTAAAGTGGTGTAAACTAACAGGGCCACACTCTGAAAAGCTTCTCTTAGGGGTCATAGGGGTCATATCGTAGTCCCCATTGATAATAATGGGGACTGCAATCTGCAGTACTAATTAGCTCTCTGCCAGAGATTTCTGTGAAATGCTATTAGTGCATAGCAACAAACCATAAAATTACGCAGAAACTGCAGTTTCTACATAAGTTTATGAACAAAAAAACTTGATAAATAGGCCCCTTAATGTGTACACTGATTTATCCCGAGTCAAAACAAATGTATTTGGGGTTTTTCCACTTTAATGGTACTTACAATTACTTTTACTCTTTACACCAAGTAATGTCATCAAAATGAAATATGTAGTGTGTAGCCCAAGCATTGCGAATTCTTTTGATTCATAGGTTGGATGACACTGTAGAGAAATAAAATCGCACTGTTAGTGACGTTACTATGAATGTTGGATGGATAAACATTTTTTTGCACACTTTGAGGAAATACTTAGCTCATTCTCTGCAATGTTATGAAATACATGATATCATTGCTTATTACACTATTTAAATATTCATTAGATTTACAGAAATATTAATAAACTCTCAGCTTGTTGAAACTTGTTGAAAAATAATTATAGGTGAGCACCTAGAGCGATCATAGGATTTTAAGACTCACACTTTTTGCATGTTGACAGTTGATTTTTCAGTGTTTAATAACTAACACGGACATGTACTGTCGACATTTTCACTGTCAACATTTTGACTATGTAGACATTCTGAATGTTGACATAATGACTACATACTATTGGGAGCTATAAAGCTGCAGTGACCAGTGACAGTGGATCTGATTCAGATCCACACGCAATGACGATGAGTTTGAGTGATTGTTAGCCATTGCACATGCATGAAAGCCGTACTGCGCATGCGCAGCGATTGTTTTGCAATCATGTACACACAGCGGATTCACTCACAAAGTGAGTGCAATAGAATTTGCAGGTCCGTAGGGAGGTTGCAGGGCTAAACGAAGCAAATTGCATCGTCTAACCCCACCCCCTACTTGCGGACCCGCGAATCATGGAGTTTTCCGGGAAAGGGGTGGACTTAATTACATTCACAGCCCGGCCCCGCCCCACAAACTGGCCAGAAGCAAGTCCTCTCCCGGAAAATAACTTTACAAAGTCGGTAAGTATGCCCTACAATTGATTGAGTAATCACCGGGTGCTATAGGCTTATCTCTCTACTGACTTAATCGGGAGAGCTTTTGCTTATTGGATTACGACTGCTGCCTATATCACTGAGTATTGACACTCAGAAAAATTACAGCATATACATAATTAATATTTTTGCTGTATTAACGCTCACTATTTAAACTCTATGTTGTTTGTCATAAGGCTATTTTAATAGACTAATAAAAGTTATATTTTACTAAGCTGTCCAAGAGTGCCCCCAGAAGGATGAGAGTTCCTTTTTCTCTTTCTCTTTGACTATAGCACATGTACTCTCAGGGGAGCACCCCGACATGAGTGACCATTAATTCTAAATAATATCTCTTTAATAGTGGATTGCTTAGCACTGTTTTGTGTAATTCTGAAATTTGGATGATTTCCAATCCACCTGTGCTCAGGTCCCCGAGATTTCTCTTATTTCCCTGTACCAAACATTGAGGACACACAAGAATGGCAACAGGCCCAGCCACATCCCACACCCACACCTCAACCCACCCCACCCCAACTGTGGTAGAAAAAAAAAACAGTCATTGGATACTTTCCAAAACATTCAGGTTAATTTTAAGGAGCTTATCAGCCTACAAAGAGCTTTTGCCAAAGACAGACATTGGCAGGTCCTAGCACATCAACTGCTAGCAGTCAGTCAACCACCCCACCAACCTTAGCACTCAGTGGCGGAACTCCCGGAGACAGTGGAGTCATTTGCCGCCGGGCTCCAGCCCTTAAGAGGGCACCTGGCTCCATTGTCCCCCGGGCCGTTCCGGGCACTGCTAAGGAGATGGAGCACCGCTGATCGGCGCTCCACCTCCAGCGGCGTCAATATGGGGGGTGCGGTCGCACCCCCTATGTGCCGGGTGCCCGCTGAGTGTGTTACCAGCGGGCACCTGGCTCCTTCTTTCCCCCCGGCAGTAGCCGGAGGAACGGAGCTCACTCCTGAGCTCCACTTCCGGGTCCCGCAATGCACTATGGGAGTGACATCATGACATCACTCCCATAGTTCCGAGGAGCGGGCGTCGAGGACAGAAGGCAGCAGCAGCACTGGAGCGGGGCTTCAGGTAAGTTTTGTATATTATTTTTTGTATGTGTGTGCGCTCACGGGGGGCTCACTACAGGGGGCATTATTGGTGGCTCACTACAGAGAGCATTATTGGGGGCTCACTACAGGGGGCATTACTGGGGGCTCACTACAGGAGGCTTAGTACATGGGGCATTAATGGGGGCTTTCTACAGGTGGCATTACAGGGGGCTTACTACAGGGGGCATTACAGAGGGCTTACTACAGGGGGCATTACTGGGGGCTTTCTACAGGGGGCATTACTGGGGGCTTACTACAGGGGGCTTGCTACAGGGGGCATTACTGGGGGCTTACTACAGGGGGCATTACTGGGGCTTACTACAGGGGGCATTACTGGGGGCTTTCTACAGGGGGTATTACTGGGGGCTCACTACAGGGGGCATTACTGGGAGCATTACAGGGGGATTACTATAGGGGGAATTACAGGGGACTTACTACAGGGGGCATTACAGAGGGCTTACTACAGGGGGCATTACTGGGGCTTTCTACAGGGAGCTTACTACAGGGGGCATTACTGAGGGCTTACTACAGGGGGCATTACGGGGGCTTACTACAGGGGGCATTACTGGGGGCTTTCTACAGGGGGCTTACTACAGGGGGCATTACTGGGGGCTTACTACAGGAGGCTTGCTACTGGGGGCTTACTACAGGGGGCATTACTGGGGTCTTACTACTGGGGGCACTACAGGGAGTTTACTACTGGGGGCATTACAGGGGCACTGCAAAGGGGGACCACTACTGGAGGCACTACATAGGGGGACCTCTACAGAGGGCACTGCACAGGGGGACCACTACCGGGGGAACTGCATAGGGGAGCGGCAGCTGGGGCTGGCATAGGTGCTGGGGGGGTGGTACATTTTAATTTGGGGGGGTGGCAGCAACATTTATCTTGCCCCCGGGCACCTGGGGTGAAGTTACGCCACTGTTAGCACTAAATAGTCACCCAAGGCGTAATGTGCAATATCGTTGTGGTCTGGCTAAAGGCCTAGGTAGGGGCAAACATACTGTAGCAGACACCCAAACAAGTAATGTTTTTTTTTCTGTTATAAGTAAAAAAAAATTTATCACTTTTCTGTGTAGAGTAATTTTGGATTGCATATTGAATTTTGTCTGTTACTTTTTCAAAACTAAGATAAGTCATATGGGTGTATACAAATTTGACAAATGTACAGGGTATTTTTGTAAATCTAAATACACAACACACAGCTTGTTTGGTAAGTCAACTATTTAAATACACTTACCATTTGCAGTATCTAAATTGTATATGTCAGCACCTCACATGGGTTGATATACTTTCCCTTTATAATGTAAATACATGATAAATATATTTTTTGACCCATAAATGTGTTACATATCCCCATTTTCACTTCTACCTTACCACAAACTTACATGTGAAGTACAGTACTGCAGTATAATCCTCTAACGAACCTCATCTTCCTCTCTGTGTTGACCATGGGCCTGATTCAGCAAGGATCGCAGTTGCTAATATGCACGCAATTGGGCGATTGTTGCGTACTGCGCATGCATCGCAGTGCATGTGCGCAAACTAGCCATTGTGATCGGGACTGCGATCACAGAGACTACGCAGACCCATTGCAGAGTGATTGACAGGAAGTGCCGTTTGTGGGAGGTGTTGGGGGGTGGTCGGCGAAACGCAGACGTGCCAGTGCGTTTGAATGCGGTTGCATGGGGGTGCATAAATTATCCACTGCGATGCTGTATGCAGCTTGTGTACTCATAGCGTGCGATAAGGTTAGCAATTCCTGAGTAAGGTCAGAGCTTGTGCATGTGCGTGAGGCTCCGATGGTACCGATGGTTTCGCAGTCTTGCTAAGGATTACGGATGTGTGTAAGGTAAGGTAGGTGTCCCTGTCTAGTGCTGCAACAGCATAGCGATTGCAATGGATTAGCATACTATCGTAATTGAACTACGTGCGTAATCGCTATTGCATTCGCAGTTGCGATCCGTAATGAGTCAGGCTCCATGTCCTCAGATGGTGCAGGCTTAGGGCCTGATTCAGAGCCGCTTGCTCGCACTGTGCATTCGCAAGTGGCCCGATGTTCTGCGCATGCGCACGCTTCGTTCTGCATGTGCGTGAACTACACACTGCGTTCGCAACCCTCTCGCTCGCCCAGCAAAGGCAGCCCAGGGTAATGAGTAACAGGAGAGGCAGTTTGTGGATGGTAACAGGGGCAGAACACTAATAACGGGGGGTTGGAGATGCGAACGCAGGTGTGCCTGGGTGTTTCAACGCCATTTTAGAGGCGTGCATAATTAACAGGCAGTGTCATAGTACATGTCACTTGCCATTTTTTTACACTGATTTCCTCGCAATGCTTGCGGTAGGGTAAAGCTCCCTTAAGCACTGCATTCGCATCCGATGGTGCTCGATGTACCAATGTTTTAATACACTTCCTGGAGATGACGTGTTGCTGGTGGGCGGCTCTGCCTGTGCGATTGGGTGTACGCATACACAAAGTGGCCGCTCGCTAAGACATGGTGGGCGTGCTTATGCCTTGGCGAGTGATCGCTTCCCGTGGCGTCACTTTGACAAATTTGCATACGCATCTAGCAAGCGTACGCAGATACCGAACGGTTCTGAATCAGGCCCTTAGCCTCCTTGCTCTATGTATGCCCCTATGCCTGTTAGGTATGAACCTGCACTATTTGCATGAGTCCCCTAGAGTTCGCTGATGGTGCTCATGATATAGGCAAGGATTCACAGGGTAATTAACCTGGAGTTAGCAGCAGGCAAGGCAAGAGTTAATTGCAGAAATACCTGGAGCTGATGTGTGCTGGAGTCACAGCAAGGCAATGGTAATAGTAGGAGCAAACAGATGCAGGTGTGTACTGGAGTCTGCTACTGGGAGACTTACTGGTTGAACTGTGATAGACCAAACTGCAGACTTGCAATACAGACACAGGTGGGGTGAATATGTTTTGCTCCAATAGGCAACCACAGGCACACAGGCTGGATGTGTACAGACTCAGAAAGACAGGATACAAATCTGGATTGTAACAAGACCAGCTACTCAAGATTTTAGCTGGAGTATAGCTGAACCAGCTACGCAGGATACGGACTGGGTTGTAGCATGCCAGCTACTCAGGATGCAGGCTGGAGTTGTAGTAGAACCAGGACCTGATATAATTGAACCGGCAGCATGAATCCACAGGAACTCGCTGGGACTGGACATAGACTGGAGGTGACACGGAAGGTAAGCTGGAGGGTCTTGGCAATGTACAGACAAGGAGCTGGGATGGACACAGGACACGAATACAGGGCAGAATCCAGCAGGACACAGGAGCAGCATTGGCAAGGACTACACTACACATAGAGGACTGAGGCAGGATTTAAGGATGCAGGTATAATAATGGCATTATACCAGGACACAGGACTAGGGCACACTGGCAAGGGTACCGGATCAGGAAACTGCACAATGCAGCAACCGCGTGACCATCCACTAGGTGCAGAAACTTAGCAATATCAGCGACAGGCAGGAACTGACCAGAATCCCTAATGAAATGGACATAGACCAATCGCAGGAGTCATCAGGCTGGGGTCAGGTAACGAGGTATTCCAAACAGGTGAGTTGCTGCATATAGCAGCCAGCATCCTAGTTGCTAGGAAACAGTCAGAACACAGTCAGTAAAGAGCCACAGTGGCCTTACATAACAATGCCGCCAAGATCAGAGTGGCCTTATCCCAGGGCGTTGTTGTGGAGCATATAGCAGGCATTCATAATGTCACCTATTTCTTGACATTGTAAAGTAGGATCCCACCCCAGCAATCAAACAGTGGAACCTGCTCTTCAATAGTCCAAAGGTCCACTCTATCACACTGCGGGTGGCGATGTGAGGATTAGTATGCCTATGCCGTGGAATGCCTTGTGATCTGGACAGAGGTACCATGAGCCAGGTTTGACACCCATATCCTGAATCAACTGGGTTTTTTTCAGAGGACAAATCTAAAACAAACATGTCAGAAAACAGTTTACATATAATACCTATTACAGCAGGTTGAATGTGAAGGAACAGTAGCATGTGCACTTGGAAGCAATTTAAAGGTGCAGTACAGGAAGGATTTTTTGGCAGATAAACATGGTTCCAAAAACACAAAAATTGTTGTAAAATATTTGTGCAACATACTGTGTGGTTGAGTCTAAGCACATGCACATTTGGAGCCCTGCAGTCACAAACTTAGATACGTGGTACAACACAAGTAAATGTTATTGGGTACAGTAAGTACCATATACCTAGTAGACAGCCCTCCAGCATGTTTCCACCTTCAAACTTTTCCCATAGTGCTGACTGGTGCAGGATATAGGCATTATGGCAAGATCCTAGATAACCTGTAACCACACTGAGAATATGGAGGTTACCATCACAGACCACCTGCTCATTTAGGAAGTGATAGTGATGTCTATTAACATAGACATAACCCCTCAAGTACGGTGCTCTAATCCCAATGTGGGTACAATCTATGGCTCCCAACACATTAGGAAATGCTGAGACCCTATAGAAGGCCATCTTAAGTTCCTGCCACTTTGACTCGCAACTGGGGAATGAGATATACTGTATGTACGTCATATTTTCTTAAAGGCACATAACACGAGTTAAATGCCTTGAGAAAGTGGTGTGTTTAATCCCCAACACCCTAGAGCCCACAAACTGAAAGGAGCTTCCTGCAAAAAAGTGCAGGGCATACAATGCAGCCCAGGCATTGCATAGTTACTGCCAGACTAATGTTCCAAATTATATCTCACTTGCTCATATAAATTCAGGAGGTTTGTGCCCTTCAGCCTAAAAAGCTGAATGACCTCATGATCTGAGAAGGGGTCCAGGTCCATCCTCACTCTATATGGATGTAGGTGTGGTGGAAATGGATGTAGGTGTGGTTTATATAGGGGTTTAATTAGTGCTAATGGGCTTCTTCTATGTTAATATGCCTCAGATGGTGATTTACAGTAAAGTGGCACATAATCTCGTCAGCCTGAATCTAGTATTATTTTTCTTTTTACTAGTTCCGTGTGTGTTTATAACTAGCTGTCTATTACATATGGCGAGTTGTATGTTATTAATGGGAAACAACTGGATGGCGTGTTTGGGCAATGCGAGAAGTGGTAATGCGAGTTTAATGTGAGTTTGCACGTTCTTGGAGTCTATTACATACAACAAGCTGAAACTCTAGCGGTAAAGTCACACTTTTTTCAAACTTGGACCCTATAACTTTTCACCCATAGCCTAAACAGAGTCAGTATGTTTGACCACAGGACGTAAGCCCGGCGATTAAAATCCCGACGCCGGCAGCCCGATGGAAGAGATCCCGACAGCGGAGGTAAGTTTACTATTCCTAACCCTCTCCCCTCCCTAACCCTAACCTACCTTTAGGGATGACTAAACATAACCTCCCCCCGTTGGTGCCTAAACCTAACCCTCCCTCCCCGCACCTTAAAACTAACCCTCCTGGGGGGTGCCTTGCCCTAACCTCCCTCTTTAGTGCCTAAATCTAACCCCTCCATCCTCTAGCCTAATCCTCCCTGAGGGGCTGCCTAAACCTAAGTCCCCCTGGGGGACCCTAAACTTAACCTCCCCATCCACGGCTACGTGGATACTTACTCCCGGCGTTGGACGATCAGTCCGTTGTCCTGTCGCAGTTCCGGCATTGGGATTAACATAGGCGTCGCTATTTGTACGCCTATGTTAGATCCCTTGCCGGGATTACACAGTCGGCATTGAGACTGGTGGCCAGTCTCATAACTACATACCGCCTAAACAGATGATTACTTTATCTATACCGAGTATGTTTGATTGAAAAGACAGAAGAGACACTCAATTTATCAGCAAATGGTAGTTTAAAAGATATTATTCAGCTGTTGGCACACAGATCACCAAAGTGATTATTATAAATTGTGCAGATCTAGAGAATAACATTCCAGTAGATAGACCAAAGACTATAGGATACATTAAACATTAATAGATAGAAGGTGTTTTCATAAAGTATTAAAAGGAGTCAATAAAGGGTTGCCAACTTTTCTGGTTGCCCCTTCAGGGAGGGGGCAGCCAGTTTGGCAAATCAAGGGGGCGTGTCCGGCATTTGTGGACGGAGCAGGGCATGGCCACGCGATTGCATAATTTTGGCCCCGACCCCACTACATAATGCAAAGATTACCGGCATTGTAAAGCAGGGGGGCGGGGCCAAAATGAGGCGATTCGTCGAGAATCACATCACCGGCCCCCTGCTGCAGGGGATTCTCTTATAATCGCGGGGGCCGTAGGAGTCGCCAGCTACCAGGAGGCTTGCTTGCCTTTCCAGGGGACTGGGAGTGGCACCCGATTTTCAGGAGGCTCCTGGCCGAATCGAGAGTGTAAACAAGTATGGGTCGATATAGTGAAGAACAGTACATGTACTCACACAGATAAGATGGTCAGAGCAGGCTAATCCTCCACCAAGGTTTAAACCTTCCTGAACTGTTATCTCCTGGTCGGCATTTCTGCAAACATCTTTAGGGATTAGATGACGTGTTTGGAAAATAAAAGTTTTGGGTGAACTGATAATTAAAACTTTCAATCAAAATTGCTTTAGTTGGAGATGTTTCTAAAGCCTAATCTATAGCATGTTTATGTAGACAAACTATATGTCGTCGACAAAATGCCATTATGCCAACATGGTTGTAATGTTGGTCAAAGCATTTTAACCGTGTCGGCAGTAAAACTTTAAACATGATCGCAAAACATCAATAACTAACATTAGAATTGTGTCAGTATAATAATATCAGCATTTTCCTGCCACATAGAATTTGTGGACATATTGAGTGCCTACAAACTGACTACATCCCATTGAAAGTGTTCTCTGATCATTTATGAGGATCTACATTTTATCCACGATCCAAACCCCAAGCTCAATGGGGTGTGGGATAAAAGACAGACAGTGATAAGGTCGACAATGTCTAGATAGACACCAGGTGTTAGACAGGCAAAAGGTGGACAGGGACAAAAGGTTGACACACTAAATGTTGATATGGAAGAATGCTGACAGGTATAAATGGTTGACTGGGTCAAAAGGTCGACACAAAAATGGTCGGCACATGTTTAGTTTTCTAAACCTAATCTTCACTCTAACACTAACCCTCCCTCCTGGTGCCTAACTCTAACCATCAGGGAAGATGCCTGACCCTTAACAGTCCTTTCTAGTGCCTAACCCTAACCCTCCATTCTGGTGCCTAAACCTGGTGTCGACCATGTGTGTCAACTCTTTGACCCTTTTGATCTTTGTACCTGTCGACCTCCTTCCATATCGACCTTTTGTCCGTCTTCCTATTGCCTGTCTAACATCTGGTGTCTATCTAGACACTGTCAACCTTTTAACTGTCTGTCCATAGTCCGGAACCCAGCTCATTGGCTCCACAATATGTATCACTGGTATTGTTAAAGGCCAGAATACACCAGAAAGATGAACAATTGCTTTGGGTGAATCATGAAAACTGGGGGCTCATGTTGTTTTTATTCAGTTGACACACTTCCCTTGTCCTGTTATCTTTTCATAGCCAATCACTAGCTAAAAAGAGGAGTATATTTCTCAAATCCATCCCATGATGAGTCTGACAGATAAATTAAACGATACTGAAAGCAGGCACCTGTCTGTTTATCTGCTTACACCTGTTTTTATTTTTTCTTACATATTTTCTATTCTTTTTGGGTACACTACTTGCTACATGGTAATGGTGAGTCATTAACAGTCTTGTTTTACAGCTACAGGTGATTGTTAAAATAAACTATTACTTCCCTGTCCTTCTATGACACGTAATCTTAAGGACAGTATAATTGAACCTACCATTGAGCAAGACCTTTTTACTATGTACAGATCAAAGTTAAAAAACATATAACCATAACTCCCAACTTTGGAACAACAGGATTCATGGCATAGAGCAGGGCCATTAGGTGAGATGTCTACCACTTTTGAAATGCTAGGCTGCCTCTTACTTAACTCCTCTTCACCATTCATTGAGGCACATACACCACCTATTAACTGCTGCTTTGCAAAACAGGACAACAACTTCCAAAATTCCAACCCACTGGCACTTAGATGTCCTGATTGGATTGGCGGAACAGAGACATAAAATCAGGACAGTCCTTCTTAAATCAGGACAGTCCTACTTAAATCAGGGCAATTGGGATGTCTTGATCTGCATTAAACATCTGACACTGCAAGACATATAAGAAGCAATAAGAGATATTGAGAATGCGTGCAACCGAAACCTTACTTTGAGCTTTCAGTTTCACAATTTAAAAGGAAAAAAGGATCGAGTGTGCAGAGTGGGCCCACCTGGATTCAGGGGCCCGTGTGCACTGCACACCCTGAATCCATTATAGATAAGCCAATGGGCTTTACCTACATTCAATTACTAAAACAGTCGAGTCTGGAAATGCCATCCTGAGTACTTGACAACTAGGCTTTGCATAGGGCAGTTGGCAATACGCTCAAAAGAGATGGTTTTAGAAAAATACTTCTATGTTTGGTCATACATGCCTAATTTCCTGGAATACATTCTTGGGAGCTTTCCTGGACTCCAGGGAGGGAGGAGAGAAGGCCAACCACCTGATGCCGCTCACATCTCCTGTGAAGTGGGTTGTCTGAGGGGGGTTGGTCTGACTTGTACCATCATATATGGCCGCTACGCCATACCTCCCACCTTTACCTACAGTACCTTTACAGATCTCCCAGAAAGAATAATTTAAAAGTAGGTAAGTATGTGTAAGGTGACAAAAAGGAAGGTTGGAAATGTAGACATGTTTGCTAGGAAGGTCAATTGTTGTGGCATAAAATCTATAACATATCCCCAGGCTACATTTGCATGGAAAAAAAACAAGTATCAGAAACACCATACATATCCAATAAAGTGGTTACCTCAGCAGGGGAAGCACTTACTCAGTTAATGTTTTGTGTGTTTTAACTTTTTTATTAGCTCTTTAATTTCTCTTACCAACTGACAACTCTATATTTCCTTGTATGCACAATGGTCTTTATCTTAAGAGTTTCTGTTTCAAGGTCTATACTCTATTGCCTTTTGTCTGTATGTTGTGGTATATAATATTTGTTATGTACACAAAATTAAGGTAGCCATATTCGAGATTGAGCCATCATTCAGACTATCAGTCACTAGTCACCAGGGGTATTAATGAGGCACTAGTTGTGAATCAATAGGTTGCAATCTCATAAACAATGATTCTGCCACAAAATGGCTGCCAGCAATGTGTGCAGGTAACTCAATATAAACAGGTTAATCAAAAGGAAATCCATGAATTAAACAATTAAAGTTAAAGGTGAGGAAAAGGAGAGGTTAAAAAAAGTCACTTACTTACAGCCTAGCTCCATGTCAGTGTAACATATAGATAATAATTTAACTTGTAATGCAAAAGGGCATTAAAAGGTAAAGGTACTGTAATGTATACCCTTTCACACACAGAACAAAAGCAAGGGTTTTTGCAACTTGTGAATGCAAACAACCCGGGATGAAATCCTGGGTCTTCCTGCTCTTTACCAGGGTCAGGCTGAGACTTGAAAGTCTGCCGAGTTGATAGACACGGCAATTTCTTAGAGCTTAGTCTGAAAGGGTCTTAAGTTATATGACCATATAAAGACAGCCATTCATTTTCTAACATACCGTATATACTCGAGTATAAGCCGAGTTTTTCAGCACATTTTTTGTGCTGAAAAAGCACCCCCTCGGCTTATACTCGAGTCATGCCCGCATGGTACGCTGCTGAGTAGCGTACCATGCGGGCCGCGGTGCAGACTGTGTCACTGTGACACAGCCTGCACCACGTGTGTAGCGCTGACCGGACGGCGTTCGGTCAGCGCTACACACTGCTAAACACACAGCTGCCGGAGCCGGCAGCTATGTGTTTGGTGTAATCAGCAGCCGCTGAGAGTCTGTCAGACTCTCAGCGGCTACTGCTGCTCCCACTGCGGGAGCCATCTTCCGGCTCCCGCAGTGGGTAATGGGAGAGACGTCGTCATGACGACGTCTCTCCCATTATGCAAAGCTGCGGAGGAGCCTGTAGCAGCGTCAGGACCAGGAGCGGGGTTACAGGTAAGTGTTTTTTTTTTTTTTACATTTCTTTCCACTGGGGGAGCTACTACCGGGGGGTACTACCAGGGGAGGATATCGCTACTGGGGGCACTACCAGAGGGGGGGGATTAATAATGGGGGAACTACCAGGGGGGGATGTTGCTACTGGGGGCACTACCAGGGAGGGGGGGAATACTGGGGGCACTACCAGGGGGGATGTTGCTACTGGGGGCACTACCAGGGGGGGATATTGCTACTGGGGGCACTACCAGGGGGGGGATTAATATTGGGTACACTACCAGGGGGGATGTTGCTACTGGGGGCACTACCAGGGGGGGATTAATACTGGGGGCACTACCAGGGGGGGATATTGCTACTGAGGGCACTACCAGGGGGGGTATTACTACTGGGGGCACTACCAGGGGGGTATTACTACTGGGGGCACTACCAGGGGGGGATATTACTACTGGGGGCACTACCAGGGGGGGATATTACTACTGGGGGCACTACCAGGGGGGGATTACTACTGGGGGCACTACCAGAGGGGGGATTATTACCAGTAGCTGCTGCATTTCCCACCCTAGGCTTATACTCGAGTCAATAAGTTTTCCCAGTTTTTTGTGGTAAAATTAGGTACCTCGGCTTATATTCGGGTCGACTTATACTCGAGTATATACGGTAACTCTTTCATATAGAAGCATGGAATGGTATAATACACTATTCTATGACATTACATTACAAAAGCAAATTGGATATAAAAAAGGTTATGGTTCCAATGTCTAAGGCTTAGAGTAACACTTGAGTACAGTTGTGAGCTGCTCCTGAACTGGGTTGCAGTCTGGATACCGGCGGGCACTATCCCAGCCGCCTATATCCCGACACTGTAAGCCCGATATAGGACAAGGACTATCACTAGCCCCACTATGAAATTCCAATACCCTGCATACCGAACGTAGGTAAGCCGGGTGTTTTAGGTTCTAGCCACGGGTGGGGGGGACTTAGGGTTTACAAACCCCCAGGAGGACAGGGTTAGGCACCCCCCAGGGGGGGTTAGGATAGTGTAATGGGGGGTAAGGGTTAGGCACCCGTAGGGGGGGTTAGGGTTAGGCACCCCTTCCCCTGGAGGGTTAGTCTTAGGGTGTTGGGAGGGAGGGTTATGGTTAGGCACTAACAGGGGGAGGTTAGGGTTAGGCACTAGGTTGGAGATTAGGGTTAGAAACCACTAAGGGAGGGTTAGGGTAGGGGGAGGGTTAGTGTCCTTACCAGCCCCAGTTGGGATTTGCCTCCTTCGATCTTCTGGTGTTGGTATATGATCCGGCTGCTATTCAGCCGCCGGCATTACATACCGATTCCCCTGAACCAGATAGATCTGTGAATGTTCCCAAATCCTAGTAAGCATTGATGCATACATAAATAAAAGAAATAAAAGGTATTGTGCAATCAAAGTGAAATAAAAAATATATATACATTGTATTGTGTTTAAAAAAATCATATGAGTTCGTATTATAGCAGATGACAGACATTCAGGCCAAACCATTACTTCATCCCACTCCCCTCTCTGCTGTAACATGCCTCCCAATATTTCTGATCTATGACTCAGGCTAGAGGGGGTTCCCATGTAACGCTGATACAAGAGGAGTATTGCTGAAGGCAAACTCTGTTTCAGTGAGAGTAATAATTATTATATAGAGAAAAAATGTAACACCTAAAGTACAGCTCCTGAATCTGATTATCACTCTAATTAGCTTAATAGTGATATGCTGAAGAGAAAGTTATATTTATACTCAGCATACTGTACTATAGAAGACACAGACCTCCAATAACAAGCAACAGTGACCTTCTATAAGAAACAATATTGGATGGAATTCCTTGTACCCTAAAAATTGCATGTATAATGAAGCCAGGACTATGGCCGATGAAAGACTGGCGAGAGAAAGGAAGTAGACAATTTCTCTAAACCAGTCTACCCCCACCCAAATCGTGTTAAACTTATTGGATGGCAATATGGCCACAATAAAGTCCATTGGAATGAGGGACCATGGATTAGTTTGAATAGGAAGGTGTGTATCCCTAATACTCTTTTTTATGAGGACTACCATGATTATTATGGAACTGAAAATAGTAGGCAACATGTAACCCTGCAATAACTGTATAATATATAATTTCTATATAATAAGCGAGAAAGTGTGTGTCTGTTTGTCTTCTGCACGGCCAGAGTTTTGTACCTAGCTCCACCAAATTTGGCATGGGGATGTAGTTTGAACAGGATTAGGTTTTTGGCTATGTTTGAAGTTCATTAGGGCAATGGAGGTCTACATTGGTGCCCATCAAGAAGGCCGTGGAGTCTCTCGATTTAAAATTTCGCTCAGGATGTCTTCCAGTGCACTGATCTGAAGGCACAGGCTGATATGTACCAGTGGGGGCAGGCAGAGCTCCAACAGAAGAACAGTAAGTCAGAGGATCAACTGTCACCCTGCACCTGCACTGACCGTTACTAATTTCCTCCAAGCACATTTTCATATGCCATGGTCTCCCCGGGCAACGTGGGGCATTCCTGCTAGGATAATATAGTATATATAATATAATAATAATATATATTATATACTATACTATATAACATATTAACTGTATAATACTTAGAGTTTTTGTATTTACCAAAATGTTCACTTGCAAATTAACCTTTATGTGTATGTCCAGTTGCTGGAGTAAT